>JADLZK010012904.1:0-29553 GCA_015847255.1 Hyparrhenia diplandra
CGCCGGCTCCGGCGAGTTCTTCTCGACGAAGACGGCTCCCCTTCTTCTCCTCTTCTCCTTCCCCTTCCTCCACCTCCTTTCCTCTCTCGCTCTCTCGGTTGGGCAGCAGGCGGGAACAACCACCGAAAGTGGCGGCAGGGTTCTAGGAACCCTAGGGTGCCCGAGGCACCCCTTTATAGGGCGGCGGCGTCGCAAGGTCTTGCGGGCCATGGCGATGTCGTCACGCCCGTCGCGGCTATTTCCAGGGGAGGTCCAGAGGCCGGGCTCAGGGACGTAGCATGCATCCAACACGTCCGTGTGGTTGGTGGCGAACACGGATACCGGGGGCGGTGCGGGAGCGCGGGATTCCCTCCTCCCGCCAGCGCTCGGGCGCTGGCGTTCACCAGAAAAGCAGAGGGAGAGAGGGGGAACCAAGAAGGAGAGGAAGATGACAGGCGGGGCCCTCATCGTTTCTACGGGCGAGCCGGACGGCCACCGGGCTACTAGGCCCGGGCCGGTTGGGCTCGGCGTAGGCCGCATCTCGCCTCATTCGGGCTGGCGCAGGCCGCCGGGTTCGCCGGGCGGGATTCCGAGATGGGCTGCGCGGGTGCGGTGCAAAGACCGGGCGGTCTGGGCCTCTTGGGCCGAGTGTACTCGCGCCCTTGAAGCGGTGGGGAAGGCCACCGGTTGGCCGGGTCATTTCGGGCTAGATTGGTTTTCCAATTTCCCTTCCCTTTTTCTAAGTCTTTTCTATTTTCTTCCTTCAACTAAAACTAAACCATGGGCACCTTATGTGTGTTTACATATGTTGCCAACATGCAAACACTTTGGGAGGTCCACTAATGGTCATTAGGGTTTTAGGTGGAATCCATGTCCAAGGGGATGGCAACACAACACTTATAAAGTTATTTGATTTATTAGTCAACACATAAAATCAAATAAAATCCAAATCAATCATGGTTGATTATTACATGCAATATGCTTGACAAAAATTAAATGGGTGCTACTTGTGCAACTAGGAAATGTTTTCCTACATGACATTCACCATTCATGGGCTATTTTAAGAAAAAATTTTGTTAGTTGCAAATTTTAGGTTTTGAAATTTCCGGGTTGTTACAGTCCTACCCCCTCATTAGAATCTCGAGCTCGAGATTTAGCTGAAGCATACCTTTGGAAGAGGTAGGGGTAGTGCAACCGGAGATCTGCTTCTTTCTCCCATGTCGCTTCTCTTTCGGTATGGTTGCTCCATTGAACCTTGCACATGGGTATTGTCTTGCTTCTTGTCTCTTTGACATCTATGCCGAGAATCTGTATAGGATGTTCCTTATATTCTAGGGTCTCCTGAATGTCCAGGGTATCCACAGGTATCTGCTCATTAGGTACTCTCAAGCACTTGCGTAGCTATGACACGTGAAACACAGGGTGTACTCCTGCCAACTCTAGGGGTAGCTCAAGTCTGTAGGCCAACTTGCCAATTCTCTCGCGGATCTTATACGGTCCTACATATCTCGGGGCTAGCTTCCCTTTCACGTGGAACCTCTTAGTGTTTCGCATGGGGGACACCTTGAGGTACACGAAGTCTCCAACAAAGAACTGGAGATCTTTCCGCCTCTTATCAGCATAGCTCTTCTGTCGGCTCCGTGCGGCTTTCAGATTCTCCCGCACCTTGGCGACTCCTTCTTCAGCTTCTTTAATCTTAGCTAGGCCAAAGAATGATCTCTCTCCGGTCTGTGACCACATCAGAGGTGTTCTACAGGATCTACCATACAATGCTTCAAAGGGTGTCATCTTGATACTGGACTGATAGCTGTTGTTGTAGGAGAACTCTGCATGAGGTAAACACTTCTCCCAATCACTCCCATACTTCAGAACACAAGCTTGAAGCATATCCTCTAGAATCTGGTTTACTCGCTCTGTCTGTCCATCGGTCTCTGGGTGGTAAGCTGTACTATAGTCCAACGTAGTTCCGATGGCATCGTTGAGTGCTTTCCAGAAATTGGACACGAAATCTGCTCCTCGATCAGACACAATATTGGTGGGGGCTCCATGAAGTCGAAGAATGTGCTCAACATACAAATCTGCAAGCTTCTCCGCAGTGTGGCTAACTTTGATCGGCACGAAATGGGATACTTTGGTCAGACGATCAACTATTACCCAGATGGAATCATTACCTTTGGGAGATCGTGGCAATCCATTTATGAAGTCCATGGAGATACACTCCCATTTCCACTCTGGAATATCTAGTGGTTTCAACAATCCAGCGGGTCTCCCATGTTCTGCTTTGACTCGGTTGCAAATGCCGCAATGAGCCACATGTCCTGCGATATCTGATTTCATGTTGACCCACCAGAAGTGCTTCTTCAGATCGGAATACATCTTGGTACTACCAGGGTGGATGCAATATTTGGAATCATGACCCTCTGATAGGATCTCCTCTCGCAAGGTTGCGTCTATCGGCACGCAGATTCTATCCTTGTACATAACCGTTCCTTGTTCATCTTCATGGAACTCGGGGCACTTGCCTTTCTTCATCGACCTTCGGATTTTTTGCATCTCCGGACAACTTTTTGTGTTTTTACGAATTCTATCCCCAAGGTTGTACTTGTACTTTCAAGCTCATTCAAAGATACCATGTGGTACTATCTCTATCTGTTAATCCTCGGTCTCTGCTTCAACTCAAGAGGTAGAGCTGATGTGATCAAAGCATGGCAATGACTCTTGCGGCTCAAGGCATCAGCGACTTTGTTAGCCTTCCCCGGATGATAGTGTATCTCTAGGTCATAGTCTTTAATCAGTTCGAGCCATCTACATTTGTCTCATGTTCAGATCTTCCTGAGTAAAGAAGTACTTCAGTCTCTTGTGATCGGTGTAGATATCACATTTGTTTCCAATCAAGTAGTGTCTCTAGATCTTCATGGCATGCACAACAGCTGCTAGCTCAAGATCATGAGTCGAGTAATGCCATTCGTGCTCTTTTAGCTGTCGGGAAGCATAAGCAATGACTCTCCCATTTTGCATCAGCACACATCCCAATCCTTGTCCGGAAGCATCGCAATAGACAACAAAGTCTTGGTGGATATCAGGTAGGGCTAGCACAGGAGTAGTGGTGAGCTTCTCTTCAGTCCGAAAGCTCTTTTTTGCACTCTCGGGGCCCACTCAAATCCTTTGGTCTTCTTCAAGAGGTTGGTCATGGGTCTTGCTATCTTGGAGAAGTTCTTGATGAATCGGCGATAATATCCCGCCAATCCTAAGAAACTTCGGACATCAGTCACATTGAGTGGTTGCTGCCTCTTCTGAACGGCCTCAATCTTGGATGGATCAACAACTACTCCTTCGGCTGTAAGTACATGACCAAGGAATGCGATTTGTTCAAGCCAGAACTCACATTTCTTTGAACTTGCCATAGAGCTGGTGTTGTCTCAACATCTCGAGCACTATCCTCAGATGCTACTCATGTCCTTCTTGAGTGGCAGAGTATATGAGAATATCATTAATGAACACTACCAAAAACTTGTCGAGGTCATCCATGAATACCTTGTTCATCATGTTCATGAAGTAGGCCGGGGCGTTAGTGAGCCCGAAGGACACTATCGTGAACTCATACTATCCATACCGGGTGACAAAGGCTGCCTTGGGGATATCCTCATTCCGGATCTTCATCTGGTGATAGCCTGAACGAAGGTCAATCTTGGAGAAGTACTTGGCATTGCGCAACTGATCTAGCAGGTCATCGATCCTAGGCAATGGATACTTGTTCTTGACCGTGACTACATTCAGATTTCGGTAGTCTACACACATCCTCAAAGAGTCATCCTTCTTCTTCACGAATAGAACAGGAGAACCCCAGGGTAAAGCACTAGGCTTAATGAACCCTTTGTCAGATAACTCCCTAAGCTGCTTCTTGAGCTCCTTTAGCTCATCAACTGACATACGATAGGGTCTCTTAGCAATAGGCCCTGTGCCTGGTAGAAGGTCAATCACAAACTCCACATCTCGATCAGGTGGCATACCTGGCAACTCCTCAGGAAACACATCAGGGTATTCACACACTATGGGCACCTCCTCTAAGGTCTTTGTTTCTAGGGCACACAACATAGAAACTGTTCTCCCTTGGTGTGGCAAGCAACAGATCACATGTCCGCTAGGGTGGGTGATCTCCACATATCTTGGTCGACAAGATATTACTCCTTTGTGTAGGGTTAACCAATCCATTCCTAGAATGACATCCAAGCCATCTGAGGGAAGTAGGGTGAGGTTGGCTAGGAAAGGGTGTCCCTCAATGGTGATTATCACTCCATTGCATCTATGGGTGCATCGAATGGTTCCCATGGGTGAGCTAGTGTATAAGGGTTCAGTGCGAGGTGTCACTGGAAGTTTGTGCTCTCGTGCAAACTTGTTAGCGATATATGAGTAGGTAGCTCCAGAGTCAAACAACACGGAAGCCTTAGCTCCTTGTACCATGAACATACCGTACACCACGTTGGGGGCAGCTCGAGCGTCCTCTGCGGTCAGGTGGTTGAGCTTGGTACGGGTAGCTCCAGAGGTCACCCGTTTGATCAGGGCTCCCTGAGCTTTCTTGGTGGGCACGTGAGCTGGTGTAGTGGTACCCGTTGCTGTAGTGGTACTCTTTTCTAGGCAGTCGATCTTCTTGTGACCTGGCTGGCACAACTGAAGCAAGTGAGGGTCTTGCTGCTTGTGGAGGTAGACACAGCAGACCTCCTCTTGTTAGTGCTCAGGGTAGAATGTGGCGTTGTAGAGCGGCTACGAGCGGGGTGGGGGTAGTTGGTGAGGTAGATACCACCACCTCGGGTCATACCAGGTACAGCGTCTTCAATGAAGTAGGGGCGAGGTAGTGAAGGCGTCCTTATGCGCGGCCTGTGAAAAGGCGGGGCACAAGGGGTACTTTCGGCACGACGCTTCTTCTTGGTGTTGATCTCGTCGGCCTCCAACTGATCCTTCTCGATCTTCTCGATCTTGATGCACTTGTTAATCATCTCCTGGAGGGTAGCAGAAGTCTTTCCCGAGAGGGAGAGCTTAATACGAATGCTCAGACCCTTCCGGAAGTAGTACATCTTCTATTTCTCGCTTTTGACATAGTCCTGAGGCGCATACCGCATCATCTTTGTGAAACGGATTGCGTACTCAGAGATCTTGTCACTCCCCTGCTTGATGTCATGGAACTCATCTGCCTTGATCTCCATGGCATTCTTGAGAACATGGTGCTCACGAAAAATCTCCGCAAACTCTGCCCATGAGATGTTGGCGACGTCAGGGTGCGAGTCACAATAGCTATCCCACCATGCAAGCGCGGAGCCAACAAGCCGGTGGGTAGCAACCCTAATGCACTCCCTCGCAGAGAAAGGGGTCAGGTCTAGCTTCTTCTTCATCTCCCCGCAGCCAATCCCTCTATGTAATTGGGTCACTGTCGGTACCATCGAAGGTAGGGGTTTTTCAACTTGATAAAACCCTTTAGCTTCTTCTAGAAATTGTCACACTAACTATCTTGGACAATCTTCACCATTGTTGTCATGAGTTCGGTGTGACGAGTCATTAACTCAAAGAACGCCGTCGAGGCTTAAGGTGCTCCTCCAAATTTGTTTTCTCCAAACCGATGGTGGTTCTCCTCCACTAGGGGCGGGGTAGGTGCACGAGGTGCCTCCTCCCGATTGAGGGCGATGCCCCCACGACCTCTACGCCAAGGCCCACGGGCCATAGCTGGGACCGGGAAGGTGAGCGGTTACACAGCGGTTGGAACGACGGGTCATAGCTGAAAACAGGCATCAGGGTTATGACATGTGTGATGATTAATTTATCTTTAAGTTTATAGATGAGTGATTTAGCAATTTAAAACTTTTACAACTAAATTACACTCAAACAAAGAAGCAATAAGATCCATAAAAAGCATTAAGACCCAAGCATTCATCACATTAGTTTGTTACACGGCGATGTCATTAGTTGCTACACTAATGGACTCGCGAGAACGTGCTACATGTAGGTAGTCTCAATAGTGGAATGTTTTCATCTACTCAAGGTAGGTCTTCCAATAGCATCGGTCCACGAGTTGGGTGTAGAAGGTTAGCATAGCGAGGTAAGCCATGCATTAAAAAGAATGCGTGGTCGGTAATATAACCGAATTAGATGAGGTTTTCACTTATTGCTAATGACCAATCCTAACGGTCTCGCCCTAGGGTCAAGCCCCGCTCTTGATACCAACTGTAACATCCCCAATTTCCGCGAAGGGAAATCCACGAGAATGAAGTATATCATGATGGTCCCCGAGGATCAATCCTCACATTATCCGAATTACAAATCGACATGAGTCAAACTTCGAATAAAAAAGAATACAAGTAGAAGGGTTTAAAATAGTACATCGCCACTCGGGCGGAATCAATCGTGAGTCAAGCAAAGATCCGATAAAGATCGAAGATCGGAAGCTAGGCGCAGAAGCATCATCATCATCCATCTTCAGCTTGAGCGTAGGCACGAGACCATCTAATCCTTCTAATTACCGCGAATCAAGTAATCTACACACCCTTGAGAAATGCAAAGGCCATGGTCGCGACCGAATGAGCTTTGGTGGAAAATAGAAAATAAGGGATCCGCGATCCTAATATTTGGCTATGGTTTGCATCCTTAGCGCATGCAAGCAACAAGTAGTAATATAATCAATATTATTAGTTCCAATTACCATTCCAATCCCACCTCACATGTTCTTCCCAAACCATCACCATATACCACACACATCTCACACTCTCATATCCACTTAGCGACAAGACAGCCCCTTCAACTCCTTCCGCCTTGCCTAACGGGCTCTCGGCCGGCTAGGCTAGGCTCATTGTAAAACCCCGCATTACACACTAGTACTCCCAAGGTAAGAAGAGAAGAACACCTCTCCTACTCGCCAAAAGCAGCCACCGATGGGGTAAACCCAACAAGTAAGCCGGCGCACACCTTTAGGTCGTCCAGGCTCGAAGGCCGGCGCACACCTTTAGGCAGTCCAGGCGCAAAAGTTAGATCCATGCCCAAAGGCAGGACAATACGTATTGATTTAACTCTGCAGAGCGTGTACACAAGACCACCCGATCACCATTATCGATGCCCTAGGAGCACCTAGGAAGATTTCGGCAGCCTTCTAACTAGTACGATGCCACCCTACCACTCAGCCCTGGTACACTCCGGATGACCACTGGCATGCTGAGACTGTGAGACGCAGTACCGGGCCCATCAGGGGTACTACGCTTCTGAGGATAATGTGGCGCGCAACCACCAACATCTCCCTACACTATCCGCCTAACAACCTAGTAGTAGTGGCACCGCCCTAGCCAGTCGGACTACCCGTCCCCTGCCCATTTGGGGGCGAGTGGTGAGTACCAGGTTCCCACGATTCCGTCCCAACGATACATCAGTCCTTAGGTTGACCAGACAAGACATCTTCTTAACTTCTGTGTCACCATGTACCCGCCACAGGTACCTTTCTCTTAGGGATGCCGGGTTGCACCCCTCAAAGAAGACTTCGTCCTCTATGACTCGTCGTGGATCCCGTCCCGGCCGACTCGACCCTCACAACACACCCAAGTCACACGTAGAGTCTCACTCACTAGGTATCACGAGTCACCAAGTATCACAAGGCACTCGGCACCAAAAGACATCGTCCGGCACATATACTCGGGTTCATCATATATAACCAAGAAGTGAGATACAAACAAGACAAGCAAGCGTGCAAGAATATATATATAAGTTCGGCGCAAAAGCCGGGTACTTGGGTGGAAGGGTTTCAACCAAGGCATTCAAGGCTCAAAGCAAAAGCATGCATCAAATATATACTAGCAAAGGAGTAAAGTAAAAAGCGCTAGCATATCTACTTGCAATGTCTAAATAGGATTCTCTATAAGTAAAGTGCTGCCATGACACCTGCGATGTCGAGGAAGTAGTGGTACTAGTCTTCGTAAGCTGGTGTAGTCGTTCACCGGGATCGTCCTCCTCAGGCGGCTCCTCCTCCGGGACTGAAAACGTAACGTAGTCGCGATAAGCGACTCCTATAGAGGTCCACAAAGAAGCAAAATATACAAAAAGACCCAAAAAGCACTCATGGATAACCCTATGACGTAGAGCTTGAATTTAGAAAAATTTGGACTCTTGTTTCATAATTTTCTGAGCTAGTATGAATTAGTTATGAATTTTCTAAGGTTTAATCAATTTTCGAAATTTTGAAAAAGACTGGGTTAATCTAGGGCTGACACGTGGCAGGCTGCTGTTGGCTAGGCTAATGTCAGCAGGACATCATGCGGGTCCAGCGTCAACAGCGGATGATAGGTGGGACCCGCGGCGCGGTCAATGACAGGTGGGTCCCGGTCAACGGTCATCGTTGACCGGTCAACACTTACTGGGCCTAGTGGGCCGGATATGACACGGCATGGGCCCGGTTGGGCGGACATGGGCCATGTTGGGCCCCGCCCGGACATCGTGTCGGACAGTGGCGTTGCCACGCCGCATAGGCGGCTCCCTCTTTGGGGCTCGGTTCATAGGCCGGTATATTGAGGCCCGGTCCACGGTGGACTTGGGCACACGGTCCATGGACCAACACGGGGTCTATCATGGACTAGGTCCATCTTCTCTCCCCTTCCCCCCTGGCTCACGGTGGGCTAGGTCTAGGGACCGGCTGCTGCATCTTTCTATCCCCAAACTTCTGCGCTCGGCTCACGGCGCATGGCGCAAGCGCTTGCGGCGGCAGCGGCCTCCAGCGCGTTTCGGCCGGAAGGGCTATCTACTCCTCAAGGCTTCAGGCTCCTCGGACGGCAAGGCGGCATCGGCAAGAGGGCAGCTTGGGGCTTCGCAAGGCTGGACGCGGCGGCGGCGGGCGGTTCCAACGGCGAGCAACCAAGCGGTGGCTTTGGCTCAAACCAAGGCAAAAGGTGGCCTCTTCCTAGCGATTGGCGTCGAGTTCATGGTTATGCCAAACGTGCCGATGACCATTCTCCACGGCGGAGTCCGCGCGCTGACACCACGCTGGCATGGCTTACGACGGGCAGCGCGTCGGTGCCGCTTGCCCAAAGGGGGCCTTTCCTCCTATTGGTTGGACGGCTAGGCTCGACGTGTTACGGTGGGGCTCGACGGTGCACTCTGGCAGAAAGGCGACCGAGTCGATGGAACGCCGGCAAGGCAGCGGTGCTCGAGAAGCAACCGCGCCGGCAACGAGGTGCTAGGCTGGGGGTTTCAAGGCTTCCTATGGATGAAAAGGCGACGGCTTGGGATGTTCTATGCCACGGCGGCGATGGCGGAGGTGGCGTCCATAGGGCAGCCTCGCCGGTCCGTGGCGACGCAGTGCTGCTCCGACGGGCGTTCCGAGCAAAGGTGAGGTTTCCGGCAAGGCCTAGGCTTGGGTTGTACGCAGGCGCGCGGCCGCGGTCTCCAGTGGCAGCGAAAAGGCGGCGTCTTTCGCTTCCTAGGTCGGAGAACGCCGGGCGGTGCGGAGGTGGACAAGAACGCACACGACGACGACGGCATGATGGTGTAGGTAGGCGCCACCGTGGTGTTCGGTGGCGGCGGCGTAGCGCGGGCGCGTTGGAGGCCGCGGACGAGGTGCGGTGCCATGCCGAGCGCCTACGCCGGTAGCCGATCGGGGCGACGAGCCCGCTCCGGGGCGGCTCCGCTCGCGGACGGCACGGCGGTGGTGTCTACGGTGGCGGGTCGTGGCTGTGCGTGCAGAACCGCGGCATAGACGATCTCTTCCGTGGGGATCACCCTGCCCCCTTAGCCTTCGCCCCGGAGGGGGGGGAAGGGGCGAGGCTTCCCACAGGTGAGTCGAGAACACAAACGGGGAGCGGAGCGGCCTCGGTCCGCCGACCTTCCGAGTTGCCGAGGGTCGAGGCGACCGGAGGGCGTCCGCTCCGAAGGAGGAGGGATAAGACGTGATGCGTAAGGGAGACGTGGGTGTGATAAAAACGAGCAAATGGCACTTAAACCGCCAACAACCGATCCCTTTCCTTGTGCCCGCATCCGGTATTTATAGGAATTCAAAGGGTCGAGGGGCCGATTTACAATTTGGTACATGGTAGGTAGGAGAACACACGCTATAACCGGGCCCCTTTCAAGGGCAAGCTAGTAACTATTCATGTGGTGGTCGAGACGGGAAATACACGCATGACTTCTCCCCGCCCGGGGTGTAGGGTTTCCTCATGCCCGCCGGTCCCGTGCCGCGGAGGGGCAGTTCCCGAGGGGTCCATCCGCCGCCTTTCCTCGTTGCTTGGGTTCGCGCCACTGGGCGCATTCCCTCGCCGGGCGCTCCCTACGCCGCGTAGGGGGCCGTCATGCTCCCGGCCGAATGCCTGCTCGGGGCCGCCCGACGGAGGGGTGACGCCGCCGCTCGTGTTCAAGGAGGGTCCTCCGCTTGCTGATCCCGCAAGACTTTCGCAATATGTTAACGGAGATTAGTTCTGGCCCCCAGGTGGGTGAGGCCCGCGGGGCTGCCGGGCCTGGCGAGGGTCGCCCTCCCCCAACAGCAGCCCCCCTCGAAGGTCTGGTTCCCCCTCCGAGGGGGCCGAGCAGCTAAAAAAACGTCCTTCCGGGAGGGTCCCGCGGCGGGGTGGCGTGCTTGCCGCCCCATGGGCCCTTGCCGCCGGCGCCCCCGCTGCTCGTGGGCCTCGCGGAGGTGGGCCTCGCCCTCCCCGCTTCTCCGGCCGCGTTAGGGCTTGGCTGCCCTTGGTCGGATCTTCGTTGGTTAGTTTGGGAGTGACGCGGATCGGGGTGAACGTGTGTTTGTTTAGGGGTACGGATGCCGTTGGTTTGCCTGCGCGGGGCGGATCGAGGGCTCGGCGTTGTTTTGGGATCCGGCCTTGATCTCCGGTGGCTCGCGGCTGCGCCCCCGCCAAGGTCCCCCTCCTCCGTCCCGGCCTATAAATACGCATAGTTGGTGAGATTTAGGGTTTGTGCCCTCCTTTTGCTTCCACGCACGCTTTCGCCTCCTTTTCACGCTTTCGCTTCTTCGGCTGTCCTGTCCCTAAGTTCGCGCTTTTTTAGCGGAGGGTCCCTTTCGTGCGGAGGGTCCATCGATGGCTCGCACGTGGAGACCATGAGGCCCAAGACCGTCGTTGAGTGCTTCGAGTTCCCCGAGCAAGAGCACCGACAAGTCCCCGAAGGCGTTCGTATGGAGCACGAAGTTTTCCACAAGAGGCGCTTCCGCGCCGGAGGGCGAGATGGTGCAGCGTCTGAAGCCCGGGCGAAGTCATCGCCTTCGAGGAGTTCTTCCACGCGGGCTCCGTTTTCCGCAGGCGAAGCCGCGCGTGCGGGTGCCGCGGAGGTTCAACTCCCTTCCATCAACTCACGGCGCCGTGCTTTTCCACGCCCGATGACGTATGCTCGGGCGTGCCGCCCGTAGGGTCGAGCCGACGGTGGACGGCTTCATCTGGAGCCCACACCGCACTATCACCGCGCAGACCGCCGTGGGCACGGAGGAGGAGGTCTTCCGCGCCGCCAAGATGGCGTGTGTAGCTCTTCATCCCCCGCAGGGGGTGGAGGCCCCGCCGCGGGCGCAACGGAACAAGTGGAGCGCCGACCGGCTCGACCGCTGGTTCTATTACCGCTGGAGGGTGCGGAGGGGCTGTATGGCGATCCGAGTCCCTCGCCATCGCTAAGGTGAAGCCCCGGAAGACGGCGGAGGCGACGAGGGAGCCGGGACGCCGCCATGTCCCGCCACGCTGTCGCGCGCTGACCTCGGTGGAGGAGTTCGCGGGCGGCGCAGTATAAGTCCCGGTGGGCGGGGTGCCCTCCGCTGAAGCTGCGGACTCGGGCGGAGTATGCCCCCAAGGGGGTCTGAGGGTTGAGGTTTGACCTTTGAGACGATCTGGCCCGAGCCGCTTGAGGCGGCGGCGGGGTGATAAGGTGGAGTTCGCCCGGCGGGTGATGGCGAGGCCACCGCCCGCTCCGACTTCCTTATTGGAAAGTTGGAGGCTTCGAGGTCCGGGCGGATCCGCGCCGCCTGGCCGACCGCCGCCGGGTGAACTGGCTCGACCCGCTCGAGTCGGCTACGAGGATCGGCCGACCAGGCCGGTGCCGACGCCATGGATGCGGGAGGAAGAAGTGGGGGTCCGCAAGGCCGAAGACGCGCCTGGCCCACCCCCGGGAGCCCCGGCCAAGCTGGGCGCTGCCCTCCACCCCCACCCGCCGCCGGAGGGGGCGGGTTCTTCGGGGCCGGCGGGTCTCGGGTTGCCGACCTCGGCCGCTTCCTTATCTCTCGACGATGAGGATGAGGCGGAGGATGCGGGGCGGACGCTGAGGCGGTCGAGGAGGCGCGACGCGGAGGAGGAGGCCTCCGACGACGGCTCCGACTATGAGGAGGCCGAGAGGAGCCGCGGGCGGCGGGTCCTCCGAAGAAGAGGAGGGGACGGTGGGGACGGCGGTGGCGAGGGGGTGCGGCGCGAGCAAGTCCGTTGTGACCGCACGAGCACGCTGGGTGCCCCGCCCCTATCGGGCGGTGCCATGTGTGGGCGGCGGGTGAGATTTTGGACGACCCTCCGGAGGTCCCGGGAGTGGGAAGGCCCCTTTGGGGGAGCGGAGGCCCCTCCTCGCTGCCTTATGTGGCGGAGACGATCGGCATCGATGATGTCGACGCGGAGCCGCACACGGCATCGACCTTCCGCGACACCCCTTCGCCACCGGAGGTTGAGCCGAGGATGATTGGGCGCCGCTTCGATCAAGGCCGCTCGCCGGAGGGTAGAGATGCAGTGGCGAACCGCTTCCTCGCCGATATCCATGAGGATATCAAGGTGAAGACCCGGAGTTGCTAGTGTTGGCGCGGGGGCGGCCATCCGTGAGGGCCGGGACTCCGTCGACCACGCTGACGCCTGCAGGAAGGCTCTAGCGAAGCTCAAGGAGAGCCGGGGGAGGCCTGTGAGCCGAAGGCGGCTATTGAAGAGGCGGAGCGCTCCGAGGGAGGTGGCGGACCTTAAGGAGGGTGCGAAAGTTCTCCGTGGGCGGAGAATGAGCGCCCGACGCCGAGGCGCTGCGGAGGTCCGCGCAAGCGGAGAGGCGGAGGTGGCGGTTCGGCGAAGAGGCTCAATGATCTTGAGCTGTCCTTGTATGCGGAGGCGGAGGCTCAAGGCGGCGCTTGACGCGTTTGGCGCGGAGTCGGGCCGCTTCTTCCGCTCGCTCACAACCCGACTCCCTGCCTGCTGGCGCCCCGGATGCGCCGGGAGGTGGGGAGCCGCCAAGGTGGTGGCTCGCGCGGCATTGAGCCGCCGCACCGCCGCGGGTCGCCTTCGAGGGGGCCTCCTCCGCCATCCTGGATTGCGCGCATCGGAGCCGCTGTCGAGGCCCCGACCGCCACTTCCCCGGCCCCGACGAGGTTAGGGCCTCGCCGAAGAGCGGACGGAAGCGCTTTGCGACAGCCTCCTTTCATCAAGCGCTTTCGTACGAAGGAGGGCGGAGCTGTTCTGGAGTTTTCGAAGGCTGATCCGCCAGAAGGTTGGTCACTTTGTTTGCTTTTGCTGTTCTGCTCGCTTTTTCCTCTTTGTTTGCCGCTACTGCCTTGTGTGCTGACTTGGTGTCGTTCTAGGTCGCCGCTGGCCGCCGCTTCGAGCGGAGGGGGCTCCTGTGCCGCTCCTCGAGGAGATACAAGCCGCCGGACGGGTTGAGGTGCGTGGTCGCCTCCGGCGATTTCGTGCCTCCGCCGCGCCGGCCGCCGGCCGCCATCCCGCCTTCCTCGCCCCCGCCCGAGCCGCAGCCTTTCTCCCTCTCTCCGCGACATCTTCTGACAGCGCCCGCCACGGCCGAAGCCCCCTGAGCTCGCCCGCTCCCTCCATGCCTCCAGGACCCTCCCGCCGCCGATGCCGCCGCGGCCTCCGACGCAGGTAGCTTAGGGCTCCTTAGATTGGCGCCGGAGTTTATTCTTTCCTAGGCGAGACAATCATGTGGTGTGAAACTTTTGGCCTTCGGGCTTTTAAGTTGAATGATGAATTGAGTTTTAGGGGCTTCGCTACATTCTCCGTTGCTACCGATTGCGCGCGTTTCGTTGTGTCCGTGCACCTTCGTAGCTTGATTGCGGGGTTGGGGCTAACCGCGCTTGATGATTGTGCTGGCGCTGGTACCCGCGGGGCCCGCGCTGAGGGTGCTTAACGTGGTTCCGCCGATGATGAATCGCCAAGATGTGTTCATTTCGTGGGAGACTTGGGTTCAAGCCATGCAATGTTCCCCGGACCGCCCTTCGAGCGGTTTTGGTGGGGCAGGGTTCGAAGTACGATGTAGCCAATCAGGCCTCGAGGCCTTCTCGGCGGTCCCATGACTTGACAAACCGCCAAGTGGAACGGGTACTTTTCGAGCCGGGTGCCGCTGCCTTGGCGGAGGACGATATTGAGGACGATGAAGCCGTAGCCATCGCGACTTGGGCAAGCGGCTTGTTGGGTCGACGCGAGGCCGAAGTCGTTGTTCCAAAGCAGAGGATGTGGGCTTCGAAAGTGGAGCGATTACGCGGAGGGTATACCGCATCGAGTGCTACGGGTGAACTTCCGCTTGTTCTTTCGGAGCCCGTGGATACCGAGCCGCCGCCACTGCCGAAGAGCCGCCGGTGGAGGTGGTGGATGTAGAGGAGTTTGTGGAGCGTGTAGCTAAGGTGTTGGTTAAGGCCATCTTGTATGGGGTCGTAGCCTCTGAGCCGAGGATGTGTGTGCGGAGGCTCACGGGCTTTCGCCGGAGGTAACTTTCCTCAGAATGTAATGGACGGGCTTTCCGACTGGAGGGCCGCGTGTAACTTTCCTCGTAATGTAATGGATGCGGTATGTTTGCAAAGAGTTGTTTTGTGTTGCATGTACCAAGTGGTAGTGGTGCTCTTAGGTAGGTAGTCGCGTGAAGCGGGCGGTGCCCCCTATTTCACTTAGTGCGAGACTCGTGCATTTTTGCGGCGGTAGCCGTAGTAGATGGGCCCCCCGTTTCACTTAGTGCGAGACTCCGCTGCTTTTGGCTGTAGCCGCTGACAGGCGCCGGCGTCCCCTGTTTTCCTTAGTGCTAGACTCGTATGCTTTGGAAGGTAGCCGCGATAGACAAGGCGGTCCCTTTTCCTTAGTGCGAGACTCGGCTGTTTGCTTATAAGGTAGCCGCGATAGACAACAAGGTCCCCTGCTTCCTTAGTGCAGACCCTCGCTTTTGCGAAGGTAGCCGCGATAGAGAGCGCGTCCCCCTTTCCTTAGTGCGAGACTCGCTGCTTTGCGAAGGTACCCGCGATAGACAGCGCGCCCCGCCTCCTTAGTGCGAGACTTCGCAAGATTTTGCGCTAAGGTAGTCGCGGTAGCACAGCCGGGGCGTCCCCTCAAGTTTCCTTAGTGCGAGACTGCTTTGCGAAGGTACCCGCGACAGACAGCGCTCGTCTTCCTTAGTGGCAGACTCGCGCATTTTTTGGTTGCAGCCGCGGCAGACGTACGGGCGTCCCTGTTTTCCTTAGTATGAGACTCGCTGCTTTAGGCGGAGGTTTGCTTGACCTGGTGGTACTCGTTGATTTTTATTGCGTGCGTCGCCGCTACAAAGTTCTTTTGGGACGCTGGAGGGTCTTTTTTCGCCCCACGTGGTTCCCCGCTGAAGCTTGAAGTTGGTGCGAGGGTGCGCCCTTGTGATTCCGCTGGTGCACGACTCATCGCTCGGAGACTTGGGAGCCGGACGGCCTCGGCGCGAATTGGGACTCTTGCGCAGGTGGCTTGCGGGGTGGGGGTCCCCTCGCGCCGGCACGCCCATCCTTGTTGAATGGCGGTCTTGCGGGTTGTCGCAGCGCCGCCTTTTCGCTGCTCGTGTTCGTGGCTGCGACCTACCCCTTCTTCGACTTTGATTCCTTTGGTGGAGTTGCCCACGTGAGGATGTTACATTCTCCATTGTGGTATCCCCTTCGCAGAGTCACCGCCCGAAGTTGGCCGGGTCCCGAGGAGGTGCTCCCGGGCGGCCGGGCGTAGGGGGTTATGGAGTACCGAAATGCTCTAGTTTGTCCGCATTTGGTCTTTTGTTGGTTTGCGGGGTTTGATGTTTCACGCTCGGGGCATCTCAGAGCGCCGTTGCTCTTCATTGCACTTTGCGGCCCCGCCGGGGGGGGGTTGGGGTCCGCTTACATTTTCCATTGTGGTGCCTTCGCCGGGTTGGGAGGTCGTGGGTTTCGAGGTATCCCCGCATCCGCCTATAGGATCGGGTTTGGCTATGGGTGTTAGCATGGTGGCGCCTCGTGGGTCGATGGTCGCTTCTCTTCCTAACATGGGATTCGTGGGGGGAGGTTTGGTTTTATAGTGCTTCTTGGGGCGGGGGTGCTCCCGGCGCTGGGCGGATGTCATAAGTGCTTGTTGTGATTATGGTTTGTACGGGCGGAGGTCTTGTCCTTGGTGGGTGGTGGTGTTAAGGCCGTACGGGCGGAGGTCTTGTTCTTGGTCGGTGGTGGTATTTTTGTTGCCGGCCCCCCGCGAAGGGTACTGCTCTTCCGATTGCCGTTTTCGCGGGGCCGGACTTCGAGGGGTGGCGGAAGTACCGGGCCGCGAGCCCCGGGCGAGAGGTGCCGTGGCTTCCGGCAGCGCCGCTCCGCGTGTCTCATACTTGGAGAGCGCGCTGGGGTGTCTTTATTGCGAGCCCCTAACTGGGTGCCGCGGCGCCCCGACTTTTGTGCGCTCCGCTGGTCTCATACGGAGCGAGGGCGGGCGTGGGCCCCCGGCGGAGGTGCCGTGGCGCCCGACTTTTTGCAGCCCCGCTGGTCATCATCGGAGAGCGCTGGGCGTTCACAGAGCCCCGGCGGAGGCGTGGCGCGCCGACTTTTGTGGGCGCCCCGCGGGTCTCATACTCGGAGAGCACGGGGCGTTTTTCACTGGAGCCCCCTCGGCGGGAGGTGCCAGTGGCGCCCCTTTTGTGGCGCTCCGCGGTCTCATACTGAGAGCGCTGGGCGTTTTCTTGCGGCCCCGGGCGGAGGTGCCGTGGCGCCCGACTTGTATTTCCGCGGGTCATACTCGAGAGCGCGGGCGTTTTTCATTGCGAACCCGGAGGTGTTGTGGCGCCCGACTTTTTGTACAGCCCGCTGGTCTCATACTCGGAGAGCGCTGGGCGTTATTGCGAAGCCCCCGGCGGAGGTGCTGTGGCGCGGGCTTAACATAATTTAGAGTTAGGAGTGTTTTTGTTGGTTTGACCGAGCCGGGGTGCAGCTTTTGCGCCGCTCTCCCGAGCGTGGGCAATCCCGCTACCTTCGCGCCGATGAGGGTCGGTTGGCGCCACCAGCCCCTTTCGTCAGACTTGCGCTTGCACCTTTCTCTCCGATGTGGGGTAACTAACCCGCATATATTAGATATTGGTACTCGCTCGTTAAAAACCTCGCGCCCCTTCGCAAGGAAAAAAAGAGTGCAGCCCGCATTGTTCATGATCTTAAGTTTAGGAAGAGAAAAATGAAATGGCAAAATGAGCGAGCCCCATACAACTCGCGAAAGTGCTCGGGTACATTGCACCGCTTAGGGGTAGTACTTGGCGGAGGTCGCCGACGCTCCATGTGTGGGGAGATCATGGCCTTCGAGATCTTGAGGTGTGGAAGGAGCCGGTCTTGTGGACTTAGTGACGAGGTATGGGCCCGCCCACTTGGCCATGAACTTGCCGCCCATCTTCGCGCTCGCTTTCGATCAGACGAAGTCTCCGACGGAGATCGTATGGAGGCCGAGCTTCTTGTTCCTCCATCTTGTGGTCTCCTCCCGGTATGCGTGGAGGTTGAGGATGGCCAAGTTTCTTGTTTCTTCGAGGAGGTCCTTCGCGACGCCTCTTCTTTCGGGGGCTTCGCCTGGTGACCCTTAGCGACGCTGCGGCTTCGCTTCTTCGGGAGGACGGCCTCTTCTCCGAACAGGAGCTTGAAGGGCGTGAATTTGGTCGCGGACGGCTGGAGGTGTTATGTGACCATACCACCGAGTGAGCTCCTCCGCCCATTTTCCTCTTTGGTTTCGCGTGGACCTTCGCGCTGATACCCCGCAGATTATGCCATTGGCCCTTTCGACGCAGGCCGTTTGATTGGGGTGCCTTTACGGAGGCGGGCGTATCTTGGTGCCTATTTGATGGCGTAATCGCTTGAAGCCTTCAAGTATCAAACCGGTGCCGTATCGATCGCTATGCTCCCGGGGAGCCCGGCGCGCACGATCCGCCGCCGTAAGAACTTTTGTACCGAAAGTGAGAGGTTATGCTTGCGTAGAGGGCGGGCTTCGATCCATTTGGTGAAGTATTCGACCGCCACTCACCGCGGGCTTAAGGTTCCCGAGCCGGGCGCATTGGACCGATAAGGTCTATCGCCCATCGCCGGCGGGGCCATGTGGGGCGATGAGGGTTGCCGGAGCCCCCGCCCGCTGGAGTGGTGGGCCGTCACCGCATCCTTCGCAGCTGCTTGACCGGGCCCGCGGGCGCCGTTGAGTGCGGGGCCAATAGAACCCTTGCTGAACACCTTTCCCACTAACGCCTGGGGGCCGCGCAGCAGCCGCAGATGCCTTCGCGGATCTCCGCTAGGATGGCAGCCTTCGCCGCAGATATGCATTTTAGCCATGGAGCGGTTACGATGCCTTGTACGGCTTGTTGTCAACTAGACGGTAGCCTCGACCTTTCGCTTCAACCCTTTTTGTTCTTCCTGGATTGGGGCTCAAGAGGCCTTTGATGAATGCAATGATCGGGGCTCTCCAATCTTCGCCGCGGAATGGCGCCGACCGATTTCGGGGGTTGGTCGCCATCTTGAATCGCTGGGCTACGCAGATTTCAAGAACACGCCCCCGGGGAGTTGTCCGCCGACGCTGCCTCGGAGCTCGCCGGCTTCGCCGCTGTCCCTACCGGATATGGTCTTGGTTGTGATGCCGAGAAAGAAGGCCTCCGCTTTTTTCCTTAGCCTTGCGAGGTATTTTGCAGCTCTGGGTGCTTATTTTGTTGTCCTTCTCGGCTTGTTTCGAGACCACCTCCGAAGTCGGTTTTGATGATGGCCCTTCGCTACCGACATGGCCCGAGCTTGTTTAGTGCCAAGAGCACCGCCCAGATTCCGCCGTGTTGTTTGTGCACCGGAATTCTAGCCCGGCGCATATCTCGCCTTGACTGAGGGTGAAGTGATGATGGCCGCGATGCCGCCTCCAGCGTGCCCCTGTGCCCGTCGGTGTGTCTTTGCCCAAATCGGGTCCAAGTTCACCGCTTGGTTGTATGTGTCGTGTGTCCAGTCTCCGCTAGGAAATCGCTAGGGCTCGTGGACTTGATGGCCGTTTCCGCCGACGAACTGATTGCGTGGTCTCCGATCTCGGCCGCCCACTTCGCTATTCCCGCCCACCGACTCGGGGTTTCGAATATGTTATCGAGGGAAAGCTCGAAGGTATGGTGACCTCATGTGCCCGGAAGTAGTGCTTTTGAGTTTTTCGTTGCCATGATCATCGCGTAGGCTACCTTTTCCAGCCTTCGGTAATTTAGCTTGGGCCCTTCGAGGGTTTCTGAGACATAGTAGACGGGATTTGCCTCGACCGTGCCCTTCGCTCACTTCTTTGACGAGCACCGGCCGACGCATGTGGCGAGCGCGGGCGACGTAGAGAAGGAGTCCTTCGCCTCGTTCCGTGTGGCGAGGGTGGTAAGGTTTTTGAGGTACCGCTGAGGTCTTCGGCTTTTGTTGCGGAGGCCCCCCGCCTGAATGGGTCTCGTTTCCTTTAGAGTTTGGAAGAATGGTAACCCTCGCCCGGCCGATTCGAGATGAACCCGCTAAGGGCGGGCGAGGGCCCCGCTAGTCTCTCAACCGATTTTTTGCTCTCGGAGGTTCCATCGCGGTGATTAAGGCGATCTTCGGAAGGGTTGGCCTCTATTCCTTTTACGCATACGAGGCAGCCCAAGAACTTGCCCTTGCTTACCCAAATACACACTTGGCGGGTTGAGTTTGAGCCCGCTTCGCCAAGTAGCTTTGACGAAGGTCCTTTGGAGGTCCGTGATGTGGTCTTCCTTTAGCTTACTTTGGACTACCAAGTCGCCGACGTAGGCCGAGATGGCGCCTGCCGCCTCCGAACACCTCCGCCGGCCATTCGTGCGGGCGAAGGACGAGCCGGGCGTTATGCGAGGCCTTCGCCATTCTCCCCGGCAAGAAGTTCGAAGGGGGTTATGAAACTTGTCTTGTCTTCATCCGCCTCGGTTCATCCAAATTTGGTGGTATCCCGAGAAACAGTCCAGAGGGACAACCTTTCACACCGCCATCAAGGCCGACTAGAGAGCCGATTCGGGAGGGGAAAATCGCCCTTCGGGCATGCTTTGTTCAGCCGGTGAAATCCACACACATCCTCCATCCGTGGGCTCCGCTTTGTCTTTGCTAAGGCTTGCTTTTTTTCACCATGACAACGTTGGATAACCAAGTGGGGTATTTGACCGGGCGGATGACCTCCTCGCGCCTAGAAGGCGGTTTACCCCCTCGCCGCCGCTACTCTTCTCTCGCCTCGACATTTTGGCGGCTTCGCTTTTACGGGAGTGGCGCCCCGGTCTTATGTTGAGGTGGTGCTCGATGAGGTCACGGCTAACACCCTGTAAATCTTCTAGCGACCAGGCAAACACATCGGAGTTCTCTCGGAGGCACTGCAAGAGCTCTGCCTCGGAGGTCTGGTCCAGGAGTGCGGATATGGTTACTTCTCTATCGGGGATCAAAGCTAAAAGCCCGACTTTCTTCGCTTTTTTGGCGGTAGTGCTCGGGGGCTCCGCCGCTTTCTCGGCTGTCTCTCTTGGCCCCCGCAGTTCTTGTTCTAGGTTGTGTACGCTATGCTGTTCTCGTGCGACAGCCCCTCCGCGTTTCTTGCCGCTGATCCGGTCTCGAACACGGCAATTATGCCGCCGACGGAGGGCATCTTCATGCAGAGATAACTCGGGTGGAGGACCGCCGGTTGAATCGTTGGTGACTCCTCGCCGAAAATGGCGTTAAAAGTCTGTAGTTGTCGACCACGCCGGGAAGGTTATGTTTAACGATCGGTGAATGGGCTCTTTCCCGAAGGAGACCGTAAGGTGATTTTCCCCGATGGTCCCAACTTGCTGGCCTCCGGCCGAAGAGGGATTGCCTCGCTGGTTGTAACATGTTCCCCGCCCGTGCCCATTTTGTCGAAGGTGGATGCGAACAAGATACCGCGGAGCTGCCCGTGTCTACTAGGATCCTAGTAATACCAAAGCCTCCGATGTTGGTGTCGGCGACCATCGCGACGGTGTGAGGGTAGTCTCGAGCTTCATGTCATTTGGCATTGAAGGTGATCGGAATGTGGGACCAATGGCTGTTTCGCGGGAGGCCCTCCGGCATCCACATGATGGACCCTCCGATAGTGCTCCTTTCGCCGCCGCTTGTTGCCGTGGTCCTCGTTGGAGCCCCCGTGATAGCGAGGATGACCCCCGCAAGATGAGTTGGGCTTGCCGACGCATTGTCCGGATTTCTTGCTTGACCGGGTGTTGCCGGGTCGAAGGTGGTGCGGGTGGCGGAGGTGGAGGTGGTAGGGCTTGGTTGTGATAGCTTGCTGCGAGGCTCGGGGGTGTGAAACCGTATACTCTTTGCCGGTAGTATCGCCGGGCCGGCTCGGGCCAAGGTGCCGGAGTGGAAAGCCGGGTAGTGGAAGCCCCGGATGTGCCGGGATTCCATAGTCGAAGGGGGTGAAAGTGTAGTGGTTGGAGTGGGTGCTTGCTGGTTTTCTTGTGTGGTTAACTTGCCTCTCGGGGCTTTCGCGTTTAGCTCCCTCGGCCCATCGCCTCTTTCCCCTTGGCGTAAATATGGGCATTGTTTGGTGTAATGGCCTTTGCCCTCTCCGCGCAAGAATGGCAAGTATGGTTGTTTTTTGCGGAGGCCTCATGTTGGTGTCCGGGTTCGGTCCGGGGTTCTTGGTGGGTAGTTTTGCCTAGGGGTGGTTGGTGGGTTTTTTGCCGCGGGCGGGGGGTTGTTGGCGATGGTGCCGACTCGACTGGCCTCCGGCCTTGGGTGGTTGTATGCACGTGGTGGTCGTTGTGGCCGGTGCCGATATGGCGGAGGTCGGAAAGCCTCTATCTTCGCTTTGTGGCTGTTGTCCTCCGCAGCAGCATTTGTCCATTATCTCGTAGCTCCGCTTAGGGTCTTCGCTGCCTCCGCTCAATCTTTGAATGACATGGGCCTGGGCGGATGCAAGAGACCACCGCCATAATGACGCTCGTCTGAGACCCCTCGTCCTCGCCTTGGTTTGGAGAAACCTCCGCCACCACTCTTGTAGGGGCTCATTTGGCTTCGCACCACGTCAAAGAACTCGGTGCCGTTGATGAGTTCGAGTCAACTCCCTTGAAATTTGCGCCAAGGGCGCCGCGAAGGTCGGACCAGCTCCGATTGAGTTGGGGGGCAGCGCATACATCAAGATCGAGCCACTCCTCTTGCGATGATCACAAATGACTTGGCCATTGTGGAGTGATCTCCTCCCGCGGCTTCCACAAGCCGAGCTCATAACGAATCGCTCGGGGTCGGAGGCCCCGTTGTATCTTGGCAAGTGCCGGTGGTCGTATGCCGAGGCCATTCGACGATCCGGCGGGGCGGGAGAGCGGGATTTGGGGTCGTAATGATGATTTTGCGGAGGCTGCGCCGAGCGTGGCGGCGATGCCGCCCCGATGGGCATGGAGGGGGCGCTTGGCTTCGCGGAGGGTTGAGGATTGCGGGTGTTGCAACGGGTGGTTGATTCCCGTTGGAGGTGGTGGTGGGGTTGGCGGAGGTGGGGCTTGCCCTGAGCGGAGGTTGCGGATGATTCTTTGGTCGCGGCCGCCTCCCCCCCGTGACTTCTTCAGACCGCCGAAGCAGCTGGTTGATCCATGCCGGCTCGGTCCCGGGCGGCCGGCCTGTTCTCGAGAAGGCCCATGCAGCGCCGCCTCCGATCTAGGGCTGCAAAGAACCTCCTCTTTTTCTGCGACCGGGCTTGAGGGCCTCTAGTGCCCTTTCGCCTTGCTCGGTTTCCTCCTCTTCATCTTCGTGTGGCTTTGAGGCCCTCCGGCGGATCCGTGGGGTTCGCTCGAGGCGGAGACATCTGGGCGCCACCGTTGCCGGACCACGCCCCGCCGGGCTCTCGGGGAGCGCCGCCTTTGCCGGGCGTCATGGCCTTCTTCCCCGGTGACCTCCGATGCTCCGGGATGACCGGGTCGGGGATGGCGGGCCTTCCGCTCCCGGCCGGCGCGGAGCTGTTAGGTGCGTGGTGGCCGCATGCCGGCCGCTTGATGGGTTTGATCCGGGGGTCCCCTTCGGGGCGGAGTTGTTCCGCCGGCGGCGACGGGTTTCGGTTCGGCGGGTGATCGGCATGGCTTTGGACTTTTTGTGCTCGGGCCCCCACGGACGGGCGCCAACCGGTGGGATCCCCCCGCCCCCCTTAGCCTTTCGCCTCCGTGAGGGGGCGGGAAGGGGGCGAGGGCTTCCCTACGTGGTGAGTCGAGAACACAAACGGGAGCGGAGAGCGTGACCCGGTCCGGCTTCGACCTTCGGGCCGAAGTTGCCGAGGGTCGAGGCGATCGGAGGGCGTCCCGCCTCCCGAGGAGGAGGGATAAGACGATGCGTAAGGCGAGACGTGGGTGTGATAAAAACGAGCAAATGGCAATTTAAACCGGCCAACAACCGATCCCTTTCCTTGTGCCCGCATCGGTATTTATAGGAATTCAAAGGGTCGAGGGGCCGATTTACAATTTGGTACATGGTAGGTAGGAGAACACACGCTACAACCGGGCCCTTTCAAGGGCAAGCTAGTAACTATTCGCGTGGTCAAGACGGAAATACACGCATGACTTCTCCCCGCCCTGGGGGTGTAGGGTTTCCTCATGCCGCCCGCCGGTTGGAGTGCATCCGCGGAGGGGGCAGGTTCCGAGGAGGGGTCCATCCGCAGGCCTTTCCTGTTGCTTGGGTTCGCCGCCACTTGGGCCCCTCGCCGGCGCTCCCCACGCCGCGTAGGGGGTCAGGTCATGCTCCCGCCAATGCCCGCTGCTGGGGGCCGCCCTCAGCGGAGGGGTGACGCTGCCCGTTCGTGTCGCGGAGGGTCCTCCGCTTGCTGATCCCCGCAAGACTTCGCAATATGTTAACGGAGATTAGTTCTTGGCCCCCTGTGGTGAGGCCAGCGGGGCTGCGAATTTGGCGAGGTAAGCCCTCCCCAACACTTCCCCTACAGCTCCCCGCATCAACCGTGGCGCGCGGTGCGGCTTCAGCCGCTCCGGTGAGTTCTTCTCGGCGGCGCCGGCTCCCTTCTTCTCCTCTTCTCCTTCCCCTTCCTCCACCTCCTTTCCTCTCGCTCGGTTGGGCAGCGTGGGCGGGAACAACCACCGAGTGGGCGGGGTTCTAGGAACCCTAGGGTGCCCGAGGGGCCCCTTTTATAGGGCGGCGCCGCAAGGTCTTGCAGGCCATGGCGGCGTCGTCCACGCCCGTCCTTGTTGTTTCGAGGGGAGGTCCGGTGGCCGGGCTCGAGGGACGGGCGTGCATCCAACGTCCCGCGTGTGGTTGGTGGCAGCACGGACGGCGGGCGGCGGCCAGCGGAGGCGCTGAGATTCCCTCCTCCAGCGAGGGCAGGGCGGCTTTCAAGGGGAAAGCGAGGAGGAGAGAGAGGGGACCAAGGAGGGAGAGGAAGATGATGAGGCGGGGCCCTCGCCGTTCTCACGTGGGCGAAGCTGGACGGCCGGCTGGCTACTAGGCCTGGCCGGTTGGGCTCGGGCGTAGCTGTCTCGCCCGGGCTTGTCGGCCGGCCGCTGGCCGGGTTCGTTCGGGCAGGATTCCGAGATGGGCCGCGCTGGTGCGGGTGCAGCACTAGGCGGTCTGGCCTCTTGGGCGAGTGTACTTCGCGCCCTTGAAGCGGTGGGGAAGGCCACCAGTTGGGCTGGCTGGTCAGCTCGGGCCAGATTGGTTTTCCAATTTCCCTTCCGTTTTTCTAAGTCTTTTCTATTTTCTTCCTTCAACTAAAACTAAACCATGGGCACCTTATGTGTGTTTACATATGTTGCCAACATGCAAACACTTTGGGAGGTCCACTAATGGTCATTAGGGTTTTAGGTGGAATCCATGTCCAATGGGATGGCAACACAACACTTATAAAGTTATTTGATTTTATTAGTCAACCCATAAAATCAAATAAAATCCAAATCAATCATGGTTGATTATTACATGCAATATGCTTGACAAAATTAAATGGTGCTACTTGTGCAACTAGGAAATGTTTTCCTACATGACATTCACCATTCATGGTCTATTTTAAGAAAAATTTTTGTTAGTTGCAATTTTTAGGTTTGGAAATTTCCGGGTTGTTACAAGAAACGTCCCTAAAAGTGCATATGTCTCTACGTGTTGTTTTCTTAGAGCATCTCCAACAGTTTACCATTTTTTCATTTGGCAAAAGTTATGATATGCCAAGTCACTCAAATATTTGCCAAGTTAAATTAATTGTCATCTCCAATAGTTTGCCAAATTGCATTTGGCAAAACCCAAATAGCGGGCCCATAATTAACTACCGGTTGGGGTTTCTAGAGATCGTCCTCATCGCGGCGTTTCTGTCCGCGCGGTGCCTTCCGTCCGCGCAGAGCTTCTCCTTTGGTTACTGCAGGTCACCATGCCGGCACCACCAGCAGTCATGCGCGTGCGTTGGCTAGATATCAGATAGTAGCAGGAACAAGCTAGCCATCAGCAAGAAGCACTGCACATAGCCGCCGGCCGGCTTGCCCCTTCGACTCTAACCACCGCATCGCGGAGATGGATCATCGATCTGCATGTGCCTAGATGTACATCAGTACATGTACTACTAGCACGCTCTTGCAGCCGTCACGACTCGCGCCGGTCCTTCGTCAGGCAGTCTCGGAGGCGCCTGGGATGGACACGCACGACGCTAGAGTCCACAGCAATCCCGGTGGCAGCAAGATGCACAAAGGCCGGTTGCGGGCGAGGCCACCCCTAGCGGCGGTCGCGGCAGACAGGAAGCGATGCTGGCGGCGGCGGCGGCGTTCATCATCTATCCTAGACAGCGAGCGTTGGACGGCGTGAAGAAACTCGCGAACTCGCCATGGACGAGCGAAGGAACATGTTTCCGCACGACCGGAGTTCCGTGCTGCATCACTCGAGGAGATCAAGGTCATGCAGTTCAGTTCCGTGCTGCATCACTCGAGGAGATCAAGGTCATGCACGACCGGAGTTCCGTGCTGCATCACTCGTGCACCATCTCCAAATATTAATATAATTGGGCATGCAGTTCGTGAGCTATCCAATGCTCCCGGTCTTAGTTATAGGTAGTTTTTCCTGTCATTCCTCTGTTAGACAAACAAATAAATATTTGACTAACAATAGTTAGTGGTCTATTATAATTAGCTAGCTAACTCCTAGCAGCTTGGTGGGTGAGCTCATTTTTCAACAACACATGAGAGGGGAGTCAAACTCCCAACTGAATTACGCAACGGCTGCCCAACCATGGAGTTTGCCAGTTTGTTATTTTTCCTGATGCGCTGCTCAAAACAAGAACCACCCCCTACAAAAAAAGGGAGGCGTCCACATTATAACCTTTTGTACTAGTGAGTTCTGTTATTACAATAGGACTGTCCCTAAAAGTGCATATGCTCTACGTGTTGTTTTCTTAGGAGAACCATTTCCAAATATTAATATAAATGGGCATGCAGTTCGTGAGCTATCCAATGCTCCCGGTCTTAGTTATAGGTAGTTTTTCCTGTCATTCCTCTGTTAGACAAACAAATAATTATTTGACTAACAATAGTTAGTGGTCTATTATAGTTGTGGTCTATTATAATTAGCTAGCTAACTCCTAGCAGCTTGGCGGGTGAGCTCATTTTTCAACAATACACTAGAAAACTGAAGGGCGGCGTTGCCTTTTCATGTTTGATCTGCCTGTGTTGATTTTATGGTGGTTTTATAGTTTTATGATTTACTAATGAGGAAAATGATAGTCACTGAAAATTAGGAAAAAGGATTTGAATATGTAGGATTTTATATATTTTTTTTTAGGATTTATGGGATTCAGAGTTAAGATGGATGAGATATATGTTTTCTTAGTTTATCGCAAACAAAACAGTGAGAGCATTTTGAGAAATTATTTTTGCTTTTTTTGATGATGAAGAAGGGGTACCACTAAAAGATTTGGAAAAGATTTGAACATGTAGGGTTTTATTTTTGAAGTTTTTTGGTTGAAGAATTATGGGATTCAGAGTTAGGTTGAATGAAATATGAACTTCCTAAGTTTATGGATAGAACAACGAATGAGATAAAATTAAAAATTCTTTTTTTTGGATGATGAAAAAGGGGTGGAAAATTAGGAAAAAAGGATTTGAATACGTGGGATTTTATTTTAGAAGATTTTGGGTGCAAGAATTACGTGATTTGGAGTAAGGATGGATGAATTATAAACTTTTTTAAGTTTGTCGACAAAACATGAATTAGCGGAATTTGAAAATTATTTTATTTTTTTTTCCGATGGAAAGAAGGGGTGAAATAATTTTTTGAAATCATCTTATCCGTGTTTTGTTGATAAAATTAAAAAGTGTATATGTCATCCACTCTAACTCTAAATCATGTAGTTCTTTCACCAAAGGACTTTAAAATTAAAACCCATGTATGTGGGTATATATATATATACTATGTATTTATTTTAGGTGATTGGGTACGGACGTATCCGTGTATGTGTATGTGTATGTCATGCACCTACACGAATATTCCGTTTAACTACTTTAACAATGAGGATTACTATGTTGATAGCTATTACGTCATTGCTACCACGACGCTTATTATGGTTAATTATTTAACGTGAAAAATTATTTACTTATAAAAGAAAAAAGAAACACAATTATATCTAGAATTTAAGTGGCCACCATTAATTAGGTTTATAGTCATGATTAATTAAGGTTTTAATTTAGATAAATTATGGTTCAGAATTTATTTAATTTGGATGTACAACGGATGAGATATGAATTTTTAGAATCCACCGACTAAGTTACCATTTTAAACTGGTATGCAAAATTATTTATACAAATTATATATATAATTAGCATGAGTGGAAACCATATAAATAGGATCTACGATTAGTCTAGTTTATTAGAGTTTTTCTCAGAATTTCTATGATATTATTTGTTAGACCCGTCAGCAGCTTGTCGGATTATTAGCGCTAGCTCGTGCATGCAAAAGGCTCCACGTGAAGGAGAGAGAAAAAAAAGATTGTGTGAGGAAAAGTTTTGTTAGTTGCTGTTACCAACAACACCGATCGATGATGATAACTAAATAGTATATAGAAATACTACTAGTAAACACTGCAATGGTCCGGATGCCTACTGACTGCACCGGCCCCCGTAGTCTCATAAGCCGATCTCGTGGATGAGGCTGTCTCTCTCCTCTATTCCACATGAACCTAGTCCATGGAGGAAAAAGGAATGGGGAGCTGCCTAGGCCTTGGGTCATGTGTGAGCACTTGGTCACGGGACCTTGTTCCCACCGGCCCGCCTCCTTCGTTTCGTGTTTCGTTCCCATCAACGCGAGGCGAGCGCAGGCAGAGAGGACAAAGCGTAGAGAGAGAAGGAGAGAAAAGTGGGAGGGGAAAGAACTCGTTGGAAGGCGCAGCGTCCGCCATCGGGCGGAGTACGGAACTGCGGGCGGCTCATGATCGGGCGCCGGGCCGGCCGTGCTCTACGGCATCCGTGGGCCAAGACGAAGCTTCGGCGCTCATCCTCGCTTTCGCATCGGCAGCGCTGTCGCGGCGCTAAGCTGCTCTTCGTCGGCCCACGCGTCCCGCGCCAAGCAACATCCCCGTAGGGCGCTACCCCGAGGGCCATGTCCCTCGCGGCGGGCACGCGTCCTCGGCGGCTCGCGCCACGACGCTGGCGCGCAGCTTGGTCACCGCTGCCCGGCCGCGTCGCCCGCGCTGCGAGCGGCTGCGTCCCTTCCCCGGTCGGTTACGACTTCGCCGCTAGCTGGCCTTCGCCCCCGCCTCGCTCACGCCCGTCGGGCGCCATGCAGCGGGAGGCCGCCCCGCCGCCGCCCGTCGCCTCCCTCTCCCGGCGGGACGAAGCTAGTCTCCGCATGGCCTCGCCTCGCGGGCGGAGGTGCCCGCAGCAGTAGAGCTTCCCGGGCGAAAGGAGTTTCGCGCGGACGCCACGCAGCTTTCCCCTCGCTTCCCGACGGGAGCAATCGATGTGGTCGGGCGCCGGGCGACCCATGGGGCCCTCTCCTGGCCGCGCTTCCCGTATTCCTCCAGTAGCGCCGGCAAATGAGCTTGTGGAGCCGCGCCTACCGCACCACCCACGCGCGCGGCCTGGGTGGAGTAGCGCCTTTCCCGCGCTAGGCCCGTGCAGCCAGCGCGGGCGGTGAGCGGCCACAAGGGCCGCGACGGCGACGCAGGTGACGCGGGTCGGCTCCGGGGGGCGTAAGGAGGAAGGTGGAAGGAAGAGCTAGGTTATATTTGTGCAAAGTTTGAGGGCCTTTTTTGAAAAACTTCATGAGAGAGAGGAGGATGGACGGCGGGTTGTATTTTCTAGAGTTCGAGGGTTTGTTTGCAAAAATACTGTGGATGCCCTCACTGCCGGCTCGTCCGCCGATCGGACGGGCCATTAAAAGCAGGCGACGCGGCACGCCAGGTGCCCGAAGCCACCGGATTCATAGTAAGAGATGAG
>JADLZK010012905.1:0-414886 GCA_015847255.1 Hyparrhenia diplandra
AATAAAGCGATGAACTGATCGGCCTCTACGTCCGGAGACGTATACAACCTAGTGTTGGTTACGTAGCTTTTTGAAGTAGACGACAATTGCTCTCAAAAGAAAAAGGAGCAAAACACTCTCAAGAATGTAAATAAAAACTAAGTACGCCTATAAAGATGCTTCCAAACCCCAAGGCTCGGCCATATAGCAGATCATCTCAATTTTGGTGCTCAACGCATGATAAGAAATTACAAATCATCACGTACGCAAATGCGACCGTAAACGCAGCCCACCGCCTTAAAAATAACTTCTGCTCGCCGCTTCCTTAAGTGGTGGTAGCGAGACGTGCCAAAATTGGCAATTTCTTCTAAAAGTGGCAATCGTAAGCTAAGTCCGCACAATGGCGTGGCGTCGATCGACATTCCCACGAGATACACCGATCCAGTGCAGTGACAGTGAGCTTGTGTACCCTAACCTTTCGCCCGCCTTGTAGGATTAGGAATAGACTGAGCTTTGGCCAGCCAGTGCTTTCCATATATAATTGGTCCTATCGATGGTGTTTAGGATTGAATGTGCTCCTACTTTTTGTTCTTCTGAATTTTCAGCCTGGCTGGCTACATTAGTGTTGTCTTATAACTCATCTCACGAAGTACCATATAATTTGAGGCGGCAATAGTAATTATCGCATTGGTTGTCCTTTTAAGTTGTCTCATAGTAAATTGCAATTTTCTTAATTTATGGGTAGATTGTAAAAATGGGATTCACAACTCATACAATGACACACTATTTATCCAACTAAACTCATAGTCGATTGATGACACACTAGTTGTCCATAGTCATCAAATTTTAATTTCGTAAGGCGATTGTTTCTCGAGACCAGCAAACCCAAATTTTCTTCATGGCTGTCTACCCCTCTAACTTCTTCCACATTAGTCAAAAATATTATCGCACGTGTGCGTAACTGGGCTCAAAGGCGCAATGAGATAGATGACGTTAGCAACTCTCCGTCGTCCCGTGCCGAGTCGAGTCGAGAGTCGAGACCACATCAAATTTCTCATACACCCACACCGCACTCACTCCTCGCACGATCCAGGACGGCAAAGGCCAAAGGCCTCCCGGCACGGGAATGTAAAGCAGCCCGTACGCTTTTGGACCGGTTCGCCTAAAGTCCAAACGCGACGCCACCGGCGCAGAATCTCCTGGCCCAAGAGACCCACCCGCATGTACGGACACGGCAAGTCGGCAAAACACACACAGACGCGTAGGAGTAAAGAGCTGCTACTACTAGTAGTAGGAGTACTGCTGCATGTGAGCATGTGTGTGTGCAATTGTGCATGAGCCATCATCAAGGTCGGTCGTTTGTCGAACGGACACTTAAAAGACAACGCAAGATCCACCACAAACCATACACTACTACACTACAGTACAATCTTTGATTTTTCCTTTTGTTAACGGTTATTATACGAGTATTGCACGGGCTTCCACACAGAGGAATCTGTACACAAAGCATATTAGGGCCGGCTAGGATTTATGAAGCGCAAATTTTCCCTTCTCGCAGACACCGATCATAGACATACGTTGTATACTGTAACTTTCAACACATGGCGACTGAGGGAAGACACACTGCTAGTCAGCCTTTGAAGATCAAATTTTTCCTTTGGTACTTGAAAAAAGGATAATCCTAACCAAAGACAACTTAGTAAAGGAGAATGGAAAGGAGACACTAAATGTAAGCTGTGGCTTAGAGGAAAATATACAACACTCTTATTTTTTGATTGCCGTGTGACAAGATTTGTTTGGGCGCATTTTATCACTTTCAATATTCAACCGCCAAAGAATCTTTGCTCACATGTTTGGTTCTTGGATAAGGGGTTTTGGTCCTAGCCTAAGACATCAAATGATAGTAGGGATAGCGCTTTTTGTTGAGTTTTTATGGTTGAATAAATGATGCGGTGTTCCAAAATTTGGTTACTAACTCATATTTGCGGTGATTTTTAGGGGGACGTATTGGATCGGGCAATGGTCGCCAGTTGTCTAAAGAGGAAGAGAGAAATTCATTTGAAAAAGAAAGGCTGCTTTGGAAGGGGAATTTGTGTTGCGGTTCTTTGGCTCTTATGCGGAGAAACCAAAAGGATTGGTAATTAGTATCCTCTGTTTTATTGTGATGGTGCTGCTTCTTTGAAGTTTGGAGCTGTTTATTGATGCTTCATCAGGATGTACGACAGGCGGACGTTTGTTTAGGACGTTTGGATTTGTTTGTTTAGTCTAAATGTCGTGGTTGAGTTAGAACTTTGGCTTGTTTTGAACCTAGGTGGTTCAGCTGTTCTCCTGCGTGAGGATTTAGTCTCTTCTCATCTTACCGTTTTCGTGGATCTTTTGGGTTTAATCCCTTGTATGATGACTTTGAGCTGTAATCAAGGTTGGAATAGAGTTCCGAGGTTCCTTATTAAAAAGGTGTGGGTGACATTACGATTATGATGTTTTTAGTACAGTTGAGGTGTGCTCCAATTTGGATACCCGGATTGATTCGCCATGATTAGGAGTAGGGCCGCCGCCAGCGCCCAATCGTCCCGACGAAACACACGGCATGGGCGCCGTGAAAGACGCACCAGATCGGGGAGGGGAGGTCCCAAAAACATAGCGGCATGGAGCAATTATTGTGACGGAAAAGCAGGACCGCACGTTGTATCCTGGCCATTCTTTCATCTCTTGTGCAGCATGAATCTTTCCCAAGTATTTCTTTTCTTTCCTCTACCACCTTAGGACCGATCATGGCCTCGTTTCCCCAAGCCGACGACGCCGGCCCCACCCGGCAGTACAGCTCTCCGGCAGCACCGGCCTCCGTCGCCATCGGTCGCCCCGGCCGCTTTGGCCACATTGTTCACCGTTGTGCCGGCTCTCAAGATCATCCGAGCTGCGTCTTCCCACCCTCCCACTGCACCAGGTGGCGGGGATGGAAGAGGCGACAATGAGGTGGGGCGGCGGTAAAGCCATCGAGCGGGCGGGTGAGGGGCGGCATCGTGGCGTGGGGTTGGGCGCGGCGCCATCGTGGGACCTAGCGCGGGTGCTCGCTTCGCCGGCATCATCAACGACACGTTTGTCGGTGTCCTACAGCTACAATAGGCGTGGCGTCAGTGCGTGCGGAGAAAATCACGATATGCGAGTAATGTGGCTTTTGGGATGTCCTCAGTCGGTGGTACAAGTACAACAAATTATAAGCGGTGCACCTGGAACCCTGCTCCCATTGCTGTTTATTGGGCAACTACTCTACTCCGTTGCCCATTTTCCCGTTGGTTGTATTGAGCCATTCATTCTCGAACTTGTGTGGTGAAACACAAGTAGATCAAGATGCTCACAATTTTCCCGTTGTTGCGTTACTAAACATATTTTTGTTACATGGGCATTGCTCAGGTACTCCAATTACCTATTAGGAGATAAGATCTCAAATCAATCGGACCATGAATTTTTACATTTAATGAATTCTAAATAAATTAATAAATACAAGAAAACAAAAATAAAACAACCTTATCCCACGGAAGGGAATCCGCATGCCGATAATCACGGAGAGGGCGCTAACCAATTGCATGCTCCCTGCCACGTACATATGCATGCGTATAATTTGCCGTGCAATTTGCCTAAATTAATAAATTCAAGAAAACAAAAATAATTTCACATGCACGATCATGTACAAACAATTTGAATATCGTCCAGCTCCTCCCATGTACACACGTTACAATTTATGCAACAAAGCAAAATGATGGCCACGTGCACGACCACTAGTACTACGTCATTTTGCCGTGGAATGTGGCGTTACAATTTTTTTTTTACTTTGTTAACCAGTTGCACGCTAACATGCACAAGACCACGCATGTACAAACGCATATATGTCATGTACAAAAATTATATGGTAATGGAAATATATTTAGTACAAAAATATAAAATGAAAAAGATTTGCCATATTAGTACAGATTACGCATGCATCAACATTAAAAAATTTTTTTATATTTAAAACTTTCCTTATTTACGCTAATTTATAAAATAAAAATTAAATAAATACTCTCAAGGAGGTAATAGATGGCAAACTGACCACATGATCATAATAAATTGGCCCACACTTGTCGTTGAGAGATATAACAATTACCATTATATAAAGCTTTTTAAATTTATAGAAAAGAGAGTTTATGACACCAAATAAATGTATTGTTCATGCTCTAGTGATATATATTTGGTATCATTAGATAATCTTTCCATAAATTTGATCACATTTAATATGTTTAGAACTGCATTTTTTGGAAGAATATTATAATTGTACTTTTCCCCCTAAAGAATGGCTAGTCAACTAGGAAAGTCAATCAAAAATAAATTCGTAAAGTGTGCTTAGATAAGACACATTCGTGGGCTAATACCTGCTTCTATATTTTGACCACGCAATCTTGCAGTTTCTCCGCTGCTGACCCATCAGTCGACAACAAAAATCTAAACGGATTTGTAGTGGGTTTTGTTAATATTAAAGTCACCCAACAAAAATTCCTATAGCCACCACCCCTTCTCTCCCTCTCCCAAAGCTTCCTCAAAACCACTCGCCCATCTCACCCCAACCGCCACCAGCCCACCACCACCACCACGGTCACTCTCCCTTGCTAGTCGCCTCCGCCTCCTCCACTCGCCGCGCTCCACACCCCGGAGCGCGGCACACAGTAGCCCGGCGCGGCATGAAGAGCCTGTGGAAGCAGAGCGGCGGCCTGGCGTGCGCGGACGCGGGGTCCCTCAGCCCGCTCGGAGGCCGCTCGCGGCGCCCGCGAGGAGGCTCGCTGTACGCCTTCGCGGTCGCCTTCGCCGCGTTCACCGCCTACGTCGCTTCTTCGCCTCGCCTCCCTCCTTCCGCAGGCCCCGGCGCGCCGTCGTGGTTCGGCGGAGTGTACGCGTCCACGGCGCCGTACCGCTCGCAGATTTCCAGCCTCTTCTCGTCCATCCTGCCCGCCGCCGACGCCGACTCGCCCGCCCCTTCGCCGGCGGAGCCGCCGCTGCGCGTCACGTCCGGGGCGGTGGCGGTGGCGGTCAGGTGACCCGTGAAGATGCGAGCACTGTTGTGCAGCAAGTCGGGACCGCGGCGGGAACCAACAGCTCTGCCGCGGATGCTGGGTCCAGTACGCAGCTGGGAAGTGGAGGCGCGGCGCCGATCGGCAATGCGGGCGCTGGGAGTGTGCCTCCGGCAGCCGATTTGGCCGGTACTGGCGTTGGCGGAGGCGGGCTCCAACGAACAGTTCCGCCGCCTCAAGTGACGGTGCTCGAACGACGCGGTGGATCTGAATAAATCGAAGCGGCGGAAGCGTTTCCACGGGAGGCGGCGGTGGATCCCCGCCCAGTAGTTCAACCCTACATGGAACCGCCGCGGTCGGCGAGAATAGCGTCCATGGGTCTAATAAGCAGTCGGGAAGTGGAAGCGGAGCCCTGAGCGATGATGCTGCCGCCGGACATGGCAGCACTGTCAGAGATGAGGCCAAAGTTGCAAGTGATGTTTCCACCAATAGTTCTGCGGGGAGTGACAGCTTGGGGAAGGTAGATTTGAGCAATGGATCTTCTAATAATCTGGCGGGGAGTGGAAGTGGCGTTTCAGGCAGTGGTTCAGCTGCTGGAAATAGCACCACTGTAAAGCCTCATGCTGGAGATGCTGTTGGAGCCGGGAGCAGGGTTCTTCTGGTTCTGAAACAGCACAGATACCAAGGTTGAGCTGAATAAAGGTTCAGATGCTCAGCCAGGAAATCCAAGTGGAGATGCAAGCCATAAATCAAATGTAAATTCTAGTTCTGGGAAGAGTAAAGATACAAAGGCTGTGACAAGTGAGAATTCAGATGCTCAACCAGATAGTGGAAGTGGAGATGCAAGCCATGAATTACCTGGAAGTTCTAGTCCGGCAAAGACTAAGAGCAATGGCACTGGAGATGGCGAAGGTCAGCGCAATAAGGGAAATGTAAGTGTTGTTCCAACTAGTAATCAAACTGGGAGTCTGGCATTGGTAGGGCAGAAAGATGTTGGATCTCCCAAGAACAACACAGTTGTAACATCTCCCCTGTGAAGAATCAGGGACCCACGGGGAGCCAAGTTGCTCCCAGCGGGAGCACTGGTACAGTGAATAATCCCGAAGGGAGGCAGTGCTGGTTCATCAGAGAGCCATTCGGCCCAAACAAACTCCTCAAAATCTGGAAGTAACAGCAAGGGTAACATGTCATCAATAAAACAGGGTGGTGGTTCTGGTGGAAATAATAAAGCTGATTGGTTCAAGGAAGTGGCTAGTTGCGATATGTTCCATGGGAATTGGGTTAGGGGACGACTCATACCCCCTCTCTACCCTGAGGGATCATGTCCTCACATTGATGAGCCCTTTGACTGCTATCTCAACGGTCGGCGAGATCTAGCTTACCAGAAGCTCCGCTGGAAACCCAGTGGATGCAGTATCCCAAGGTGAGGGCAAGGTTATTAGAACAATGCAATGATTTTAATGATTTAATTTCAAGATTGGTTTGCGATTTGGTAAGATCATGTTTGTGTCGTTTCAGATTGAATCCAACTGATATGTTGGAGAGGCTGAGAGGAAAAAGACTTGTTTTCGTTGGCGATTCACTCAATAGGAACATGTGGGAATCCCTTGTGTGTATTTTGAGGAATTCTGTCAAAGACAAGAGGAAAGTTTTTGAGGCATCTGGCAGGCGTGAGTTTAAGACCGAAGGCTCATACTCTTTCCTGTTCACGGTATTATACTCTTTGAAGTTCAGATTCTACACTATGCACATGTTCGTTGATTTTTACTAATTAGTATTGTTGCCTGATTGCCTTTTTCCACTCGTGTCATTCAGGACTATAACTGCAGCGTGGAGTTCTTCCGCTCCCCATTCCTAGTCCAGGAATGGGAGATGCAAGTGAGCAATGGAAAGAAAAAGGAAACTCTCAGGCTTGATCTGGTCGAGCAATCATCATTGAAGTACAAGGATGCAGACTTTCTCATTTTCAATACTGGGCATTGGTGGACACATGAGAAAACTGCTCTTGGGTAACTAACCTTGTTCTTTGGTTGAGCAAGCATCTCCATTTCATTCTTGCTTATTAGACACTGATCACAGATTTAATGTGCCACAGGAAGGACTACTATCAGGAAGGTAACCATGTGTATAATGAGCTAAATGTCATGGATGCGTTTCATAAAGGCTCTTCTCACCTGGTCAAAGTGGATTGATGCCAATGTTAACCCCAGAAAAACTGCTGTGTTATTCAGAGGCTACTCAGCATCTCATTTTAGGTGTGCATAAGCCTTTTCTATTGCAAACTACCACATAATATATTTGATCTTGGTCAACTGAACAAATATTTTCTGTGCATTTTCACCATGCAGTGGCGGCCAATGGAATTCAGGCGGTAGCTGTGACAAGGAGAGCGAACCAATAACCAATGAACAGTACCTTTCAGCATACCCACCAACGATGAGCATTCTGGAGGATGTGATCCATAAGATGAAAACTCCGGTTGTTTACTTGAACATAACGAGAATGACTGACTACAGAAAGGATGCACATCCTTCCATCTACCGCAAGCAGAACCTGACTGATGAGGAGAGGAGACGCCTGAAAGATATCAGGACTGCAGCCACTGGTGCCTTCCTGGACTACCAGATTCCTGGAATGAACTGCTTTATGCTCAAGTTTTGATCAAGCAGCATCAAATGCGCCAACAATAAAGGCAACTGCGTTTTTTTTTGTGTGTGCCTGTATATGATCTGTTGTTTTCTAGGGTAATAGTCAACACGGTGATCAACGTCACGGTCAACATGAGACCGAGGATTTTCCTAAATCTAAAGACTAAAGTTGTCCAGGTAGTGCTACCTCCCAATACCCACACAAATTTTCCAGTAGAGGTTTCTGGGACATCATATTGTAAAAGTTCATATCTAGTACTAATCTGAAATAAAGAATAGTATAGATGTGATGATAATCATGATATAGATGCTCCTGTGTTTTCGGTGATTCCCTTCCTGTTCTCATGCATATTTCTAATCATCAAGGGTGTCCTATGATATAGAATTTCATTACAGTTAAGTGGAAAAGGAAGCTACTGTATGGATGGAGTGTTTGGTTGGGTGAATTGCACAATTTGCAGTACCAAGTTTATTTGTAGGGCTGGATGTGACAGTGGGAGGATGCAGAACTGCTTATACGATTGAAAAATGGTTCTGTATAGCCATGTGCACCACTGCTGGCATTTTTTCTTTTTTGCCAAAAGTTTAAAAAATGTATGGACACCCACTCCATTGCTGGCATTTTTGTCCTAGCGAACAATGTACTATGGAGTACCTACATAAGCAGATATGTATGTTCTTGATGCCATTTATTTATGTTGTACTAGTATATTGATGAAAGCTTGAAGGACATCTGCCGTAGATGGTTAGGTGCTGAGCAGATGCTGTTAATGTGCCCAGCTGTTTGACCTTACGAGGTTAATTTCTGGTCTCTGTTTGTTCCCTTTCGCCAAGAAATTCTGGTCTCCAGTTTCTGCTGAGTCTGAAATTTTGCAGTAAGCTTGTAAGCCAGTAATACAATTCATCTGCGAAGACAAGGAAACAAGACGACCATAACTTGTCAGCGTATTCGGCATGATTTCTCTACTTTCCTCAGATAACTTGTGTTATTTGTATTCAGGCTTTGGGATAGTTTTGTGGCGTGTATTATGCTCATCACGCCTCATTCTTATGCACACACACACCGATGATCTGCAAGCTGTTCTGTAAACCTGTCGATGATCTGCGAGATGTTCTCACCGAATGCTTGGATGTTTCACAAGGTGTTTTTACCGAATGCTCCGATGATCTGCAAGCTGTTTTAAACTGGATGTTTCGATGATATGCGAGCTTCTCGTACTGAATGCTTGTGTAGCATGTCAATGAAATCGAAATTCTAACAGATGACTGCACCGTTGACTCTGTTGATACTTGACCGGCCCCAAGGAGCAGCAGGGATAATTCGGGATCATAGATAGACTCATGATCTGAATTTGAATAGATCGCACCAGACTTCTCTGCTCCGCAACAGCTGGTGACTGAACTATAGCTAGTATTCCAGCCCACGAAAAGGTTGTACAGCCCAAAACCCGTGAAGCTGTGACAGTGCAAAGTCCATGGGCCAAAGGTACTGCATCCTCCACGTAATCATCGAATCCAAGCCCACAAAGGCCCTTTGGTACAGTCCGTTTTCTTCGCCCATATCCTTTCCCTTTCCTCCCTCGTCTCGTCAGGCAGGTAGGTATCTTGACGCTGTCTGTACTGGGAGATACTACACCAATCTGCAAAGCAACCATCAATTTTGCCGTGTGTATGACCGTGTCCTGTGTCCACCACCTCCCTCCCGTTCAATTCAATCTGTTAGCCAAGCCATGCAACGCAGCTGTATCTGTATGTAGTAGACTAAATCTGGATGGATCCAATTGCGACGGTCGAGCCGAGCATTAGCATGCACTGGGACGGAAATGCCCACGACGCGCGCGCCGTCTATATACCCATGCCAACTGTCCGGCGACGCGAGATGCTGATGCTGATTCATTGTCACTGGCATGCATGCTCCTGCCCCGCCATGCTGCCCAAAAGCTGGATGCGTCGACCACACATGCTCCCCCTGACAGCGCCGGCCCCCAACCTTTGTTTGCTTTACTCCCCTGTTGGCTGTTGGCTCCCAGTTCTTGCCACTGCTCCATCTGACTAGTAGAACAAAATCACCGCCCCCACCCCCCTGATCTGACCGTTCCTTCCTGGTTCCTGCCTGCGTTCCAATCCATCCTCACAAATAAATCCCAGGTAATTTGATGTAATCAGCGTAATCAACGAACCAACCAAAAGCCAGACAAGATTTTTGATGTTAAAAAACGGCCACCTACTGTAGACTGTAGTTTTACATCCCCATACACACACATGCAGTGGGTGCGGTGCAACTCCAGGAGCACATGCCGATATGCCTGCCAGTTTCTTACTACACCAGTGAGCTGTTGGCAGCCAGCAGGCGGATCGACCACGGATCAGGGCCGTCCGGTTGGTGATCCGGGCGTCCAGCGCTGGGCACGCGCATGTGGCGTGCATGCCCAGCCAAGCCAAGAGACAGCAGGCCAGTGCCGAAAACTGCACCATCTACCACTATTCTACACACAACTTATTACTGCATCCCCATAAATAAATGCAGGCAGAGGCATGAGGGAGGGAGGACGGACTTGAGGCATAAAAGGCAAGACGGAACCAAAAGCCCTCGCCCTTTAATTTGCACCCTTCCTCCCTCCCCAAATCTCCATCCATATCTCCATTGCCCATTGCCCTCTCTCTCTCTCCCCTCTTGTCTCTCTCTCTCATCTCATCCATGAGGATCAGGAGGAGGCCACAGCAGGCGTCCTCCCTACAGGCGGCGGCGGTGGCGGGGTCAGATCTGGGCGCCGTCGCATCCACGGCGCCGCCGACGCCGTCGAATGCGAGGAACCGTGGTGGGTGGCTGCTGACAGCATCAGGCGGCGAGGATGACGAGGATCGCGAGGCGGCCAAGGCCAAGCTGCTGCGTGCGACTAGTGCGGATCTTGTTCTTGGGCAGCACAAATCTGGAGTGGCTAGGCGCCTCGCATTGCCGCCCCTGATGCAGGTATGTATGTGTGGGTAGGTTCTTGCACTCGTGGTCGTGGGCGGAGGAGATGACTAGATCTAGCTGAATCCGTTGTTGCTTTCTTTCTTTCCCCCGTGGCAGGACGACAATGTGGTGGTGGATGTGGATTGTGGCAGCAGCAGGAGCATGGGTGGTGGTGGTGCACAGCAGCATGAAGCTGATGATGCTCGCATGAGGTGCGGATTAAACAACTGAGAAATAGTAAGAGAACTTTGCAATTTTCAAGGAGCAATAGCCAATAGGTAGAGTATCACGTAGTACTACCTAATAATAATATAATAGGAAAAACAAAGGGAAATCGTGATAGTACTGTTTCATATAGTGTGCGATTGGATTGCGATGCAATGCCAGCTTGTCCCATGAGGGAGAGGGAGGGAGGGAGAGACGCCATGGATCGATCCAATTATTTTAGTGCACCACCACACACACCACCTCCCCTGCAGTCATCAGTGTCAGACAAAGCACTCCTGTAGGCACGTCCTCCCATGACCATCATCCATCCGCCGCGCGGCCGATGATTCCTGTGTTCCCTCCCCCTAGCGCCCATGCCGTCCTCCTCTCTTGGTTTGGTTGCATTCACGCGTGATCGATCTTGCTTGGCCTGCTTGGGGCCTGCTTGGCCTTGGTACACGTCCGCAACCGATGCACACACAGTGCCATTGCGCTGCCACCACCATAATCAGTATTACAGTTACCTGATCGAGTTTCTTTATGTGATTCGCGGTGAAATCAATCTTTTGTACGGACGGTATGTTTGCACTTGCAGATTCAGTGCGGCGAATGGGCACGGTGGCTCGGAGCACAAGGACGGTGGTGTCGGCGGCGGGGCGACGTGCACCGGTGGTGGTGTCGGCGCCGGTAGGCACGAGCCGCCAGCGGTGAAGGCGGATGAGGAACAACAACGGGTGACGAGCAATGGCTTGGTGCAGCCGCCTGCGGTCGTCAAGGACGACGAGGCGGCGGGGAAGAAGCATCAGCAGCAGCAGCAGCAGGCCACCAGCAACGGCAACGGCACGGGCACTGGGGCGGCCAGAAGCGGCGCGGCCCGGCGGTGCTGCTGGAAGGGTCGCGGTGCAGCCGTGTGAACGGGCGTGGGTGGCGGTGCAGCCAGCCCACACTGGTCGGCTACTCGCTCTGCGAGCACCACCTCGGCAAGGGCCGCATGCGCAGCGCGGCCGCGGCCGCCGCGGCACGGGCCGGTGCTGGTAGCGTGGGTCGGCTCGGGCGCACCGAGCATGGTGCCAGGATCGCCGCGGCGGTGGGCGTTGTCGCTGCTGCTGCTGCAGCGGCGGCGCCGGCGCCCAAGGCCGAGGGGCCCAGCCTGCCGGGCTGCTAGCTAGTGTATGTAGGCGCGCGACGGAGACGGATCGGAACAGAACAGCAGCGGAATTCTTTGGTTTGGTTTGGTTTGGAATGGATCGGAGGGGCGAACGGTCGGTCGGTGGTGGCGTGGCGGTCGTCGGCGATGGATCGATGTGATTGAATCGCTGGCCGGCCGCGTTTTGTGGGACTTGATGAATGTCGGCGGTGGCATGGCGCAGGTGCCCGCACAGTGAAGCAACGGACCCAACCCCTGGCATGGTGGGGTGGGTCTACTCTCCGCTGCTGCCCGGGCGCCGTGCATGCCAGAATTATTATTGCGTTGCCGCTGTATGTATGTATCATCGGTGCAACTTCATCGATCTAGGGTGTAAAAATTGCGGAGGCGATTGGTCTGGTTATGCAACAAATGTAGAGAAATGGAGAAGCGCAAGTTGGGATTCATCAATCAATAATGCTATGGGCACTACTTCCTTTCCCAAATTACCCCACATGTTCCTTTCTATTGTTTTTGCCCCTCGAACTGTATGCCTTTTGCTGGCCCGGTACAGCATGTGGTAGTGTTAGATGTCGCTTGTCAGAAGATAAGAAGACAGTACAGTGCGTGTAGTATACTAGTACACAGCAGTACGTACCGGCACCGCGCTCTACCGGCTAGAGCGAGCCAGGGAGCCGTGCACCAAGCACAAGTTTATTCTGATGATGACGCTCGTGCACTACACTAGCACGGGACGGCGAGCAAGCAAGCGACAAAACCGAGACGGGACCGTGATGACTGGCGAAACCGAACGAGCCGCACCATCAGTCCATCACCAATGCCCGCCGAATGCCGGGCGGCGTGGTCCATCGCCGCGACTACGGGTAATCGGGTGTAGGACACAGGACAGACAGTAGGAGTACGTTCGTTTCGTTGTCGCTCTCCGCGAGTCCGTCCCACCAAATTGCACGGCCCGTCTACAGGCCCAGCGCTGCCGCCAAACCCGATTACATCACATCCCGCGCTGCGGGCCTCCGCCAAGCCCGCGCTGCGTGGGCTTGGCCGGTCGGGGCTGAGAGCCTGCTGCCTTCTGGGGCTTTGGGTGGTGGCCCGGCGTAGGTGGGCTGCGTTTGTCCGCGCGCTGGAGACATTTTATCGAGGGAAGTCGCGGAGTAATCAGTGGTTACTTCCTCTCTCTCATATCTGATAGGAAGTGGAAGTTCACTTTTTCTCCCTCAACTCTAAAACCCTCTCTCTTTTCATATTTTTCTGATGAGTAATGCGGGTTTGGTACAGTAACTAGCTACAGTACCATCACCTTTGCCTTTTCCTTTTTAAAAAAATCCGACTGAATCTTAAAAAATCATAATAAACCACAGAAAAATTAAAAAAAATAGTGAAAATCTGAACTAAAATCACACAAAGAAACATATAATATATAAACCATGGGGGAGGGAAAATGAACTATGATATGTAAAGCTACTGTGTAAGGAATATATCTAGTGTTGTGTGAACTAAAATCACGGTATAAACCATATTATGTATTACTACAACCACAAGAATAGTAATGACACCATCAATGCAGTAATCATGCGTTCCTTGGCATGCAGGTGCGTACAGCATGCTTGCCCGCCTATGCCCCACAGGCACACCCATCCGCATAGGATCTTGGATCTTGAAGAACTGGGATGGGAAGAGGTAAATGATTGGTCTAACTATTTTTCTCCTTCTCTACTAACAAATACTCTACGGAGAGTATGGTTTCTATGGGAGCATCTTGAGGGTATACTCCTATGTTTCAAATTGCGAGGTCGTTTGACTTCTAACCACAACTTTGATCATTCGTCTTTATTCAAAAAAAATTCTTTAAACATAGTTAAATTTAAGTGTTTTTAAAGAACTTTTATTAATAAAGCATGCCACAACAAATGAATTAATGTTTTGTATAAATTTTTAAATAAGACGAATGGTCAAAATTGAGGTTGAAAAAGTCAAACGACCTACAATTTTTAGAATGGATTTAGTAGAAACTAAATAGGTACTTTTGTATTATGACTGACTCCATCAATAAATACAACTGCAACAATGCTTGGTGCAGCATACTTTGGTACTCCCTCCGTTTTAATTATAGTTCATTTGACTTTTTTGATCGTAAGTTTGATCACTCGTCTTATTCAAAAATTTGCACAAAACTAATCAAATTTAAGTCATTCTTAAAGAGACTTTGTTAATAAAGCAATCCACAACAAAAGAAGTGATATTTTACATAAAAATTTGAATAAGGCAGTGGTCAAAGTTAGAGTTGAAAAAGTCAAACGAACTACAATTTGAAACAGATTTAGTAGATGAGAGAGACAAATTGAACATGCTTGGTGCAGCATACCTAGAGCTAATAGAGCTGGCACACGAATCTGTTCTTTCCCAACCGACTTTGATTCACGCAGCGTATTTCTTCTGTGTTGTGTGACCGACTGGAGTCGATCTCACCAATTTGGCCGTCAAGGTCAACCACAGGTCTCCTGGACATTGTTTCATTCAACAAAGCATGAGGCAGCGTGTATTTTATTCCCGTTTGAAAATTGGTATATTTCATACCGATTCACCTTTCACAGAGGAATGTTACCCTTTCTACTGATTGGCAAGTTAGAAACGGTTCACACTGAAGAATGTAAAAGACTCGCACACTGCGAAATCTTTCTGTAGACATCGATGACTTTATGGAACAAAAACTGAAAATAGATAATTGGTCGTGAACCAGAAGCTGGCGACCGGTAATCAAGTCGTTGGTGGTGCCTTTTTAGATTCCATAATCATGTAGGACTTGTTGACTAGTAGAGGAGATTTGTATGAAGCACATTTCCGTTATCCATTGGATTTGTACATGGGCTATCCTCAGAAGAATACTTGAACGGCGTTAGAGCGTTCGCGGTGTGCGGTTTTTACCGGTGCAATGCAATAAATGCGAGCGAAAGGGCGCTCCTATACATTGTGGCCTCGGATCGATGAAGCACCGGTTACGATGGATAGAACCCGGTTCTATCAAATAAACAAATCGTGCATGCTTTCTTTGAGCATGGGGCCCTCAGATGGATGTGAGGGGATCAGCTTGTTTTCTTTGAGATGGGGTCCATGCATGGAATCAGCCCTATACATTGCAGCTTGTGCATCAGGCGATGTCAAATCATTTGTGGGTCCCAGTTAAGGACTAACCCGAACGATACACTGTTGTTGCTCTTAGTTGTGGTGACATCGTAACAATTGGCACAAATGGTCGGTGTTTTTCGGGCACATAGGTAGCGATCTAATCTTAGAATTGATAGCCATTAAAATGCCGGACAGTTTCCTTATTTGTTTGGTTTACGCTGTGTGTGTTTTTTATTGCAGAGGCCGGAAGTGTGTTTGCAATCTTTGTATTAACTTCGATTTAATGATTCTGAATGAATAGTTTTCTTCTTCTTTTTGCAAAAAAGATATGCAATTGATCCTGAGTAATCCGCCACATAGCGGATAACACAAAAGGTACTACTAAAGACGGACGGGTTCATTATAATGTTAAATGAAACCTCTTTATCTCTGGTCTTTTTTTGTAGGGCCCCAAACAGACAAATGTGCGTCCAAACAGAAAACTTATCCGCTTATAAAATTTTTCAGCAAGAACATTATTTCTGTCTCACATTGATTATGAGTGTAATCAAGCATAAAAAGACAGAGCAAGGTTCCCGTGTGTCTCTCAAGCTGGCCGACCACTAACTTGTTGATGTGCTGTTTCAGATACCGTAATGATAGGAGGTGTAGCGCACAAAAGACTCAGATCAGATTACATACCTTATATGCAAGATTAGATGCTTTGATGACCTTTCACACAAAAAGACTTATGATAATAACAACCGCATGACTCAGCTTGTAGGTTCCATATTACCACTGTTTGGTTTGGTAAAAATACCTTCATGGGATCCTTTCTGTTGAAGTATGAATCTACTGCCTCTTTTTTTTTTTTTTTTTTTTTTTTTGAGCAACCCAGAGCTTGTATTAATCAACAGCAAGATTACAACTTTTTCGGCTGCTAGACTAACTAGCCAGTCCGGGAAATCATCGAGAAAGAAAAACGAGCGCTCAGCGAAGCGATACAAGGGAGGCACAAACATGAGCCACTAAGTTGGCCTCCCTGCCTACCCATTTAACTGAGAACTCTCTAAAACTCTTGCCTAGCTCTGAGATATCGAAACAAATTCCTCCGATACATGAACGTACTGCGGATTGATCAGTAAGGAGCTTTGAGAGAACCTGACTATCCGTTTCCAGAATGCACCTTGTGGCACCCAACTCGACAGCCAATTCCATACCTTCCTTCGCTGCTAGGGCTTCTGCCATCAGCGCGTCCGGCACGTCCAGCCATCTTGCTGCGGCCCCAACTAGCTGACCCAAGTGATCCCGAATAACCACGCCAGCTCGTCCCGAGAATAAGTCTTTATCAAAACCTGCATCAGTATTTATTTTAAACCAGCCTGCTGGTGGAGGCTCCCACTTCTTCCTGGTAGCCAGCCGTATTGCTTTCTTCTCCGGCTTCAGGTCCTCAAGGTCTTGTATCAGGCTAGCTATGTATCTCGCCTTTGCCCCAGGATCCCAAGCCTGACGACCATGTCGTCGATCATTCCGTCCTCGCCACAGTGTCCATGCTCCACAGGTGACAAGCGCTGCCGTAGACTGAGAGCACACATCTGGACGGAAAATATCAGTGGCCCAAGTCCATGGATGAAAGTACGGAATAGCTCGGCCATTCAGCTTTTTTACCTCCTTCCAAAACTGCTTCGCCACCGGACATTCAAAGAATATATGATATAAAGACTCCGATGGATCTCCACACACCTCACAAAAACTTTCCCGCTCAATATGTCTTCTTAGTAGCTCCGCCTTGGACGGAAGAGAGTTATGAATCTACTGCCTCTTTAATAACCGTTGTAGTATCAACCAAGCTGTTACGTCCGTCCTTCCTCTGTTCAAGAAAGATATAGAGCATATATATTTCTGATACAATACAGGTAGAGATGCTCACGTATATACACATACACTCACCCGAGAAACACGCACACATCCTACGAGCACCTCTAAAAAGACTTGACTCGATAGAATCAGTACAGCGCATCACTGATCATGTATTCGTCTCATCTACCAACCAAAAAAATAGTGCCGTCAAATCTTGTAATAAATACTAAGAAAATACAAACATTTGACTTAAGTCAACTCGTAGACTTGACTTAGTGAACATGTTTGACAGGAACCTAACTATTCACTCCATTCTTTTTTTAATATAGCGGGCGCTCTCCTGCCGGTTCGTTTCAAAAAAAAAAAAAAAAACTATTCACTCCATTCCAAAATAAGTCATTTCAACTTTTTAGAGAGTCAAAGTATCTCGAATTATTTAAAATTATAGAAAAAATTTAAAAGATTTATAACATTGGATAGATGTATTCAAGATACTTGAAATTGACTTGCATTGCCTCCCATTGTCTCCCCTAAATTGCTATTTTCATTTGAAAGGATAGCATTGTCATTGTTCACGCTCTCCAACAGCGCCCCCCCCTTTTTTTTTTTGTAACAGAGCTTTCATTAACTCATAGCAAGAGTACAATCAACGGCTGCTAGATCGACTAGTCAGTCAGGGATACAATCCATCCGAAGAGACAACGTTTAGTGGTCATTTGAAACAACCGATGCACACACGTGCGCCACTGTCGCCTCTCTTTGGACCCAAAGAATACTAAAATCAGAAAAACTCTTGCCTAGCTCTATTATATCAAAACAAAGACCACCAATGATAGAGGGAGTACTAATTAGCAGAAGAATGTCTCGTTCAGTTCACACAAATATACAGATCCAATGTGATCAATTGACATACAAATTTATAATTAGATTACACTAAATTAAAAGCTTTAAATATTTTTAGTATTTTTTCACTAGATTTAGATCAGCTATAATTTTTTTGAGAATTAGATCCCTATATATAATCTTTCAAGGATGATATGCACATAGATCATATATGAAAATTTTCGTACACCTATGGCAGTTTGAATGTTCCTTTTATGCGCTGTGTCTAAAAGAACACAAACTTTATACAGACCGAATAGTTGACTACATAACTTGTTTTACTGGGTACATTGGGGCCTTGATAATTGATACTGCCGAAAGTGAATCCTTTCCATACCCTTTCTCCGCTCCTTTGCTGCACTCTACTGCTGTCAGTGTGCCACTCAATACTTGCCACCCTTCTCTTTATAAAGCAGCACGTCCAACGCTCTTGGAGCAGGCAGAGCTCGACCTAGCACTAGCAGAGCTTCTTCTTAATACTAATTGCTCTGTTCTCTACAGTAGACAGTAGACACATCAGCTCCAGCTCTGAATGGGAGCACCTCCCGTCGGTGGCAGCAAGAACAACAACGACGGCAGAGGCGAGAAACGACGGCGCCACCACCGTGGCGACATCCTTTGGCGCATCCTGCGCACCTGGTTCTGCTGCGAGTGTTCAGAGAGCGAGTGAGCATCGGCAACCATACATTGCAGCTGCATCAATGGTGTAATCCAAGAACTTTCGTCAGAATGAACCTTCTGACAGTATGGTAATTTTATTTGTACTCAGGAAGCGCTAGTACGGTTTTGAGTAATGCCTGTGTGCAGCTACATATTGTATAAGCGTGTTTGTGTACTTTTAGGATCTTTTGATATGCTAAAGCTAGGTTTGGGTTGTTCTGAGAGCAACTCAATATCGAAGGTATATCTTTGTGGCCTGTAATCTTGTATCGTATCGATTCCTGATTCTGGTGATATGCAGAATCGTCTTGATGGGATCTATATAAAATAAATAGTAGTACGAGAATAAATATGATTAGTATGTGCTTTCTGAATATGTGAGGTGTCTTCAGTTCATTCTTTTGCCTCACCAGTAAACAGAGCCCAGAGTGGGGCACAATGCTAGTTGATTGTTCAGATCATTCCGGAGGGTCTATTCTAATCGAAAGCATCAGACACTTTGGGTATCAACCAGCCTTTTCTTCTTCTTCTGAGATTTATATCACTCATGAGGATCTTGGTCATTTCCTATTTCTTTATGGGAGAACCAGGTCAGCTAAACAGCTGAGAATTACTGGACAACAACACCTGAGGATTACTTGAGTCTTGAGCCTTCCAGTTCCTACATCGAAAATTTTTTACTACACGATGAAACCCAACTAGCGCTGTCAAGACTTCAACTGAAAAGTCCTTACTGATGATCCAGATCAAAGCAACAAACAACATCAAAAAGTAAGTTCATTTGATAGGAGGAAACCTCATATATATATGTATCCTACATGGTTTGCGTTACTCATCAAGTCATGAAGCGCAAGGATTTCATGAAAAATGATCTCGTTATGTTATCTTAGAGATTTGCTATAACAGTATCATCAGCGAAAGGAAAAACTGATATATGAGTTTGCCAAGTAAAGAAACGTTACTTCTATTGTGTCAAGTTGTGAGTGGATTGGTCATATTTCTCCATAGTTCAAGTTTTTTGAACAGATCTTATCTGTGCATGCAATTCAATATGGCAGTGAATTTATAGGTCTTGAATTCAAATCTTGGATGATGCAATTTGGACTGTAAACAACTTAAATAAAAAAAAAATGAAAACTCAAAGTTGTATATTGAATTGAGAACTACAACCTTATTATGGACCACATCAACATTAGAGGTTGTTTAAAAATTCTAAAATTTAAATTTTACGATAGGGAATTTAAAATAAGATCTGGAGACTATTTTTTAAAAAAGTAATAAAAAAATATCACCTCCAAAGTTGGTTTTTTTTTATGAAACAGGAGGGGTTTGCACCCCCTTACGGTAATAATTATTAAAAAGACTGAAACAAAGTTACAGAGTACAATTATGATGCAAAAAAAGAAACGAAAAAAAAAACATCAATAGAATTACACAAGGTTTTCTAGCCATTGATCTATTCTTGGATGAAGTCTTGCTTTTTGATTTTAGGATAACTAAGGCAAATTCAGCCTTGAAGATCTGCCGACATCTTGGGACTGAATTACGAATACTTCTAAAGATCACATCATTTCGAAGGCTCCAAATTAACCAACAGATTGTGATCACAATTTCCATGAAGAAAGGAACTTGTAATTGATTTTTGAGCTCCCTGATGATGTCTCCTGTGCTCGGACCTTGGGGTATAATGAGATTGAAGGAGGACCAATCTTGAGAATGGGCAATGAAACAGGAGACGGGCCAAGTCTTCATATGTATTCAGATTGCATAGTACACATGTGTAATCTGGAAGATGCATATGTTTCCTTCTCAAAAAGCTCCGGTGCTTAGACGATCGTAGATCACATCGAGACCTTCAAGTTTAATATAAAAAACTCATCTTTATTCAACTTCCTAAAAACTTATTTTACGCAACTATTTTTAAGGCGACCGTTATTGTAAAATAGTGTTAACAAAGTCATCCTTAGGATGTCCACCTCTATCAATAATTAATTAATTAATACACATGGATATTTATTTGCTTCAGACCCGTCTAACCATTTATACTTATAGACGTGACTTCTAAAAATACCTGATTGTTAATCAGTGAGCCCATCTCAATTTTTTTAGCGGTGGGACTCAACTCTGCATGCTACTACATCAGTACATTCAGAGACCCTGATGTGTTAGTATACCACTACAAAAGATTCCGCGAGTGGGCTACTTGTACGGTGTAGGATTGTAGTTTCTCGCATTGCGTCAAGAATCTTCAGATAAACAACCAGCTTGCGATGTGGTGTGGAGATCGATAGTATATATGTGATATCTGTTATTATATTACGTGATGCCCCGATTCTTGTACGCAGTATATCGGTTTGCATTGATGGCATCTGATCCATATATATAAGAACTGCGGATGATTTGTGTGAGATCTACTCATGTTGCTTTTAGGTAATCTGAAATCTGATGAATATGTGTGTTGTCCTCGGTTCAACCTTTTGCCTCGTCTGGAGCGAGTGGGCCAATGCTTTACGCTTTGCTGATTGTATAGCTGATGAACCATATACCTTTCTGGAGGATTTATTCTGATCTAAAGCATTTTCACTTTCGGTATCAATCAACCTTTCCTGCAGTGAGCGATTTGTCTCAGTTATCCGTTTACTATTGCTAATTATAAAGGTCCATGTGGAGCCTTGATTCTGATTACCATTATTAGCATTATAACCATTGTAGATCCAATACGTTTCTAAACAAAATATCGCCTCAGTTAAATGGAATATTGGTTCACCTATGTGTTAATAGTTCCTTAATGGTTTCAAGTCAAGAAAACAAAAGGCCAAAAAGCTCGATGTTTCTTTTCATATTTGAACCCATAAACATGAACACACACAAGACATCTACATTGTATCACATAGTGTAGTTCAGCTGGTTGGTTTATTTGTGGTGAAACTTGGCGAGGTATGGGACGGCGCCGCCCTAAGGGCGCGGAGCATGGGCATGGGGCGGGCGGCTAGGGGCGGACGAGAGAGAGAGAGAGAGACGCACAGAGCTGGGAGACAGAAGTTGTTGGGTGTTACCCCCTTTAATTTTTCTGATTAGATTCAATTGATTACATGCCCCTTAGATGCTAAGAAAATATTTAGGAGGTTTCTTTATAGATCGGAATAACTCTTGACAAAACAATTTATTTCTTTCTCTAAATATTTATTTCCTAAATAATTATTACTTAACGACGAAGCGAAGGATGGTGACGGATTGCGACAGGCGGCGGCCGGCTAGTCAGGACGCGCGGCCAGCCCCTTTGGGCCTGCACCGGACTGGCCCATTTGGCACATGACATTATAGCGGTATAAATAGTATGAAAGCGGTGGGTAATTTAGATATAAATTTAGGGCATAATTTAGATTATCTCTCGTAATGGCATATATGGTGATTTAAACTAAATTAGGTATTTAGGGGCGATGTTGGTTTAGAGCATTCTTTTTCATAATTGTGGATTTGGGGGTTACTTTATGTTATTTTTTGGTATTGGTAAATATTTAAAATACATAATCGATTCGATAGCTAAGGATATGTACAACAGGTCTTTTTGTCCCGTTTCTAAGTTGTTGTTTTTTACAAAACCCCCTGTCAATGTATAGAGAAAACAATTTTGTCTCTTCGTGAGAGGACGACCTAGGCTCGTGCTCGATGTTTAAAGACGACTTCGCCTTTGCGTTGTACTGTCAACTCGAAGCGCCTTCACCACCAATCTATTATACGCATGCATTAAATAGTTTAGAGACGGTGTTTTGTCTCCTTATATATGTCTGTACGATAAATTCAAGTTCCATAGATACGTACCGGTTTGTGAGTTGTACTTGCCCTAAAATAGGGTGGGTGTGCATCAGGTATTACGTGTCTGAACTTTGGGGGTAAAAAACAGTGGTCTGTTCACGACCAAGCTGCTGTGAACCACATGCATGACCATATCTGGCGTTCACTTTCGTCACAATCACATAAACGGGCCGTGTGGCCGCTGGCGACTGCTTTGTCCGCAGTCCCGGCCGCAGTGGCCAAGGCCGAATGGGCATACAGTTTGAAAACGGGGCCCAAACCCAATCATCTCCATGTATACATACTTTGTTGCCTTCCCTCCCACCACCGTATGCTTTTGAGAGAATTAGGTATATGGCCCTAGAAAAATCTTCCCTTAGGTATATGGTTTTTTTTTTTTTGAATTTAGCTTTATGGCCTCAAAACAAAATTTTATTAGGTATATGCCCTTCCGTCAGTTTTGGGTAGGTAACGGTGTCAAGTTAAAGGTAAAAAGACTATTCTACCCCTAACGAATAAAATAAAAGCCAGTCGAACGTGCAGTCCTCGATGACGGCGGCATGTCGCTGCCCCCCCTATCGACCATGGATACTGCCTCCCAGAGAGCGTTAGTTCTTCCGATCCATCCATCCACTTCTGTTTTCATTTGCATTGGTTCTTCATTGATCTTGATTAATTCGTGTGCATGCATGCATGCGGTTCGAGGTCTAGCTAGTAGAACACGCAGATCTTGTGGACTAAGAAAGGAGGTATATGGCCTAACGAATAAAATAAAAGCCAGTCGAACGTCCAGGAGACCAGGAGGTCCACAAGATGCAGCGGAGGGCGGAGGGCGCAGTGAGAGGAGGCCGAGGTCGCCCAATCCTTATTTGGCGCACGACGCGCTACTACATTCTTTGGCTGGCGCACAGGGCACGTGGCAGCGGGCGGATGCAGGTGCGAGGGACGGACGCATGCGCGTAGGGACTAGGCATGCTGGGAGTGGGCCATGTTTATTTTTAAAACGATATGCAAACTTTAAAATGTAATAACTTTTTCGTCAAACATTTGTTTTCAATTCCGTTTTTGCACCATCGTGTTTGTTATAACGAGATCTATAAAACTAGATCCATGTTGGATATGTTTTGAGATAATTTTCGTGATGACAAAAATTTACATCTAAAGTACAAAGTTTTACATCTAAGAGTACAAAGTTTTTATTATTGAAGTACAAAGTTTTAAATTTGGAGTGTAAAGTTTTGCTGAGATTAGAGTTGATGGTGTTTCTTGAGATTAGGGTTAACATCGTATCTTTGAGATTAGAGTTGATGGTGTTTCTTTGAGATTAGGGTTAACATCGTATGCCGAGATTAGGGTTTATGGCTTTTGTGAGATTAGGTTCATGACGTTCTTGAGATTAGGGTTCATTGCATTGCTGAGATTAGGGTTGATGGCGTTCTTGAGATTAGGGTTCATGACATTTGTTGAGATTAGGGTTCATGGCTTTGCTGAAATTAGGTTTCATGGTGTTCTTGAGGTTAGGGTTCATGACATTGGTGAGATTAGGGTTCATGACTTTTGCTTTGAGATTAGGGTTCATGACTTTTCTTTGAGATTAGGGTTCATGGCGTTTGCCTAGTTACTAACTAATTTTAAAATTTATGATTTTAGGGCAAGTGTCTTTTTAAATGCATGCCCCTACTAGGCAATGAGTTTTGGGGCAATCGTCTTTTGAAATGCATGCCCCCTACTAGGCAATGGGGTTTGGGGGCATGCATTTGCTAAGATTAGGGTTCATGGCGTTTGCCGAGTTACTAACTAATTTTTAAATTTAGGGTTTTAGGACAACTGTCCTTTTAAATGCATGCCTTCCTACTAGGCAATGAGTTTTGGGGCAAGTGTTTTTTGAAATGCATGCCCCATTGACGGTTTACTGAGAAAAACATGTGTCGGTCGTGAGTTAATTAATTTGGCGCGGCGCTACTAGCCGTGCACGTCGCGCTACTAGTCTGTACTAGTGCACGCGTGCACCGAAAGCAGCACTATTTGGGCCCAATTATGGTAGACAGGAGATAATTTTAGTCTGTAGACAATAAAATTTTTGGCCCAATGACGGTACATAGGAGAAACGAGAAAACTATTTGGACAAAAAAAAAAACTTGACCCATAATAAGCCTGACAGGAACCAGGAGCCATGCGTGCGTTACTACTGATACTAGTGCGCGTGCACTACTAGCTGAATTAGCGCGCGTGCGTCGCTTCCGTTCCTGGCGCGCGTGCGCTGAGCAGTGACGCTCCCGAGGTCGCCGCCATGTCCTGCCTCGCCGCTGGAGGTTGCGCTGCGGCTGCTGAACCGCTACACGAGGGAGAGGAGTGTGATTTGAGGAGAGATCTCGTGACACCGGAGGGAGTCCAGTGCATGCGCGAGGAAGCGAGGAAAAGCCGCGTGGGCCGTGGGTTGTGAAGTATTATTGATTGAAGGGCAAATTTGTCTTTTACGCGGGAAGGTCATATACCTAATTAAAATTTGTTTTGAGGTCATATAGCTAAATTCGAAAAAAAGAGGTCAAATACCTAAGAGGAGTTTTTTTCTAGACCATATACCTAATTCTCTCTAGCTTTTACTGCGGCACTTGTTCTTCAGTAGCGAGTCACGACCAACGTGTCTGTCACTTGTAGCAGCCTGCTGGTGGTCCTCCATCAATTTTCATTTGGTCTGGGCCAACGAGATTCAGTTCGGGCGCCCAAACGTCTCAGGACAAACAAAAATGACATGCGCAGATCCCATATATATTAGCCTTTTCCACACCTGATTCTCACCTTATATACTTCTCTTATATCAAGCAATTTTCCTTACCATCCCATACCAACAGATCAGCCCTCAATCTGCAGCACAGAGCAAGTATAATGTCCACCGGTTAAAATGCCCTTTTTCCTTGTCATGCCACCAATCGATCTGTCGTCAATCAAGCTGCAAAGCCCAAGTACAGTGTCCACTGGTTAGTTATCTATGGGCATTAATTCAACATGAAAACTTATTGATTATTATGTATCCCGTGAGTGTGCACCTCCACAATCCCCTCATGTTCTTCGCTATCTTCGCGTGCGGCGCCGCCCCGTGGTGCTGCTTCTCCACATCCTGATGGTGGCTGAAGCTTAATTTGGCGCCGGCGCGACACCTAAAGTAACCTGTGGCGATAGTGTCGGCGAGGGTGTCGAGATGGCGCCGACCATAGCTTTGAACCCGGGAAAGAAGTCCTTCCACGGCCCGCTGGCCGCTAGCGGGCCGTGGGACTTCTTTCCCGGGTTCAAAGCTATGGTCGGCGCCATCGCACCCTCGTCGTTGACACTATCGCCACGGGTAACTTTAGGCATGTCGCCGCTGGGGCCGAAGTTTCAGCCACCGTCGGGATGTGGAGCATCTCTTCTCAATCGTATTCTTTGTTGAGGAGGAGAAGGACAACGCTCGTATCCAGCCAGACACGAGGTGCTTTCGATGATGGACGGTAACTACGATCAAGCAGATGCTTTCTTATATATATATAAGAGAGGAGAAGAGTTAGAGTTTTTAGCCGGTCATGTCATGAATCTTCGATGATCCTCCTTTTCAGTGCAGGCCGGCAAGCAGCCGTTTGTGCTGTTCCTCAGCCATGGCAGCGCTCACGCATTTATTTCCAAGTTCTGGTGCTGGCCATAATATGCATTCAAGATGCATGTACCTCTTTGCTGGAGGTGAAGGCTGCAGTGTTTCACTCTTTTATCTAAAAAAAAAGATGCATGTACCTAAGGCTGGCATGCATGCAAACTTTGTTTAGAGGTTGTTGCATTGTTCTAGCCTTCTTGATTAGAGAGTAGGTAAACAATTTTGGTTTCATTTTATTTTAGAGAATATTTTTTCTCGAATACGCAAAAGATTTGCGCATCATTGTATTTAAGTAGAGAGTTTTACAACACGCCAAGTGCGCGGAATGGAGGGGAAGATATAGTGCGTCCTTCTAGTTAGGTCCTCTAAGCTGATTACTCGCGAATTAGACAACTGAGTTTGCACGCTCCGACGTCGATCCAAAGGTCGGCGGTGCACTTGATGATGGAGAGGAGCTGGCTGGAAGTGGCTGCTTCATTGCGGAAGCATCTGGCTTTCCTTTCCTTTCCTTCCAAATGAGCCAAGCCCCAAGCATGAATAGGGTGTCGGCCCCCTTTCTTTTGTCTCCGTGCCATCTCCGTCGCCAACGATCCCACCAATCAAGCATCGCGGACGCCCCCACCGAGAGATGAGTCCACTCCAAGAACCGCGAGCATTGTCCACCATATTTGCATGGAAAAGGAGCAGGATGCGATGATGTGATCGATAGATTCCGCCTCTTGATCACAGAGGAAACAGTTGTCGCTCGCTGGCAGCTCGTGCCTTCGCCTTACATGTCTGCGGTCCAGTGTCGCCTCCGTACCGCTAGCCACATGAAGATCTTGACCCGGAGGGGTGCCCATGTTTTCCAGATCCTTTTGCACCCCGGAATCGGGTGCGAGGCCATCATCATCGCCTTGATGCCGACTTGGAGGAGTACTTGCCACTGGAATCCCATTTCCACACGAGCCGAGCGTCATTGTCGTTGAGGTGAATCTGCTCGACGCGGTCCCTGAGTCTGAGGTAGTCGTGGACGAGTGCCACAGGTATGCCGCCCGCGATCTGGGTAGTCCATGACCGTTGGTTGAGCCCTTCGTCGCCGACCGTCGTGTTGTTGATGCAGCCACGCGGCTGAAGAACTCCAACACCAAGCGGTGCAATGTCCCCGACAGCTTGCCCATGAATCCAACGTCGTCCCGAACACGGTGGAGAGGCCATTTCAACCGGTGTAGGTGGACATGTCGAAGAAGGCCTGAACCTCCTTCGAGACTTTTAGCGGTAGGTCTGCCACGCTCAGGACTCGTCTGACTGCTGCAACCAAAGCCAACGGGTCTGAAGCGCAATGGAAGTAAGCCTAAGGTCCAGAACGCCCAACCCCCCAAGCTCGGGTGGTCGACATACCGTAGGCCAGGCTATCATGCACTTCCCTCTGACGTCGCCGTCTTTACCCGCCTAGAAGAACCTCCGACAGATGCTGTCAATCTCATCGGTTGCCCACGGGGGTAGTCCGTAACACAATTATGAGACTCATCGGTTGCCCACGGGGGTAGTCCGTAACACAATTATGAGAGATTGCACTCGCTCCATGGGTATTTAACTGACCGTGGATGCATCTATGTATCTTGATTCTGTAAATACCATATTACGCAGGACGTTGAAGTCGTTCCTACGCACGGACACGCCCGTAGCTGGCCGTCCGGAAACGGCACTGTCGTTACGATTTGGGTCGCGTCGTCGGGCGGGTTATCATCAGGCTCAAGCATGCCTGCCGTCTAGCGCCGTGCCGTGCATGACCTCGTCGGTCACTTTTACACCCGCTTCACTTCACTACCGAGCTTTGTACTCTTCAACATATGAACAGAATAAGTTGGTGCCACCAAACTGCATGCTGCGCATGCATGCATGCGACATGCATATTGCAACTGTGCACTACAATACTTGTGGTTCAGCATTTTCTAGGTACCAATGCAATGCTGTTGGTTCAGCGTTGCAACTTCTTATGGAGTACGTTTTTTTTTTTTGAACGAGTCGGCAGGGAAGCCCCTACCTGTTCTTTTTTCACTTTATTAAAAAAAATATATATGTACAGAATACAAGGTCTTCAAGACCCAAAGCAAAAAGCAGAAGTATACTTTAAGTCATATTCTCACACCAGATTTTCAGAGGTTCGGCTATTTTCCTCTTTGCTTTCAAGCAGACCAGATAAAGATCATTGAGGAATACAGTGTTCCAAGCACTAATTGAAGCCGACTTGTTATAAAAAAATTATCCCATTTCTCATCTTCCAAATAGCCCAACATGCCGTTATGAAGATTTCTCTAAAAATGTGTGAACCAAAGGCAGTCCTGACATTTATGACCCTTTCTAGAGGAGGAAGGGAAATGTCCCAGATTATGTTGATAGAATTCCAGCAAGCAGTGCTACAAGGACATTCAAAGAAAAAATGCAGCGATGTTTCTTCACTCCCAGTCTGACAGAGCACACATGAATAGCTGGGCAGAAACATATTTTTCTTTTAAAAAGCTCCGAGTGCTTAGCCTGTGGAGTACGTATTTCTTCGATCTGTCTAAGCAAAATGCTGAGGCGGATCTTTAGAGCATCTTCAAGGCTAGGGTGCCTTGTAAAACTTATTCTCTGAACTATTATTTGGGGTATTTTATTTACCTCAGCGACGACGATAGCGTGTACGGTAACCTGTCCTTGCATTTGTTAATCACAACACGTTTTATGGGTTCGGGCATGCGAGCAAGACTGCAGGAGAGGGCCGGGGCGCAGCTTCCTCGATCTGAATTAACGTACCTACGTGGCTACGTGTGTGGCCAGTGGATTCTCACTACAGGACAGCGCATGCGCACGTTTAGGGCGATGGCAATGCAAGCCTCGATGAACAAGGGTGGATTTTGGATGGACGCAGCGACTGATGTGGTATTGATAGTCTCCCATCGCACGTCCTTGTCTGCACGCGGTTCTACCCGATTGACGACGACAGCTCCATGACGCGGTTTGTGACAAGCAAGAATAACCGGATGGAAATGGAATGGAACTTGCGAGAGGCTATCATTGATCCTCCGTCCAAATGCGCACATGCACCGTGTGGGAAAACTGCCGATCGGCATGTTATGTAGTATATATAAGTATGCACACATCAGCGGTAGCCATTTTTCATTTTTGATGCAATCGTAGAGGTAGAGGTTTCTTGAAACTCGCTAGTGGTAGTGGAGTTGTCTGTAGTAGTCACGACGACTGACGAGACTGCGATGGCGGCACGCACGCACGCACGAAATTTGGCAGAGGGTTTCGTCAGGGGCCGGCCAGGGCCCAACAACCACCGATGGCTGTTCTGTCCAGCCCAAATTCAGCAAATACTCGGGCTGGTCCACAGTGACGACCAGTTGAGAATTGAACACAGGTCAAGATGGGCGGATGTTAACTGCCGACTGGTCGGCAGTTAACCATCCGCCGACCACCCCTTCAATTCGTTCCTTTAGGCCTTTTTGGCCCATGGAAGCCCGTTTGGCCCGCCTGTCCTCCCTCCTCCTCCCGTCGTCTCCTTCCTCCTTCTCCCGACGCGGCGGCGACGCCACCAGGCGGTCGTGCTACTCCGCCGTGGTCCTCCCTCTTCCTCCTCCTCCCCCGCGCCCCACCGTGCCTTTAGGGTTCCGCGGTCCCGTAGCTTAGGGTTCGGCGAGGGCCGTGGATTTAGGGTTCGGCCGAGCTCCCCGCCACCTCAAAACTTCCCCGGCTATAGAATCTGCCGGCCCGGCGGCGGCGGCCGTGTCTGGGCGGTGGGGCGGATCGGCCGGTGATGGCGGCGGCGGCGGCGGCGCGAGGAGCACCAGGGCCGGACCCATCCGGTGGGTATGGGAAGGCGGCGGCGGCGGAAGCGGGGGGGAGGGGAAGAAGGGCCGCCCGCCGGCGCTGCTTAGGGGCTCGCCCGAGCTCCGGTGAGCCCTAAGCGCGCCCGGGCGGGGCCAGTGGACGGGGGGCGGCGTCGTCGGGGAAGATGAGCGGGGCTGGCTTGGGCCGCCCAAGCGAAGGCCGGTCGGCGACCTCCCCCAACTTGGGTGGTCGCCGCTAACACGACCCGTCAAGATGATGTGTTAAAAAAAAATTCCATTAGTCGTTCCTAAAAATCATTAGTCGAAGGGTACATCTTTGAAATTCACCGCAATTAATCCTGGTCATGAATCTGTGCGATTTAAAAAGCTAGCCAAAATGATTGTTCCAGTCCAACAACGTTTGGTCACGCATGACTTCTACCATGACCGTGAGATGGACTTCAGTTGACATATGCACTTCCCGATTGCGTTTTTCTTTCTAAAGTTTTTTTTATCTTGTTAGTTCATTCATAAATAAAAGTGTATCAATGTAAGTTATCAGCAAGAGGTTTACGCGCGCCGTGGTTCGTCATGGCGGCGCCAGCTAACGACACGACACTCAAGATCCACTCGAAATGCAGGTCATGGTACATTCCTACTGCAGTGTATTAAGATTTGAGATTATCCAACAGATTAATTAGTAATTTTTGTAATAGGGTTCTCAGTGTCATCAGTTTCAGTTAACAATATGCATTTTTCTTGGGGCCTCCTCTTTGGTCATTGTGCTCAAATTGAAGCGACACTTTCGAGATGGAGATGGATTTGCAATTTCAATTTGGTGACAATGAACATATCCACTTCAATTTGATGAAATGCCTCAAGGAATTGTACTTGCAATGAACATATCCACTTCAATTTGGTGACAATTTCAATTGGAAGATGACACTTTCGAGTTCTCATCCTATGGAACTGTATTTGCAAAGGATGATTTGGGAAACCCTCCGTATACCCAAAGCCTCCATGCTACACTTGTTTGATGAGATGCCTCAAGGTGGTAACCTTACTAATTCGAAAGTGGTGATTCTACCAAATCAATCCAGGCAACCAAACACATATTAAGGCTAGCCGGGCTAACATAGTATAGACAACCAAACAACCGAGGGGATTGGCTACCTTGGTGGGGAGCAGGCTTAGGCTGCTCAAGCCGGGGATGGTAGCGAGAATAGAAGTTAGCCACCAAACCAAACACACCCATAATGCCCATAACGAAGACTAGAAACAAATGATGGTACTTGATCGGTATTTGCGTACTACTTAGCGGAGGATCCAGCGTCGGGGGGCTCGAGCCCCTCTACCGCCATGATTCCCACAGAGCCCCTCATCTCATATAAATACAATTCCTAGGTAGGGTGGGGTCGATGTTATCGAGAGAAATTATAAGCCGGATGAGTGTAATAGCAAACTTTTCCTTGACGTCGTCGATGACAATGTCCCGATGTCTCCTCACCTCCGCCCGTAAAATCAAAGAATGAATAACCCTAGAGCGACCATGGCCATCATGAAATGTGAAAAACCATCTCAGTCCATCGATTTCAGGGACATGGTCTTTAGGTCTTGGTAAGTAATGCAAGAGCGAGTGTGTAGTTTAGCGTAGTGGCTAGTATCTCACCCACCACATGATGTTACGCAAGGGCTTAGTATCGACTCGGGTGCCAACAACCACTACACATATTGATCATAGTGGTCGCAGAGGCCACGTAGTAGTTGCATGCATGATCATAATGGGTATATCGTCGAGCACACACACCCCCATGGCTACCGGACTAATGGATCTCCCCTTGAAATTCTAGTAAATGTATAAGAGTGGAGGGGCTGAGATTTGCTAGAATTTCATTGTTCGTCGATGTTTCAATATAAAATTATTGCAAACTATTATGTTTGTATATCTTAAGTGGTCACCATGAGTTTATTTTGCTGCCTAAATTTTTTCCAATGTTCGTCCTTGGCTAGCTATATAGTGGTGTAGAATAATCATGTTCTTCTATTAGTTCAAATAAAAGTTGAGGGAGATTGTTTGACCGATTTTCCGGTCTAGAGAGGAAAAACGGACTTTCGCAAAAGTTTGAGGAGGAAGTGTAGATGATCAGAGGCCGGCCAAGGCCCAACAACCGAGCCGGCTCTTCTATACAGCCCAAACACAGCAAATGCTCGGGCCGATCCACGGTCTTCTCAAATATTCTACTATACTAAAAAAATCAACTCATGAGGAACGATCTGTTGAGAATTTAACACAACGAGGCACCTATGGTGACTTTAGAAATCTCTGGATTTACCGGCTCAGTTCTTCAGAGGTGCTCATAGAGGTAGGGTTTATGTATATGTGTTCATAGGAGTGAGTGTGTGCATGCGTGGGTGTCTGCGTTGTACTGTGTAATTCTAAAAAAAATGATGTAAAAAAAGATCCCATTAGTCAAGATGCATCTTTGCAATTCATCACTCGCAACTAATCTGGTCATGAGTCCTGTGCAAAGCCAATTAAAATGATCGTCCCTGTCCGGATTTGCCTTTACCATGACAAGGTGAGTGAGACAACTGGCTCTGCTGCTATGCATTTGTATGAACACGGCCGGGCAACGATGGGTGACGCATGACATCTACCGTGAGATGGACATCACTTGACATGCACTTTCCCACTAACGTTTTCTTTCTTCAGTTTTTTTCCTGTTTTTTTCATAAATAAAAGTTAGCAGTAGGTTTAGGTGACCGTGGCGAGAAATCGATCTCGGCCCCAAGCAAAAACTGAAGATGCAGGTTCATTGTGAGTTCGTCCTGGCAGCGCCAGTAGCGACACACTGCATCCAATGAAATGCAGATCATGGTAGATTCCTGCGGGGCAGAGGTTCACGGACTGGCACACTGACACTCCGTACTAAACAATAGAATGAACAAGACTAAGGCCAGACGCAATGTTGCTACTTGATCGGTACTTGGCTTGTTTAGTTGGCTAAAAATTAGCAAAACACACTATTTTCAACTCCCTGTAGCACGTTTCATTTGTTTATGGTAAATATTATCCAATCATGGACTAACTAGGCTCAAAAGATTCGTCTCGTGATGTACAATAGAACTGTGTGATTAGTTATTTTTTTACCTACATTCACTGCTCTTAATATATGTCTTTTGGTGTATTTAATGTGATGTGATATAGAGAGAGTTGAAAAACTTGCAACTTTTTGGCAAAAAAATTTGCCATCTAAACCAGGCAAAAAATTTAATGCGATCGATCGATATTCTAGATAAGTTATGAAATTAGTTTTTATATTAGTGTCAAAAAAATCCTTCCGACATCTGATCAGTGACACCTAAAAAATTCCTTTCCCTAACTAAAGACACCCTAAGGGAATTAATATATACTTCCTCTATATCACTATTAGAGAACGTTTTAAAAAAGGTTTGAGTCAAACATTAGTAACATAAACCATGAATAACTTTTAAGTCATTGGGTTTGTAAATGTGAAAACCATATCAATAGATTTGTACTGAAAATTACTTTCATAAAAATATACATATATAACTTTCTAATAAATATTTTTATAGAAAAGAGAAGTTAAAGTTAGCTTTGGAGACCGTATCGCTGTACTAAACGTCTAGTGATATGGAGGAAGTATATATTTATTAATAATTTAATATGAATACTACTACTAGTAAGTTTCTGTGCAAGTATCAAGCAGGCTCACAAGTAAAGATACCACACGTTTGCTCTCCGGCTGGTTTCAAATAAAACCGTGGCCCGATCCCTGTTTTCTCGTTGTTTAATCATATATATACGCGTGCTTGTTTCGCCACTAACCAAAGCTGCGAGGACACTAGTCAAGTCATAGGAGATCACGATCGTTTACAGCTGTTGCCAATCTTGTTGGGCGTGCGCAGCCCGCAGCTAGCTTCGTCGTCGTCTAGCTCCAGCGTGTGTGGGACGGAGCGGCCGGCCGGACACGTGTCGAGCACGTACACTGGCGACGAGCACGACATTACTACTCTTCTAATCTGCTCATAAACTATAAGGAGATTAGAAGAAAACGAGGTGCATGCTGATTCGGGTGGATCGAATGCTTGATCGATCGATCGCCGTTCAATTGTTTAAATTGTTCTTGTTGTTCTTGGATGATTGCAACTTTCATTTGCAAGCGCGTCTCGCCTTGATCTAGTAAGCCTACCCCGTGCTCCACGGTAATAGCAGTAGCAGCCGCGTACACACGGGCTCATCCGCGTCGGACGACCACGACAGGAATCTTATCTCGAAATAACGCGGCTAACAACGCGTTCTTGAGACCGCTGATGACGCCTTCGTTTATAACAAATATACGCACATTATTATTCGTGATGTTTAACTATTTATATATATATATATATATATACACGTACATTTATATACTATAAGTTCTTCATTAGAGTATAATGCATAGTATATATGTAGGATGAGAAATATATTAGCTATAGTGGTGTAGAATAATCTTGTCCTCCTATTGGTTGGAAAAAAAATAACGTTTCCACGTATTATCACCGCGTTATCGTCGTGGAGGTGGAAGCGAAACACGGAGGAAACCTTGGAAATAGAGCTGGGGAAGTAGTCTAGAAACAACCATCGCACCACGCGTTTTCGTCTTAATTTGGATGGATCTACGCATGGGTGAAACCTAATTAACCCCTCCCGTTGTAAGAGATAATGTACGGTACGTCCGATGGGCGTCCGTGTGTCCAGCTACGGAATGATCTTAGTAACTGGATTTGTAGCTAACTAGAAGAACAAACAAGCTGACAACCGCAAGACCTAACTAGGAGCTGAACTACGAGCTGAACGCGACATGCATCTATCACCCAGGCCAGGTACTAGTTACATGGATGGATGCATGCATGCACCAATGATTAGTGACTGTGTACATAGTATATACTCTGCATGCCACAGCATGTGTCTCGGTCTGGCTCTGCAGGCTACCTGAACCCAACCAAGCACGCACACTCGCGCGATCGATCGATCGGACCAGTTGGATTAAGCACACCGGTGCGTGGCGTGGCGTGATCCGTCGTCCGGCCGGCCGCGTCGGTGGCTATAAATAAAGCACCCGGCCACACAGCACACCTTCCGGCTTCCCTTCCTTCCTCTCCGATCCTCTCTGCAACTGCAACTGCAACTGCAACTGCAAGCATAGAGGGCAGTAGGGCACACCAAAGCAAAAAGTAGCCGGCAGTGTAGCTAGCCAACTACAACAGGTCGCTGCGCCTCCACACCTCGGCGCCGCCGGCAGAGACCTCCTGCAGCTACCCACACCGGCCGGCCGGCCGGCTATACCTACAGTACACAGCTAGTTCCACTTCCACACCTCAGCCCCGGCCGGCCGGTCGGCGCCGGAGGAGACGATCGATCCCCACGTACTAGCTAATAGCTAGGCACTAGCAGCTGCCGATCGACGATGCCTCCCGCCACCGCACGGGAAAAGAAGAAGAAGACGTTCGTGCAGAAGCGCGGGCAGGTGCTGAAGCGGGTGCTGGGGAGCCTCTTCTCCTGGCTGCCCCGCTGCAGGTGCAGGCTCCAGCTGTTCCGAAGGAACCGCGCCCCTCGCGGCCGCCGCGGAAACCGTGTTCCGGCCAACGGTGGCCACGTTGAGCCGGAGCCCGACGTTGCCAACAACGCCGCCGCTACGCCCGCACACCTTACCCAGCAGTAGGTCAGTTTATACTTCTCTTTCTCGTTAATTTCCGTGAACTGCTAACTCCCTGCAGGTCGGTTATCGGTCGGTTTTCCCCAGGTTTTCTCTCGCTCGATCGGTCAGCACGCGTTAAGTTTCGCTTATCTTGATGCGCGACCATTTCTTTCTCAGGGTGAAGTCTCCATCAGAACTCCTCCGGGTCCTCGTCAAGCAGTACACGGACGACGACGACGACGACGGAGGCAGTCAACGTGTGAAATTAGCTATGGATATCAGATATCAGATATCAGATATTCAGATCGAACCGGAGAGCTAGCACATCAGACAGTGGGTTGGTGAACATCCTAGCTTGTTGTGCTGCCTGCTGTGATATAGATGGGCCTCTCCTGTGTGTAAAGTCAACTACTCCCTCCGTTTTATAAATTGTAGTTCGTTGACTTTTTGAAACCTCAAGTTTGACCACTTGTCTTATTCAAAAATTTGTGTAAACACAGTCAAATTTAAGTCATTCTTAAGAACATTTTGTTAATTAAGCATGCCACAACAAAAGAAATGATATTTTCTATAATTTTTTGAATAAGACGAGTGGTCAAACTTGGGGTTGAAAAAGTCAAACGAACTACAATTTGGAACAGATTTAATACTTATTATTGTTTCGTTTTTATGGGTTATTGCTTGATTGCACGTCCGTGTCTGCCACTAGATGAATGGTAGATGGATTATTGAATGTAAAAGTTGGCGTCATCGTGTGTGTTGTGTTCGGCTAAAGTGTTGGTTCGTCGTTGATGGACACAGAGCTTACTGTGTTCCGTCACGATCATATCTAATTGGTATTAAGCTATCAAGATCATATATCTAATTGGTGTTAAGCTATCAAGTGTTGTACTTAATCAGTACGGTGAACAGATTGACAGGAATAAAAAGGATGGTCAAATTAAGTATGTATTTCATCCAATTCAATGTGAAAGTGTGTCAGCTCGCCGATTATGAATGCAATTGTGAACAACTAAAAGGGCGAAAATTAGCTATCCAATTTAAACGATCAAACAAATAAATATCCAAAACTCCCTCTCTCTCTCTCTCTCTCTCTCTCTCTCTTCTACGACGGAAAAAACTGAATCTCTCAACAAAAAAAGACTGAAATGACTAGATTCATAGCGAAAGAAATGACTTCGTTTCTTGATCTCTTATCCGATCCAGAACAGAAAAAGGCTAGATGTTCTTCTGTTTGCTGAGCTCAAATACTCGGCCCAGATTTAAGCTGATGGTCGGTCCCAGTTCACACAAAAGAGGTTCATGGCCCAATAATATAGCCCAGCAAGCGATTCCTTTTAGTTTTCTGTTTTCTCTCTACTTTCTTTTTTAAAAAGATAAAGGATTTCTAATTCCTGTTTTTGTGACCATGAACCAATGCCATTATAAAAACATGATTTTTTATATATATTTTCAAGACAGTTGTGTCAATGAATTCTTTTTATCAAAATAAAGGAACCCTTGCCAGACATGTATGACCAACCCATTTTCCTCTATTATAAGAGGAGCATCACTTGTTCCTACTCTACTAGAGGACAAATCCTTGTCACTCTCCACTACAATCTCATTGTGTGTGACCAATCCTGATTTAACAGTGTCAAAATAAGAAGAGTATTTGCAATCTAGCTACTTGGCTAGCTAAAGCTCTTTCCTTATGTCACAATATATCCATTCTATCAACTATATTAGGATTGCCATCCTCTACAACCATGCCAACATGCTTGGCAACAAAAATTGTGAATTATTTCACAGTGCTATCCGCAATAGATGGTTTACAAAGACCTTTCCCTTCTGTCAGGAAATGTAAGTACATTATCAATATCACAGAGTACACTGAAATATCACAAAATTCTTCAAAAGTCAGATGACTGCAAATCAAAACCATCTCTTGCCCAGAACCTGCAGATACTATAGAAGCAATGTCTTATTGTTATCCTCGTCCATGTTGTTCCTACTACAAAGATTTGGTACTCCGCATGTTAGCTTCCTGTTCTCCCCTAACCATGACTCCTGCCATCGTCACGTTCAGAATCGTCAGGCACTACCGGGACTGTTCAAAGCCATGTCGCCTTACTATGTAGACCAGTTCTTTCAGAGAAATGGATCGAGAGGGTGCAAACTTCTCAGCAGCATTGTTATGTGCATCACTGATAAAACGTTTAAATACAAATTGTTACAAACCTTGTAACATTCTAGTGCTTTATCTGTTGCAGTACTCTAATCTAAACTATTACTACTGCAAATGGTGTTGAGGCAATGTTTGCTGATCTCGGCCATTTCAACAAGTGGTCCATTGCACTTAGATTTAAGTACTTTCAAGATCAAGGACAGTAATTTAAAACAAGGACTGAAATGATCTCCTCTATTTTTTTCTTCAGATACCTTTTGTTTTCACCGTATACCCTTCCCTGGTGCTCACTGCTCACATACGCCGGGCAAACTGCGTACCTGAAAATCAAGAAGGCTGACGACCATGCCGATGGGTTCTACGAGTTCGTGCCCGGCCCGGTGTCCTCATGAAGTGACGATGCAGAAAAGTGGGCCGGCCACGTGGCTCGCACTCGGACTCGGAGCACGCGAATGAGTACACCGATGGCCGATGGAACTCTAGGCCCAGCTGTACTCGAACTCGGAGCATGCCGCCGCACAACCGTTTGCGAACCAGGACGCCGTCCACCGAGGGCGAGGAGGAGGTCGCGGTGGTTGACGAGGCGGTTTTGGCCGGAGTGGTGCACGTTCTGTGCAGGACGAGGCTCGAGACCGATGAAGGGCGCGAGCTTGGTGGCAAGGGTGATTGTTGAGCTTCTACGGATTCTTGCGCAGAAACTGCAGGCCCTCGCTCCCTGCTGATGCTGGAAATCCCGGCCCAGGATTTGGTAGAAATGGCATATGGTGTGCGCGGGCCGAGCCTATCCGACGCGTGATGTTTGTATTTTCCTTGAGCTAAATCTATTTTTTCAGCATCTAAATTCTAAAGCTATGGCCCTAAAGATTTTTATTTAGATCTGCCGTGTTCCTATCTATTTTAGGATTTTTTAAAATTTTAGAGGCACTTTCTATCATTTTAAAAACTTATAAATTATTTACCTAATTTCTTTAAAATAATATAAGGACAAAACTACCTTCAAAACTACTCTAAAGTTCAAACAAGAATAAGGATGAACGGTTTCGATAGTTCAAAGAGATAAAATATCTAGTTTTTAGTTTAAGGAGTAAAATCAACCACGATGATAGTTCACTCCTTTTTGACATATTTGTTAGTCGGCGCACCCGAGCATTGTTAGGTTTTTTATTATTTTTTCTCTCTCTTTTTCTTCCGTCTCTTTTACATACCTCCATACACATTTGCTCCAACATCCTATATCTAACTATATCTTCAAGTTTTTTTTAACAAAAACAATTACAGGACTTATTGGAAATGTGTCTTGAAACTCTTTTGGTAATATATATAAGTTTTATTTGATCAATTGTTTTAGAAAACTGAGTTAATCAAAACTGTTATAATTTTTTTGTACAAAATCATAGGTGAGCGAAACTTTTTCTTGCCCTTTCAGTTGTAATATTTAGGCGGTTTAACCATAATACGCAAGTCAATCGACAATAAAAGTTGAAAGACATTACACACGTTATAGCTTCACCAACAAGCAAGTAAAAAAATTAGCAAGGAGTACAATGGATCTCTCCCTCTCTAACAACACCAACAACAATAGTGATCCATCAACACAGGTACCACTTATATATAAGGGAGAATTAGGTGGAAGGCCCTCTAAAAATGTTGGTTTAAGTATTGAGCCTTATTTTTCTGAATTTGGGTGGAAGACCTCGAAACAAATTTTTCTTAGCTCGTGGGTCTTCCGTCCGTTTTTAGCAGTTGACAGTGTAGATGGTTAAAAGACGATTGCCCCTGAGATAAAAATAATAAAAAATATAATTCCTATTATTATTTATAATATCTTGAGTATATATATTTATATATTTTCAATATACAATGACGTATATGCATACTCGGTGTACTAAGTATAAGTGCATACGTGTCATTCTGAAACCTAGTATGAATACATACGTATGTTCTCTGCCCAGCCCACTAACAATAGAATTTTCTTAATAAAGTATGCGTCCATACTTTATTAAAGCTATATCAGGTTGTCATGTCCCAGGATTTCCATCGCCAAGGGCCCAAGGCCCAGCGCGCACGCGCGCCTTGGCTGGCCGCAGCCGCCGTCCGTCCTTATCTCGTTATCGAAGCCGTCATTAAGTAATAGATATTTAGGAAATAAAATAGGGAATAAATAGGTTGCTTGTAAGAGATGTATTCCAATCTATAAGGAAACCTCCTAGAGATTGCTTAGCGTGCAAGTCTTCCGGACTATAAATACAAGGGAGCTGTAATCATTCGGTGTTAATCAGAAAAATTAAAGGGATAACACCCAAAAATATTCAGCTCTCTAGCTCTCTCTCTCTCCCTCGCGCACACGCGCGCCGCCGCTAACACCATCGCGCCGCCCCTGCCGCCGTCCGGCCAGCGCCGCCGCCGCCCTTATTGGCTGCGCCGCCGCTAGTCGCCACCGCCTCCTCCTCCATCTCTCCGCCCGACGACCGAGCGAACCGCGTGTCGGTTCGGCCCAATCTAGCCGGGTTCGGGCGGTGGTATCCGGAGACCGGGGCGATTCCCACCACCGGCGGCTTCCGACCACCACCAACGCCAAGATCGATGGACAACCACAAGTTGACGAGCTCGGATGGGGATCTGCGAGTTTGCTGATTTCGTGAAGGAAAACGGGCCAACTTCACCGTCCTCTGGTAAAGCTCGATGAACAGCTTGCCCGGCGACGTCCAACAACGACACGACCCACGGCGCCGCCGCTGCCATGGCCGCTCCCAACATCGACAACGCTCCCAAGGGCATCGGCGGCGTCCTCATCGACATCCACGATGACCGGGTGGCCCACGACAGCGGCAACACCGCGGCAGCGGCCTTGCTGCCCGACGTACGCGCGCCTCGGCGTCATCTACGCCATCGGCGACGCCCCTTCCATGGGCGCCACCGGCGGCGACGTCGCCCCACAGGCGCCGCCCCTCGTCACCCCCTCCAAGATCGGTGATGCTACAAGTACCGAATGCGCCTACACCAGGGACGCACCCGCCGTCGCGGCTCGGTTCGGATCGGATCGAGGAGGCTACCACCGGCGTCCCCGGCTGCTCGACGAAAAGCCTACCCAACTAGGCCAAGCGTCTCGTGGCTACTACAATGGCGCGAGATAAGTTCTCCGGTCACTAGCAACATCATCTTTGGCGTTGGGAACATCGGAGTGCCAACAAGGGCGACTCAATGGCGTCGCCCGGCGTCAACCCCGACATCCCGTCATCTGGACAACAGCGGTCGCCAACCGGGCGTCTTCAACAATGGTACCGTCGGCGACATCACCAACAACATCAACGACAACGACGCTACCATGGGCGCCATGAGCGGCGACGGCGTCCTCAAGGGCGCCAACGCCGATGACGAACCCCCGGCGTCAACTACGTCTTCGCCATGTCTATCGCCGACAACAACTACAAGGGCATGAACCACGGCGACCCCCTCGCGGCCAACCTCGACACCGGCAGCCACGACATCAACCCGCGGACGCCGCCACGAGATGAGAACACCGGCGTTCCCGGGCGCCTCGGCGAAAAGCGGTCGTTCAGCGGCGACATACGACAACACCAAGCCGCTACACCTGCTGGACATCCTTCGGCATCAACAATGGTGGAGAACACCATCAGGCAACCTCCGGATCTAGCAAAGGCGCCACCATCGATTACCACGTCGGCGAAGAACATCGGGTACACCGCCATACGCCCGACAAGAGCGACACTCCTCATTCTCCGGTTCGTCTACATGCCAACCCGGGCGACACGGAGTACTGGGACACCTCCACACGGTGTCTTCTCCGCGGCCGAGCTGCCCATCAATGGTGACACCAACAACTACCCGGCGCTACCTCGGCGGAACGGCGCCTTGATCAACTACACCTATGGCCCCGACACCTACATCGGGGACATGGGCTTACAAGACACCACGGCGCTAGTCAACAACCATCACGCCATCGACAACTTGGCTTGCAGTCGGGGCGACTCGAGCCAAACCGATTAACTCCCTCGTTCCTCGGCGACATCGCCCGATGCGACTTCACGCCAACAAGCGTGGGCTGCGATGCACCAAGGGGGCGCCCATCACGAGGAGCATGTCGATCCACCTCGCCGAGAGTTCAACGCTTCCATCTTCAGCATGCCTCTACTTGTGAGCTTCACCGACGCGGCGACAAAGGTACATGCCACCCACATCAACCCCTACCTCGTCGACCTCGTCACAATCCAGGAGGCTCTCATCCTACCTCAACTCGCTCCACCGACCAACAACAAGCTATCTGGCGTCACCGTAACCATCAACCTCCAGGCGAGAGCACCAGCTTAGGCGCCGTCCAAGGTGATTGGCGGTCACCTTCCGGCGACCTCACCAACCATGCCGGGCTTCATAACGAGAGCACCTTGGCGGCGGGCCAACTCAGCAACACTATGGCCCGACGACCGCGCCTTTTCGGTTCAACATCGCCTTCACCCCTAGCGGGTGGATGGGCGGCAGCGTGGGCGCACCGCCTCGTCGAGCGGTGGGAAAATGTCATGTGCCGGGGATGGGGTCACGCATCTTGCTAATGGAAGAGCTACGGCGTAACTACATTGCCATTAAAGTTGGTCTTCTTCTCCGGCGACCATGGTCTCCACCTCACCCGGCAATGTTCCCATGGGCCGGTGGATGCGGCAATCTTGAAGCAGGCTGCTTCAATCGACCCATCGGCAACAACGGCCAAGAACCACAGCGAGGGCTGTATTGTCGAGAAAAGGGGGAGTGATGTCATGTCTCGGGATTTCCATCGCCAAGGGCCCAAGGCCCCGGCGCGCGCGCGCCTTGGCGGCCGCCGCCGCCGCCCCGATCCTTGTCTCGTCATCATCGGTTTTCGTCATTAAGTAATAGATATTTAGGGAATAAAAATAGGAATAAAATAGGGAATAAATAGGTTGCTTGTAAGAGATGTATTCCAATCTATAAGGAAACCTCCTAGAGATTTCTTAGCGTGCAAGTCTTCCCGGACTATAAATACAAGGGAGCTGTAATCATTCGGGTTAATCGGAAAAATTAAAGGGGTAACACCCAAAATTATTCGGCTCTCTAGCTCTCTCTCTCTCCCTCGCGCACACGCAGCGCCGCCCCTGCCGCCGTCCGACGCGCCGCCGCCCGCCGGCGTTAAGCGCCGCCACCAGTCGCCACCGCCTCCTCCTCCATCTATCCACCCGACGACCGAGCCGAACACGTGTCGAGTTCGGCCCAATCTAGCCGGGTTTTGACACAGGTGTTGTACTCAGTCAGTACGGTGAACAGATTGATGACAAGAATAAAATGGATGGTCAGATTAAATATGTACTTCATCCGATTCAATGTCAAAGTGTCTCACTGATGAACAGCTAAACGGGAGAACAACGAGCCATCCAATTAAAACGGCCAGACAAATAAATATCCAAATCTGAAAATCTCTCTCTCGTCTAGGGAAAAACACTGAATCTCTCAGCAAAAAAGACTGAAATGACTACATTCAGAGCAAGTTTAATAGCCAACTGCCGGCGACATCTCTGTGTTTTATGGCATAAAAAAGCCAATTGCTGAACGATGCGGCTTAGTCGCCCGGCCCGGGCGGCGTCGTGTCGTGACGCTCATTTTCTTCTCTTTCTTCACTTCTCACGTAGGCGTAGGTAAATTTAGTCGCTCGGTACGGAAAGAAATGACTCGTTTCTCGCTCCCTTGTCCGGTTCAGAACTAAAAAATGCTAGATGTCTAGGACCCAAATACTCGGCCCAGAGTGAAGCTAATGGGTCCCCAATTCACACAAAAGAGGTTTAAGGCCCAATAATGTAGCCCAGCAAGCGATTCCTTTTCATTTTTTGTTTTCTCCCTACTTACTTTTTTTATATAAAAAAAGGACTTCTAATTCCTTTTTTAGACCCATGAACCTATGCCATTATACAAAATGATTTTTTTATATATTTTCAAGACAGTTATATCAATAAATTCTTTTTTATCTCGGCCATTTCAACAAGTGGTCCATTGAGGCACTTAGATTTATGTACTTTCAAGCTCAAGGACAGTAATCTAAACCAAGGACTGAAATGATCTCTCCTCTCTGTTTTTTTAGATACCTTTTGCTTTCACCGTATGCCCTTCCTTGGTGCTCATAAGCCGGGCAAACTGTGTACCTGATAGAGAACGCTGACGGCCATGCCGACGGGTTCTACGAGTTCGTGCTCGGCCCGTCTCCTCATGAAGTGTGCCGCCGAAAAAGTCTACTTTTGGTCCTCCAACTTTTGCGAAAAGTCGCGGTTTTGGTCGTAGTCAACTCCAAAACCGGACAAAGCGGGTCCCTCAACTTTTCAAACCGTGCAGGATTTCGTCCTCGGCGGGTTTGGGCCGTGGTGTTTCTGGCTATTTTAACTCCTGTTTTGCTACAGTAACTGTGGTTTCGTTTTTCCCTTTTCTTATTTATTTAATTTGAATCTTTTCAAAAATCATAATAAATCACAGAAAGAAAATTCATAAAATAGAAAATCCAATTTTGTTGGACTCCACATGAGTAGAACTACGCAATGAATATATAATACGGTATACTTTAGTACAAATTTTTTACTAGAAGGTTTTGCCTTTTTCTTTTTATTTATTTCATCTCAATCTTTAAAAATCATAGTAAATTATAGAAAAATTATAAAATAAAAAATTCAATTTTGTTGGACTCCACATGAGGCGTGCAATAACACGATTACATAGTTACTATGGCTCTTTAATTTGGGTTAGGTTAGCTAGGTTTGTTGTCTTTCTGGCGTCGCGTGCGTCGCTTGAAGCCGTGAACCCGATCGATGGAATCGACCAATAAATTAAATAGTACACCTATATATCTTTATTGTGTAAATATGCTCATGTGGAGTCTAGCAAAATTGGTTTTTCAATTATATGATTTTTATAATTTATTATGATTTTTAAATATTGAGTTGAAATAAATAAAAAAGAAAAAAGGCAAAACCTTCCTAGCAAAAATTTTATATTAAAGTATACCATATTATATATTCATTGTGTAGCTCTACTTATGTGGAGTCCAACAAAATTAGATTTTCTATTTTATGATTTTTCTCGTGATTTACTATGATTTTTGAAAGATTCAGCCAAAATAAATAAGAAAAGGGAAAAACGAAACCACATTTTCAACATAAAACCGGAGTTATTGTGAGCTTTAAACCACCGTCCAAACCCGCCGAAAGGGACGAAATCTGCACGGTTTGAAAAGTTGAGGGCCGTTTTGTGGGTTTTGGAGTTGGGGACCAAAATCGACTTTCGTAAAAGTTGGGGACCAGAAAATAGACTTTTTCCAAGTGTGACGAATAAAATTAAGTGGGCCGGCCACGCGGCTCGCACTCGGACTCGCAGCTTGCGAACACTGTGATGGGCGATGGGACTCTCTAGGCCCAGCTGTACTCGAATTCGAGCACGCCGCCGCCCAACTGTTGCGAACCAGTATGCCGCCCGCCGAGGGCGAGAGGAGGTCGCGGTGGTTGATGAGGCGGTTTTGTCGGAGTGGTGCACGTTCTGGGCAGGACGAGGCTCGAGGCCAATGGAGGGGAAAGCTGGGCTTCCATGTATCCTTTCGCACTGCAGGCCTTCGCGGATATCATATGGTGTGCACGGGCCGAGCCTGCCGTGATGTTTGTGAATATTTTCTACTTTCCTAGAGCTAAATATCCACGAACTCTAAAGGTATAATAGACTTTTTCTTGTGCTCCCTGTTCCACGCACTGGCTAATCGGCGCACCCACCTGAGCATTGATAGTTTTTTTTTATATATTTTTTCTATTTTTCCTTCTTTGTTTCTTTTTTTCTTCTCTTTTACATAGTCATCCTACACATTTGCTCCAACACGCTATGTCTAATTTTATCTCCACATTTTCAACATAAACTTTTATTGGAAATGTGTCTTCAAACTCCTTTGGTACTATAAGTGTTGTATTTTATAAGTTGTTTTAGAAAATCAAGTTAATCAAAACTGTTAATTTTTTTTGTACACAACCATAGCTGATCAAAACCTTTTCTTGCCCTTTCAGTTGTAATATATAGGCGGTTTAACCGTAATATGCAAGCCAATCGACAATACAAGTTGAAGACAACATTTGCACACAGTTATAGCTTCGCCAAGAAGCAAGTAAATAGCAAGGAGTACAAGAGATCCCCCCTCCTCTCTTGACAATCACGACAACAACAACAATCGTGATCCATCAACACAGGTACCACTTATATAAAGTCTAGAATCAAACTAGCACGATGTAAAAGACAAAAACCAATCGTCAATTTTGCCATAAATGTGTTGTTGCCCTGCCTTCAATATTGCATCAAGCTTCATTGATGCTGAGGTTATGCCTTTAATAGCAAGGTCAGTGTCACTGCTGCTGGTCATTAGTCCCCTAGCACTTTGATCTTCAGCATCGAGCGGCACCCAACCAATGCACGCCAAACATAAAAAGAGGATCATCAATACTGCCCAACTGTAAGGCTCATGACATCAACATTCGAATCAACGAGAGTGCACGTCACTGATGCAGGACATAAGCAAATAAAGATTGGAGCAAAGCAATATGCTTAGCTGTAGAGCAGACTGCCACTGCTACTCAATAATTAACAGTAATATCTGTGTTAGCTGATAGCTACATAGAAAGAATGGACAGTGCATGTTTCTGGGGAAAAATTAAAGGTCGGCGAATTCTTCGCCGCAAATTTTGTTAGAAGAAGAAAAAATGAACAAAGGAAAAAAAAAAATAGGCCAAAAAAAACAAACCATACAACTGAAAAGGTAAAACAACTCAGCTCAGCTCGATTCAGCCTCCAAAATTATCACACTGAACAAAAGTAGCATTTAGAAAGCTTCATTGATCGAAAATTCAACCTTTTTTGTATATATATTGATTGACCGGCACTAGATCACTTAAGATATATGAGTACGTAAAAATCCATACAGCTAGATTGATCAAAATCTAATTTTGAAGATTATGCTCCACAATATAATCATGCCCTATATATATTTATTTAATACTTGGACGAGGGAGTACGTACTATCAGCATGTTGATGGTAAAAGAGCAATATTGCAATCATTATCGGATCTCCAAAACACACGAACATATTTGCATTCATATGCAGGGAAGGGGACGGATGCATGCATTTTATTGAACAAAATCATATATACGCCTTCAATTTATTGTGCTCGCTCCATAGACGGGGATTTTAATCAATAATTTTCCTTATGCTCTACGGCATGTCTGCGTTAGTGAGCAGTGCGAGAGACCGATCGATCACTACTGGCCGCTGCTCTCGCGCCGTACTATCAAGCTAGTCAAGATGCCCGGCTCCGGCCACGCATTAACACCGAGAGTCATCCGGCGATCCCTCAACCGCTGATTTGCACAAACACGCATGGCCGTGCATGCTACTCGATCTACTGCATCCGGATGATGCATGGAACTGAAATCAGCAATGGCATGAGCATACATATGCATGCATGGCAGCATGGGTTCAAAATTACTCCGATCGATCCACAATGATTTGCAGGGCCGTGCTGTTAGTACCGCCATTAACCCCATCATCAATTCACTCAAGCTTGGCCACAGTCGCAAGGAACAGTGAGTGGGATCGAAAACCCATGCATGTCTTTCCTAGTAGCTCTCACGTACGAACACGCAACGCATGCATTTGGATCGTCACTGAAACCCACCCCCCTGCAGCAGGGAATCTGCTTTGAATTAACAGCTAAGCTTAGCTAGTCCGATCCGGCCATGGACGACGAGGACATAAATGCCCCCGGCCTCCATTAACTGGGATCAAATGCACATTTATTTGCGCGAGGGAAGAGAAGGGAGTTACTTCGAGCTCGCTCCTCATCATATCGCGCAACAACCCTACTGGCCTGGGGAGCTCCAAATGCGAGACCGATCGAGCTAGGTCTCCATCTCCTCCTCATCTAATGAATGATCGTTGTCCTCGTCTGAAGGAACGTACAGGCGTCCAAATGGACTTGAACTTGATGATTGCCTTGTTGCATGCGTGCTCCGATCCACGATGTGGATCGCGTCTTCTGACCTCTTAGTTAATTACATGTTTAGTTGTTTCAGACGGGTTTATTTCGTTTTGGATTGTACAAGTCAACTTGTTCTAGCCAGTAAAGATACTCTGTCTCTTTTTCAGTATGCATATATGCATCCGTCTGTCTGTCTGCAATTCAGACACCTAATATTTCTATTGAATGCTGTGGGTGCAAACCCTATCAAATCAAAGTGTTATAATGCTTCCTGGAGGGACCATGATGAGCTTGCCTCCAATTAAACAGCCCTGTACTTTAGGCCTATACACTAGTTTGCATGAATGGAGAAAACAAAAACATGCAATCTCAATAACAGTTTCGTTCATAGATAGGAGTATATAAGAACAGCAAAAAAAACATGTGAAATCATTCCCGCGTGGTTGATCCTCAGCCTTGTTTTCCCTCTTGTGGTTGTGGTGTGTCAGTGTGTGATCGGAGCATGTACACATTCTGCTGTGGTGATGGTGGTGGTTGGGCTTGGACGCCATTGCTGGCACAACATGACATGTTTCTTGCAACGACAGACAGAGACACGGCTAGAGCTTTGGACTGAAGCTCCAGGTGGAACTGGAAGCAGTACAGTACCACTTCGTTCTCTTTCCGGACATATATATACTGTTTGGGGATCTCTTTTTGTTCAAGATGCTAATTAAGCTTTGGTGGTTCTGGGAGATGAGCAAAAAGAGACAGCCCCAGAGAACCAGGAGTCGTCAGTAGTTCATGCAGGGACCATGCATATGGTTTGGTTGGGGAGAACCCGGAGGGTCTTTTTTTTTTTTTTTTTTTGACAAGAGACCCGGAGGTTGACTATTTGGAGAACCTGTTGACCCAAACCGCGGAAGGAGGAAAGCGTTATTGTACCAGTACAAGAACTTGAGGTGGTCTGTACATAACATAAGGTTCTCGACAAATGAATTCAAAAAGTGGTATGTACCAAAGTCGATGATTGTTTGATATATAGGAGTATGGCTGACACTACAGCTCTTTAAAACAACGTGAAAACGTAACAGGCAATAATAGTTAGTATTTGAAAATGCCAAGGACGTACAACCTACACACTTTGCAGCTTGCATTGTACTATAGGCTTTGAGAGAGTGAGTGCGGTATCGGGCTCGAAACAAAGCGATCGGCCTGATGCGTTCTCGGAAGCTGGGTTAGTGGGTTTGTTGGCCCGTGTGCTGTCAGACCGGAGGGAGAGCCAGCCAACAGAGATTGGCGTCATGGCGTGTGCCGTGTGCGCGCACACTGAGCTGTGAACGGTGACGTGTGAAGGGCGCGCGCGTGCCACCTCGGTCACCACCAGACTTGCTCGCTCCCCGGCAGAAATCGGCTATCACCGCGCTCGGGACCAGGCATGGGTCGACGATCGCCGACGATGATTAGTCCAAGATTGGATGGGTCCAAACTATAGCTAGGGCGGCAAGTAGCGGGCTTTCACTGTTTCATATGTCATTCCACTGCACTGTCTGCATTTCGATGATGTCATGTTGGTCGTTTAATAATATTCTCCTCCGGCCTTGCGACTGCTTTGGATCAGCCATGTTTTTTTTTTTTGAATGAACTGGAGGGGCAAATTAAGCCCCTACAGGATTTATTATTGATGAGAAAAAGTCTTACAAAGCAAAAGCAGGAAAAGCAAATAAAAGACCCTAGAACAAAGACTACTTCAGGAAAAAAAAAAAAAGAATGGATCAGCCATGTATATGACTGCGACGATGATCAGCCATGAACGAGGAAGAATAACTAGCAACCTTGGTCCTAGTTGGCCGGGGTCGAACGAGGAATGGCAGGGGTGATAATAAAAACTTAGGAATACAGGACCAGGGCGTGATGCCCGCCTCACCATCTTCCTGCTAAACCCATGATCCCTTGCTCCTAGGACCTCCCCTCCCTCCCCTCCCGGCGGCGCCGGCCCGGCCGCCGCGGTAGGCCCCTGGCGCTTGGATCCGGCCATCGGCGCCGGATCGGCGTTCCCGGCCGGCGGCGGAGGATCCCACTTCTCCTCCCATGCGCTTACCGGCCTCGGCTTTCTCCGGCCTATTTTTCTTCTTCTAGCTCGGTCATGGTACGCCTTACGGGCCATGGGGGCTTGGCCGTCGTTTCTTCTCTGGTCCCCTTGGGCGGATCTTGCAGGCCCCGAGTGGGGGCGGGAGGTGCCGGCGTCTGGCGGACTTCACGCTGCGGTGGGGGCTGGCGGTGGCCATGGGCGGTGCGTGGCCGCCTAAATTGGCTTTGTTGGGCGTGTCGTGTCGGTGGTGGTGCAGCGGCGGCGTCGTGGTGGCGTGGCGGTGGCGGTGTTCTTGGTTCGGGCTTCGGCGCCATGGTGGTGTGAGTTGCGGTGGCCAAGTGGCTAGCGAGCTTTGCCATGGTGGTTTGGGCGGGTTGCGCCAACGCTCCGCACCGCCGGCGTTACGCTCTTCGTCATGCTCCGGCCGCCATGTACCAAAGCCCATGCCGTGGCCCGGCCGGCGAACGGGGGTGAAAATCCCGTTAGTTCGTCGTCGGAGCTCGTTGGAGCAAGCTTGGGGATGAAAATCCCTAGATGCTATCGACAGCGATGTTGGCGTCCGCGGATGTCGGTTCCTTCGAAGGCCGTTGATGCTCTTCGCTTGTCTCCTTCGTGCGGGTTTCGTTTTTCTTTGGTGAACGCCTTGCCGAGCCTTTTTCGTACTTCTCGTTTCTCATCACCTTGGTATATGCAGTTTGGGGTTAGTGGTAGTCGTAGTAGTACGTGGATGCTCCGCCGTCGTTGTTGTTAAGGTAGGTCCTCCTCGCGCGTGGTCCGATGGGTTACGGCCCTAAGTGACTCGGAGGAGTTTGATCTTTGTCGCCCGGGGTGGATGCTTTTGCCGGTGTGTGTGTAGTAAGTCCTCCTCCTTTGTGGTCTTGTGGGCAATGGCCTCGGTGACTCGGAGGAGCGTTTGGATTCCTAGGTCCTCCTCGCCCGTGGTCAGGAGGCCTATGGCCTCGATGACTCGGAGGAGCAATCGGATTTCGAGGTTTCAATCTTCTTTTCGGCGGATGCTTTGTCGCCGAGGTGGTGCGGTGGATGCTTTGCCACCGAGGATTTCTAGCGGATGCTTTGCCATTTGTTGCCTTCTACGACTCCTTTCACTGCCCGGCTACCAAGGTGTTTGAGGTTTATTTTGTATTAGGTTCAGTTCTTTGGGGTTGTTAGGTGGAGGGTCCCCACCCCTCATGTTTCATGCTTCGTTTGTGGTTTGGACTTCGTTGGTAATCCATGGATTACCTGCGAATCCTTTTGTACCAAATATGTATAGGTCTATTGACCATTCTCTTCGCTTAATGAAAAACGGGCTATATCCCCGGTCTCAAAAAAGGACCGGGCGTGATGCCCGCCACCATCATTGCTAAACCCATGATTTGTAGGTCCGCACGGAGAAGAAGGAGGCGACACCATTTACCACCTCTTTCTCTATTTTTTCTTTTCCTTCTTTCATTTCTTCTCTTCCTTGTCACGAGGCCCCGGGCATAGGTGGAAGCCTAATCTAATTTGGACATCTATGGATTTTGACAATTGACCTAGAAATTTAAATTTTGGTGGGGGCCATCTCTTCCTAGTTTTTTTTTGAACTAGAGGGTATCCATTGGACATCCATGGACATCCAACTTCCACCTAGACCCCAGGTCAGCATCCACCAACCATTGGAGATGGTGCGGGAGGACCAAATCCACTCCTTGGCATGTGGGTGCCTTAGTACCAAAATAACCACACTTAATTGTCGGACTCTGAAGTTTATGGAGGTGGCCTAGAGACTCCACAAGATCTGTTTCGGCCCCCACATCCTAGGAAATATTAAAAATGTTGAGTTCTCTCGAGATCCCTCGGGCAGCCCGGATCGTTCACAAAACCGGCCCCCACGGTCTTCCAACAAGAAACCTTCACATATATTGTTAGCTCCTCGAATGTTTTCATACCCTCCACGTAAAAAAACCTTACCATCAAACGCACCTCTCTCAAGAGTGATATGCAAACACGTAAGAGAGAGAGCTGGGGCGGTAGGAGCTTCTTCTCGTCGCAAGACTGTGGGGGGGGGGCTCGAGCCCCCGTCTAGATCCATGGGGAACAAGATCCTCTAGAGAGACTAGGTGGTTGCCAAGGAGTCTCTTTTCCTTCTTTCCTTTCTTCTCTTCCTCGCACTGTAGGGAGGCCCCCACCCCAGGTTAGCCACCCACCAACCCGGATCTTTGGAGATGGTGCGGGAGGACCAAATCCACTCCTTGGCATGTGGGTGCCTTAGTACCAAAATAACCACACTTAATTGTCGGACACGAAGTTTGTGGAGTTGGCCTAGAGACTCCACAAGATCTGTTTCGTACCCCCTCATCCCAGAAAATATTAAAAATGTTGAGTTCTCCGAGCTCCCTCGGGGCAGCCCCGGATCGTTCATAAACCTGGCCCCCCAGGTCTTCCAACAAGAAACCTTCACATATATTGTTAGCTCCTCGAGGGTTTTCATACCCTCCACGAAAAAAACCTTACCATCAAACGCACCTCTCTCAAGAGTGATATGCAAACACGCACAAAGCGAGAGCTGCGGGGGTGGTGGGAGCTTCTCCCTCGTCGCAAGACGCTGGGGAGAGGGGCTCGAGCCCCCTAACTAGATCCATGGGGAACGAAAACTCGCGGTCCGGACTAGGTGGTTGCCAAGGAGTCTCTTTTCCTTCTTTCCTTTCTTCTCTTCCTCGTACACTGTAGGATGCCCCCACCCCTAGGTCAGCCACCCACCAACCCGAATCATCGGAGATGGTGCGGGAGGACCAAATCCACTCCCTTGGCATGTGGGTGCCTTAGTAACAAAATAACCACACTTAATTGTCGGACTGCGAAGTTTATGGAGTTGGCCTAGAGACAACACAATATACATTTCGTCCCCCTCATCCCGGAAATATTAAAATGTTGAGTTCTCCGAGCTCCCTCGGGCAGCCCAGATCGTTCAAAAACCTGGCTCCACAGTCTTCCAACAAGAAACCTTCACATATACAGTTAGCTCCTCGAGGGTTGTCATACCCTCCACTGAGAAAAAACCTTACCATCAAACGCAACTCTCAGAGTGATATGCAAACACACCTGGCGAGAGAGCGCATGGAGCCACGGGCGGTGGGATTGCAACGCACTTGAGCGGCGGTGTGAGGTGTGTGATTTGCCTCTCTCATCGTCGCACGCCAGTGGGAGGGGCTCGAGCCCGTCCCAGGTACCGGAAGGCGGCCTCGGTCATGGCTCACGCCACCCCTCGCGCCTTACTGCAATTACAATATATAGTTGCACTACCTATATGGCACGTCACCGAAGCCGCCTCCGGGAGACAGGAAGAGAGCGCGTCGAGGTGCCGCCGGAAGGGCGGGCTCGCCGCCGCCGCGGCCGACCCTCCTCACCGCGCTTCCCGTGAGCTCGCGGGCTCCGCCTCGAGTCCACCTCACCTCCACGCCGTGAGGCTCAACGGCGTTTAGCGGCGCCGGCGTTGGCCGCGTGCTCGCCACTAAATGGCCGCTTTCTCGCATCTCGCACGCCATGTGTCTTCCTCCGTAACGAGCGAGCCATGAGGCTTCGACGACCCCTCCGAGGTCCTGTTGTGGAAACGAGATCCTCTAGAGTCGAGACTAGGTGGTTGTCTCCTACAATTGGTGCTTATTATTTTTAAATCGATTTTATTATTGGTTCATAAAGTCTTTGTTAGACACTTCTTGGACTGAAGCTTGTCGGCTCCATCTTTGCCTAGTTTTTAGATGTCTTGAGAAACTTTTTTGAGTTAAGGGTGCATTAGAAATATATGTATGAAGATAGCAGCCAAGTCTTCGAGGAAATTTGCCTTTGGAATATCATTCCTTTTGATGATAATAACACGAGATAAGACCCATCCGCATAAGTGCATATGGTTAGTGTTAGTTTGGACCTTCGAGGAAGAGCTAAATTAGAATCATTGGAGTCCCAAAATAACCCGAGGCATTCAAGGAGCATCAAGCAGATCTTCTCCTCCCCAATGAAGAGATCTTTTTGTTTGTAAAAGAATGGTAGTTTTCGACCATGATGGCGGCGGAGTAGGGCGGGAAGGGGAAGAAGGGGGGGCCGCTTGTGGGCGCTAGAGCACGCCGAGTGGCGTGCCCTAGTGCTCTTGTGTCGGTGGGTGGGTGGGTGGCGGGGCTGCGGGGTGGCGCGAGGAGGGAAGAGGCTCAAGGTGGAGGTCGGGGTGCTCAGGGCAATGTTGCTTTTGCTACTCAACAACACGGTGCAACCCCTTCTCTAGCTTCGTGGCAGGCCTCGTGTCGGCACTAATGATGTTGATGCCGCCACGGCTAGGGCACGCTACTTGATGGACAATTAGCAACCTGGGTGTGGGAGATAGTCTTTGATGGGCTCGAGAGCCGGGAGTCCGGGAGGCGGGATGGAGGGCAAACACCATGTGTTAGAGGCTAGGAGGATCTGAGTGGCGATGCAAAGTGGCACTCGGATGAGTACTATTAAATGTGTTTGTGGGATAGCCGTGATCATATGAAGTTTTTCGAAAAATCATCATTGTATGATTCGTGAGAAAGACGGATTAAATGGCTACATCTTGGCGTATCTGATGAGTACTATTAAATGGATACTCATGACCCATACCGATCAGTGTAGTGGTTTTAGCCGCAAATGCAAACAACACACCCCCACCCCCAAACAAAAAAAAAAGGAAAAATAATATATTTGTTTAACACATCACCATATATGCACCCCCATAGCACATGTATATACACCCAAAAACAATGTGCACCCTCATGTAATTTGCTCTAGTTTCGTCACTGATTCTAGCGAAATCGTCTCAGCTTGTTGATCCTAGAGCAATGCACAAGAGCGTAGTTTCTAATTTAGCTACTAAATCCGTTCCAAATTATAGTTCGTTTGACTTTTTAACCCCAACTTTGACCACTCGTCTTATTCAAAATTTTGTGCAAAATATCACTTCTTTTGTTGTGACTTGTTTTATTAACAAATGGTCTTTAACAATGACTTAAATTTGACTATTTTTGCACAAATATTTTGAATAAGACAGTGGTTAAACTTGGGGTAAAACAAGTCTAACAATTACAATTTCAAACGGAGGGAGTAGTAGCTACACGTACAAGCTGTTGTGCAAAACCTTCGGTGCCAACCCACGCTACACAATACTCAGTGGCCTGCATATACTAATCATCGGGCCACTAGTAGTTTGCATGAATAATCAATCACGCTGCATGCAAATGGTAATGGGCCCAAAATTTTCGTCTCGTCGTCGCCGTGATGGCTTTCGCGCAGAAACCACACATTAGAGACAAAGTCGAGTCCTCACTAGCCAACAGCTCATTAGAGTAGATCATCGCATTCTCACGGGCGTGTGTGGTTCAATTCGTTTGGTTCTCAGGGGCCAGTGGGCGAGGAGGGTGCATACGCATCTGAGCTGCAGTACTATAATACTACTGCTGTATCTCAGATCTCCCCCCTCATGGACGAACTTGATTTGTTCTCTCTACCTAAGGCTTTATTTGTTTGTGTTGGATTGGAATAGCCCTAGGAACGGTTCTAGACCGGGAACGAGTGAATCCAAGGGATTCACTTGATCTGGTTGATTAGGTTGTTTTCGTTCCGGACCATAAGAGGTGCGGAATAAATCCAGGTCTTTTGTTGTACAAAAATGAGCGAATTCAAAACCATACTAAATCAATCCGTTCAAAATCATTCCTCAACCGAACGCCTATTTTAGCATGAACCGGATTCAAAAAATAGGCCAAATCAATCCATTTCGGAATGGAGCCAATCTGAGCTAACCCAACAAAGCCTAACTCTAAGATTTTTTTTTATCCGTTGTGAAAAGGAAATAGGTTCAGACAGGGCCATCCTGGGGTGTGCAGACCAAACGCAGGTCCTCCAATTTCGATAGACCTCCAACTACCAAGTACCATTACCTCTATTAGAGCATCTCCAACATTGCCCAAAATCTATTCTCCATCCAGTTTTTTGGAAAAAAAATAAGAAAAACTCCTCTCCAACAGTACCCAAAAATTCTTCCCAATTTATTGGCACTTGGAAAACATCGACACTTATGCGTATAAATGTGTGCAACCCCGTCGCGCCTACCCCCTTTGCGCTAGTAGTTTCGCAGCGCAATCTTCGCCAATTAGAGGTTGAATGGTAGAAAACCAATAATGAGTATGAAAAGGTTTTAGATATAAATGTACAAGAGAGAAATAATATATAAAAAATTGTTAAAATAATTTAGAAATAGTTTAGAATTCCTGATGTAAAATTGTGTTCTAAAACATGTTTTAGGAGTGAATTATTAGAAACTGTTGGAGCAGACTATTTTTTTCTCGTAATACATTTTTAGTAGTTGGTAAATATGGACATTTAGGAGTTAAATTTTGGATACTCCTGGAGATGCTCTGTACTAGCTAAACACAGCTGCGGGCACTGTATACATTTCCTCTTTATCTCTCCTCTGTCGCAAATGTTTGTCTCAGAACCGTGTTTCCGCCAACAAACACGCTTCTGCATTCTGCGGTCGGTTTGGTTTTGAAAAAAAAAAAAGGACGGAGGAGTATACATTTCCTCTTGACCACTCATCGCGAACGGTCACTGACAAGGGGCCAGAGTGAGCGACCCATCGGCATGCATGGCCCCGCCTGTCCGGGCGCGATCTGGGACAAGTTCGCAGGCCAAATCGTCCGTACCCGACTACGCGTGTGGCAGTGTTTTCACCAGTTTTTGCTAGGGTTTTCGTCGACATCCATGTAGCCCAACAGTGTAGTTGGAGCCACCGCGCGTACGCCGGGAGTGATGACTGCGTTGTATTGCCAGTCTTCACTTCATTACTTTCATTCACAATCGTCTGTCTTCTCTCGCTAACATAATTTTATCAAAAAAGTAGGTAGGTTTGCTGACATATTGACCCAATTCATGTTTTCAGGATAATTCTAAAGAATAAGGGGAAATGACACACAGTTGTGTACATGAATGTGAGGTGATATGACAGGATTGCTACAAATAATTAAGTAGAGTTGAGTATTAACATGTGTTTCCGGGGTATTTAGGACGTGTTTGGATGGCAGCCGGACCCGTCTGCAGTTTGGTTTGCCTGCCGATCTTGCCAAAAGTGCGGTGTCCTAAGGCCGGAGCGGAGCGCCGGAGACCACTGGCAACGGACCGAGGGACGAGGGATACTGACAACTACGAGCTCTACGCTGCCGCAACAGTATGGCCAATTTAAGGCATCATTCAATACTGTCGTACACATACTATTCTACAGCAAAAACAATGCCGACAAAGCCCAATGCAAAACACCTGTCTCTGCTCGTACAGTATACTACTATGTATGGTTCGGTATCTGCAGACGCTAGCTGACGCCACCTTCACCTGCTGGCTGAGCTGATCGACGCATGCGGCTAGCTTGACTTGCCCTACGATACGAGGCTACACGGATCGAGTTGCCTGCTGTGCTGTGCGTGTGCGAGTTTGTGCTACATGTGCTAGCTAGCTAGTGCTACGGCCGGCGAAGCGACGAATGCAGGTGATAGAGATGAGTGTGTAGGAGGCGGCGGCGGCGGCAGAATGGCGCGGCTCTTTCAGTAAAGCGGCGCGATCTGGAGTAGGTGACCGGGACTTATTTTGGTCCCGCGGCCGGGTCGGAGGCGGCCGGGCGGGGCGGGGCGACGTGGCGCTGGCGCGCCATCAAGCGCGCGCGTCCGCGGGGAAACACTGCGGCAGCAGCTACCGTTAAGTCCTTAGCTACCGTGCATCAATGGCGCAGTAAAGGGAGGTGGGGAGGGCCGGCCGGGGCGCGCGCGCTTCAAACTCGCCGCCTGCTCCCATCCCCTGCGCCCCGGCCGGCCGTCTGCGTGGCTGGCCGGCCTCCGGCTGGAGTCATGTACGTAGGAGACATGCACAAATTACGCGGCGTGCAGCGCTGGAGTCGTGTACGTACGAGACATGCATGCATGCACGAACGCGGCGAGCGAGCACAAGATCAGTCTGATTTGGTGACAAGGCAAGATGGGAATAAATCAACGGTTGGGATCTAAAGTATGTTTGTGTTGACAAAATTTGTGGGGCTGGGTGGTGGACCCGGCCGGCGCCGGTGGCTGTTGTGCTGGAGAATGGAGACCCTTGTTGTTTCCTTTCCACTCAAACAGTTGATTTTTGGAATATAAGTTGAACTTATTCCAGTGGTGAGCCCACATCTGGCTTCCTAGTCTTAGAGCATCTATTGACTTTCAAACGTGCCGCCGTCATGCTAGAAGTAATAGGGATGGATGCGGATCGATGTCCGATATCCAAAAGATGTGATATCCATATCCGTATATGGATTCTATCTAAATATGCATGTTAAGTGGAGGTATTCGTATTTATTTTTAAATTAAAGGTTATTCTCTACCCGATTCAGTGTCCATATCTGACGAAAATGTGAAATATCCGTCTCCACGAAATGCATGTTGAAACCATCTTAATCTTACAATCATGACTAAGTAACTATGTAAATAAAAATGAATTTAATATAACAGATGTCATGCATTATTATTTAAAAGTTATCTAAGGACATTATTTATATAATTTTTTTTATTTATTTGAATTTGCTAATTAATATACATCTATATTTTCTAATATTTTATAAACTTCAATTTTAAAATATTGAATAAAGTTTTTTTTTACGTTGTCTTTATCCATGGTGTTATATAGCCATATTTTAAATCTCTCCATCTAATGATTTTATTATACCATGTAATTCTCAATAAGCAAATACATGCAAACGTGATCTTCAAAATCATGTAGATATCCATTTTGACTTAGTATTCCATGATATTTGTATTTGTACTCTAATTCAAATTAAAATGGTAAATGGTATACTTAAATTCTAAAATATTGAATAAAGTATTTTTTTACTCGTTGTCTTTATTCATGGTGTTATATAGCTATATTTTCAATCTCTTCATCTGTAATGATTTTATTATAACATGTAATTCTCAAGAAGCAAATACATACAAATGTGATCAAATCATGTAGATATCCGTTTTGACTTAGTATTCCATGATATCTGTATTTGTATCCTAATTCAAATTAATGGTAAATAGTAATACTTAAATTCTAAAATATTGAATAAAGTAATTTTTTACTCGTTGTCTTTATTCATGGTGTTATATAGCTATATTTTAAATCTCTTCATCCATAATGATTTTATTATACTATGTAATTCACAATAAGCAAGTACGTACATGTGGTCTTCGAAATCATGTAGATATACGTTTTGACTTAGTATTCCATGATATCTATATTTGTATTCTAATTCGAATTAGAAATGGTAAATAGTAGTATCTGAACTTGTACCTGTTTTGACTTAGTAGTCCATGCATATATTTGATAGCATGTCATATTGTTGAGGAATTTGGTGAAGTATGACATGTAAAATTTGTTGAGCAAGTGTAACGTATTATCTGGTGCGGATGGATAGATCTCGAATAAATAGTAAGATGCTCAGCAAGGAACATCTGGATGCGGTGAACGATTTCATGATATTTGTTTCCTAGAGATTGAACAATGAGTACACCCTAGCTACATTTCTATGGATGGCTGGGAAGTCAAAGTATAGATAACATAAATAGTAGGCTTGGAAGATACAAGCATTAGGATGCATTTACGCCTGACCCTTGAGGGGAATCCATATAGTGTTCCTTATGGCCGGTACAAATTGACTAAAAATAAAAGGTTGATTTTTGTGATTTTTTCTAGATGGCTATGCTTCCGACTTAGCAATATGTGTTACTGTGGATGGATGCAACCTCCAACATGTGTTGCAACAATTTCGGTAGCCTGTCAGCGTTGGAGCATGACCCCAACCTTCTCGGGTTGGTAACGACCTGGCAGTGTAGGTGTACCACCGACCATTTCATGTAGGTAGCAGCGAGACAAGTAGTCTGGTAGCTTAGCAGATTCGACGGGCCATCGACTGATCCGACACAATTAAGCCAGCATAGGGTCATGCACGGGCGAAGGCATGGCCATCGGGCGGCATGGCGTGGCATGGAAGGGTCATGCCGGCCCGACAATGGTCTACTTGTGCCTTCATCGGGCTCGTTCCATAGTATAGGCGTGGCCCGTTTAGTAATTGCGCCATATGCATGATCATTCGTAAAAAAATGATCATGAAGCCATCCCGAGCCTCCAAATGCGATGATATAAATTCTTCCTAGATCGCCTTGACACACCGGAAATATGTTCATGATGTTCTTTTACGCTTTGGCCACCTTTGGTTGTCAACAGAACACTCAACGCTAGGTCGGTGAATCAAAGTTCTAAAAAGGTAAACCCTAAACCAGTGGCCTAAAAAAGGGTTGTTAGTATATCATAGGCGTAATAAAGAGAAAAAAAAAGTGACATGTCTCGAACACATCTATGGGATGGTTCACATGTCAATCAAACCGTTCGCTCCATGTCATGATCCTTCCCTAACCTTTTTGCGATCCCTTGGCGGCGGAACGAAGTGGGATCACGATTTCGGCTTAGTTCCATGGCTAAAAAATGTACAAGCTAGCGCTTCTTTCGGACGTCCGTTGCCGGCTGATCCCACGGGCCCAAGACGCCCGAAGTCACGACGTGCGGGATACCATGGAGCCATGGACTACGGCCTCGTTCTTGCGTGCGATGCCTGCCGATCCGGGCTGGCGGCCGGCCGGCCCAGCCAACCACCGTATTAAAGCGACCGTCGCAGGGGCTGCTAGCACGGCGATGTGTGTGCCAGTGCCACCCACTTACGACTGCGTGCACTTGATCGCACGTCCGCCGCGTGCAAATCGGGCGCCACCGCCTGCCGTGCCGCAGTGCCGACGGACGCCACCGCGCACGCGGGCGCTGTGCGCGGCGGCTTCAGGACGTGCCACCTGCACCTGCCTGTCACAGCGCGCCTCACAGGCAGGCGCGCAGCCGCGGCCGCCGCCGCTGCAACCGATGAACGACAGCGACGAGACAGGTTGAGGGGCAGCATCAGGCACATCGGTTACAACCAGTCAGTTCTACCGGTGCTCCAGCAATAGCATCACCCGGAAAAGGAATCAGGGGGCCATCACCATCACCATCAGCATCAGGCCAAGAACACACATGCATCCATCGATCTCACACACAGCCTTTTTACCAGAACTTTTTTTTTTTCCTTTCCATTTATAATCGAAATGAATGTTCATTGAAGGCTTTACATTAATGGACAGAAGTCAATACCCGAACCATTCATCCTCTGCTGCGGCACCAACAACGACAATGGCGACATGACAAGTATGGGCATGCAAGTTTAAGGAACTGTGGACTGGACTGTGGGGTGGTGAGGGGCCGGGGAAAAAATGGCTGCAGCGAGAGGAAAGTGACAAGGTAGCATGGTGCGTTCTTGACTCCCTCAGTCTCATAAAGCCTTCCATGGATGGATGGATCTTTGGCGCACGAACGAATGCCTAAAAAGGAAGAAGAAAAAAAAAAAGAGAGGAAAACTTGGCGAATCCTGGGAAATTTTAAGCAAAGGATCGGAAGGAAAAACGACGCTGAATCTAAAAAGGAAGAAAGCTGTTATGGTGGTGGTGATGGATGGATCATGGATAGATAGGTTGTGTGAGAGAGAGTTTCGGGAGCAGCGGCAGGTGGAGTCCATGAATGCGAGCATTCAACGGCCAACCAACTCTCCTCAGTCACTGTGGCGCGCGGCGGCGGAGGGTGGCGGAGGCGGGCGGTGGGGGGCTAAGAGTCGATTGATCAAGGGCCGGCGCAGTTGAGTGCCGCCTTGATCTGCTGCACGGTGGTGCCGATGAGGCTGTTGACGGTGGCGACGGACTCGGCGTTGAGCCTGGACGACGGCAGGTTGCTGACGAGGATCTGGAACGCGACGGTGACCACGCATCCCGGCGGCGGGACGACGGCGCTGCTGGACGCGCCGGTCCCCGGCCGCCCGTCCGGCAGTATGGCGAAGCCCGACGGCAGCAGCGGGATGCCCGACGGGTCCTCGCCGCTCATCACCACGTTCGCCGCCGGGATGTCGATCGGCGAGTACACCACCAGCGCCCCGACGCGTCCGTGCAGCTCTCCTGAAGGATCAGCATGCTGTTCTGGTTCGCGTTCAGCCCCTGCGTCAAGAACAAGATCGATCAGGCACGTCGGATCGAGGAGCAAGAAATGATTGATTGCTGGCTCTCACTCACCCTCAGCAGGGAGATGCAGTTGCCGGGGTTGGAGCCGTTGGGGATGCGCGACACCTCCTGAACCTGATTGCCGTGCGACAGGACGTCCCACTGCAAGAGCAATTCAAGGCGTGAGCGTTAAATGACTGACGAGCTGCGTGCCGGCCGGCCGGCCGAGGTCGTGGGTGTCCGGACGGAGCGTTACGTACACGTACCTGGGATCGCGCGTTCTCGTCGCGGACGAAGGCGAACACGTGGTCGCCGGGCACGGGCAGCCAGATGGAGGTGGCGGCGCTGAGGACCACGCCGTTGGGCTGCCCGGACTCCGTGCTGCGGTGCGTCGACACTCGGACGCTCACGTCCGTGGTGCCGGACAGCAGCGTCCACCGCTGCAGCGGCGACGAGCTCAGGCTCGCGCAGAAGCTGCTCACCATCCGCTGCGACAGCTTCATCATGCTCCGCTTCCCCTCCGGCGTCACTCCGGCGACGTCGTGGTGCGGCACGCCCAGTGTGGCCAGGGACGCGAACCGCTCGCACGCACGCTGCAGCGCGGCGAGCCAGCGGTGCGCCCCGAACGCGGCGCCGCTCAGCACCAGGTTGCGGTAGAGGACGTTGATGGGCAGCATCTGCTCGATCTCCATGTGTTCCACCCAGGTCACCTGCAGCAACCATCGTAGTGTATGTAGGTGTAGCACAGGGCAATGCACGTGCACGGGGAGCACACAGGGCCATGATCGAACGAAACGAACCTTGGAGTAGCCATTTGACATGTCGGCAATGAGGCAGCCCGACGGCATGCGGCGGGAGCGCGACGGCATGCCGTAGTGGGCGTCGCGCTGCCCGTCCAGGGGAGACGTCGGCGATGGCCCAAAGCCCCTGCTCGATCTGCTTGCAGTAGCGGAGGAAGCTCAGCTCGCGAGTCGGCACCACCGGCGTCATGATGTGCAGCTCCTCGTACATCTGCGCGACGGACGGACGCCATTAGTGTTCCTTCCAACGATCACGCATTCATTCACACAGGAGAAGAGGTTCGACGGCGTTACCATGATCAAAGACTCGCTCCTGCCACCCAAGCCGTTCACGAGAACATCGACGGTCTGCGCCTTGGACACGATGCCGGGGAAGAAGTCCATCCACTTGTTCTGCAACAGCAACCAACAACAACATCGATCAACCATCGCCATGGAAGAAGAATGAATGCGCTAACTAAGTGTAGGTACCGTGTCCATGAAGACGTCGACGAGCGCGACGGCGCTCATGAAGACGAGGCCCGAGTCCCTAGACCCCTCGACGGCGATGTCCGGGGGCGGAACGCGCCGCCGGGCTTGGCGAAGAGGCTGTCGTAGGTGGAGACGTTGAGGACCTCCCGGGCGTCGCCGGGCATGCCCTTGACCCAGATTTGGTCGCCGGCCTGCGCGAGCCGGATGAGCTCGTCCATGGCGCGCGTCGCCATGTCCACCATCATGGGGCGCTCCATTTCCGTCACGGGCGCCGGCATCTGGTACGGCATACCCGACGAGCAGCCGCTGAGCAGGTCCAGGTCCAGCGACGGCCCGCCGAGGTGGTGGCACTGCCCGGGCATCCCGCCGCCCACGGACAGGTCCAGCGACGACACGGACATGGTCGGCATCGGCGGCATCTGCGTGAACGGACGGCCGAGGAACTTGGACGTGATGGTCGACACTCGGTCCAGCTGCAGGTCGGCCGGCGTCATTCAGAGGCGTGTAAAGGACAGAAATACACGGATAGACCGGCGAGGACGTCGCCGGAAACAGCGCGTCGTTGGTGATTTACCTCTTCCTTGAGGCGGGCGTTCTCCATGCGCAGCTTCTGCTCGTCGAAGAAGTCCTCGGCGACGGGCGGGCCGCCGCAGTTGGGGCAGATGACGTTCTTGAGCGCCTCGCGCATGGTGATGTTCTCGCACCGGATCTTGTCGTTCTCCGCACGCAGGAAGCAGTTGTCCGCGCGCTCGTGCTGCGCCTGCAACACAAGCGTCGTCAGTCATCCATCAAAGAACCCGTGGAAAACAAGCCGTCGACGACATGAAACACGGCGACCTCGTGAACGAAATGGAAGAAGAAAAAAAAAATCAAAAAGGAACTGGGACACTTGGTCGTTTACCTTCATCTGGGTGCGGCGGTTCTGGAACCAGAACTTGATCTGGCGCGGCTCCAGCCCGAGCTCCCGGCTGAGCGCGGCGCGCTGGTTCTCGTCGGGGTGCGGGCACTCCTTGAACATCCTGCAGTCAGTCACCGGCGAACTAACACGCACCATTACATTCCTTGACGACGACGACCACAAGGGCGGCGGCGCGCGGCCGGCCGGACAGGATGAAGAAACGATAGCGAAAGAAATGGGAACAAAACGAAACGAGAGAGAATCATACGCTTCGAGCTGCTGAATCTGGCGCGGGGTGTGGCGGTGGTAGCGCTTCCGCTGGCGCTGGCTGTCGGAGCCCTCAGGTTCGTCGCCGAAATCCATTGCCGGCCGGCCGGCTGCTGGCTGCAGGTGCAGGCTACTAGCGACGGACGACCCACCTACTCCTACCACCAACCTCTTCTCTTCTCCCTCTTCCTCTCGGCCCCGGCCTCGCTCGCTCTACCTCTACAGCTGTTGTAGGCGAAGGAGGAGGAGAGATCTCCGTGCTGTGCTGCTGCAGTGCGTTGTGTGGCCTGGCCCCTGCTCCTATTTATACACGAACACGACGACGAGCAGGCCGGGCGGCAGGACAGCGCCGGGGTGGTAGCCACCTTCCAACTCAAGATGAACGCTGCAGAATAGGCAACCTTGGATCCAGCCATGCTTCACGCCATTTCCCGCACCCCCGCTAGCTTCCACCTGGTTTCCTTTCTTGCTACCGCCCGCATATCCCTCGCCGCCCCGGCCGGCCGGTCTCTCTATCTATCTATCTCTATCCCTATTCCACGGCGACAGTTACACTTGCTCGCCGTCTCTCTCTCCTCCGGTCTTCGCCGGCCCGCTGCTGGTCTATGAACTGCTGCTTGCTGCCAACCTTTTTTCTTGCTCCTGCTGTGGGCGGGGAGAGGGAGAGGGGGGAGGGGTGGTGTGAGGAAGCAGGAGCAGTAGTAACCGGTGCGAGCGAATTAAGGGCCGAGGTTTTAAGCAGCAGCAGCGCAGGGCAGGGGCGCCCGGCGAGGCCATGACTGCTCTCTTTCTCTCTCTACAGTTCCTTTGTTGGGTTTGGATGGGAACAGCTGGAGCCATTTAAGGCCAAACGGGTCGGGTCTGCATGCTGCATTTCCTCATCAGATTCCCCTCCCTCCTACTCCACCCGCAGACCTCTCCACGGCTGAATAAATGATGGAAATATTATTTGCTTTATTTTCTTAAGAAAAATCAAATAAATATGTCTTGTTTACATGGGATACTTAGGTGTAGTATGGGTCTGGTCCTGTTCTTGCTGAATTTGGAGGTCACACTGATCAACCCTAAGTCGGTTAATTCGCGAAAAAAATAATTTTGTTTTTATTCATGTGGCGCCGTAATACCGTAACGTAAATTTGCAAATTCGGATAACGTTTAGATCCTGTAACGCAGATTCGCATGTTTTGTTTCTATCTGTGTCGGCATCTAATGTTTTAGATCTTGTAACGCAAATTTGCACGTATTGCTTTTATTAGGCCCGGCATCTAATCCCGTAACGTAAATTTGCACGTGTTGTGTAGAAATCTAATCCTATAACGTCAATTTGCATATTCGTGTAATGATTAGATCCTGTAACATAAATTTGAATGTATTTTGTTCTCACCATTGCAAACACGTAATCCGATAACGTAAATTTGCTTATTATTATATGGAAACTTAAGTCTATAAAGTAAATTTGATGCTTCATATTGCTAAAAGTGGTATCATAGTTATTTACATTCGTCCACATGTCTAATCCTATCATGTTACTAACTATCATGTAAATAAACTCATACCATGGTGCGAATTGATGAAAGAAATGGAGACATGATATCAATAACAAACTCCATTCGTTTCAATCTCTATTCCACTTGATCTAAGATTCTTTAAGTAATTTATAGTCCTATAACCATAGAAATGATTGCTACAACAATGCATTATTGTTCTTTTTATTTCCATTTGCATAGTTATTTCAAGTGGTAATTTATCTTAGTAATTTAAAGTTCTAGCTTCTTATTTTATGATGTTATATTTAATTTACTCAAGTTTGAAATTCATAACAATGAGGCAGAAATATGAAATGTAGGATGACTTTGTTATCTTTCAGCTTCAATATCTTCACATCACTATATTCATTGTGCAAGATGGTTGCCTTCATTAGCATAAAATATTAGTTGTTTCTTACGTTCAAGAACGAGCATACTCTTTTGAAGATGTGGCGTACGCTATCAAAGAAAATATTATCAAATGTTGAATGTTGGTCTTTTCTCATCATTCTAAGAGTCAAACCTTGTATGATCAACCAAAAAATCAACAACATGGTGTTTATTAAAGAAAAAGAACCATTACCATGGACATCCTAAACAACTTATTATATGCAAACAATATAATTTGATATACATTCAAATAAAGTGAAATATGGTTATAGCTTTTCATTACACGTTATCATTATAAGAGATATTATATATTTTGAAATAGGAACTAATATCAACGATAATATTTCATAATCATGACACAGTAGTAGGAACGATATAATTGGTATAATTCCTAAAATGGTTAGAATTGATTGTGTTGGATTTGAATGCGAATGGACGGAGATGCTTTGACCAAATAGGCTTATTGGGTTTGGTTCCTTTTGCTTTACATCTGAAAACCATTCCACACATATCTTGCTAATAAAGTTTTCCATAGTTTAGTAAGTATTTAATATGTCATTAAGTTGTTTCTACTTTAATATCATCTTAATATGGCAATCTTGATTTTCATGCGACAGAGGAATTAACCAATATAAGATCATATTTGTAGTCTATAAAGTTACAAAGTTGCATATAGTTGGTGGCACTATAATTGTATGCCTAGCAACTAGCATATTAATGTAAGCATTGTGATGACCAAGACTGGGTAGATGTGATGAAATGATGGGTCATAATGCATTCTTCTACTTTAAGATGTAGTCTTTAAATTTAGTTGTAATTAGGTTAAAAGCATAAAATCTATATGTTCATCAATACTAAATTCAAATCTTGAAGTGCTTAGGTACATATGTTTTATCCTAGATAGCATGCCCTATAAAGTTGTAATTCAACTATTAAAATGTCATCATTAGCATGGCCATGCCTTAAAAATAAATTACCCTTGTGGCTTTAACAGTTCTTTTTACATTAGCAACATCTCACAAAACTAGTGGGTCACTTGGTTATCAAGCATTTCAAATATAACAGTAAATCAATTTTATCTTGTTTTAAATTATTTTGACAAATTATAAATATGTGTGATATACTTGATAGTTTTTTTTAAAAAATTCATAGATTGGGAGAAGAAGAGCATAATCCATGCCATTGGTTCTCAACAATGAACACCAAAAAAATTATGTTTTACAATATATAATTAAAGATCATTTGCGCTTTGCTTACTATCCAATCACGTGTAATTCTAAAAAAAATAGTTGGAATCGATTATGTCTGATTTGGATACGGAACATATGAGGATGCTTTGAGCTAAACAAACAAGATTATATGATTTGATCTCTTTTTCTCTTTCCATCCAAAGATGACTCTCCAGAAAATCGTGCTACTAAAGTTGTCTTGTAGAAATTGGCAAGCATTTAATATGGCAATAAGTTTCTGCTAATTATGGTACCACCATAAAATAGGAATGTTCAATTTGATACTATGCAAGAGGAAACAATATAGGATCATATTTAAACTTAGCCATTAGCATAGTAAATGTGCTACTATATTTCAATGCATAGCCACTACCATATTAACATGAGCACTATTGTGAAAAAAAAAAATGGTTTTGTATCATGATAAAATGTATTAGCATGTGACTTTCTAGTTTCACAATCTAGTTATCAAATTTAATCGTAGGAGACTTTACTCATATATGTAGCCCATGTGTTATCGAAATATGAAGATTGAGGGGTCGTTTGGTTCAAACCATGGCATAGTTTTCTATGTGAATTGCCCGTATATCGCGATTACAAAATTGCTCGATCAGGCACATGTCAAATCCAGTAGTACCATTTGGTTGGTGACACGATATGTTTCCTAAATGACCAAAGGTTTAGGCGTTGATTGGTTGAGATTGCCTGGGTCAATTCGATGTTCAGAAATTAACTATGAGCATTAATTAATTTGATCCAGGCAACTCCTAGGAGATCCCAAGCGATCGATTTTGAAGGATCGGCACCAGGCAAATTCAGGTAGCTACAATCAAGCAATGATATCAGGATTTGAGCCAAACATATCGAGGAAAATCTTAGGCGGAGATACCTGCAAGGCATTTTTTGTTAGGATTCCAATCAAACATGCCATTGCATAGAGTCCTCGGAAAATTGATTGGGTTTTGCCAACTGTGTTGTATCCTAAAAAGAGAGTCCTCTAAAGATCCAGTCAAACTCCTAAATTATATTTAAATTCTCTATTTATGTGGTGAAATAATTAACTAGACACTAATGTAAAATAGTCCCTAGATTAGTTTTTTTTTTTTTTCCATTCGAGGTAGCTGGTGTCTTGGTTATTAAGAAGATTTTTGCCTAAAATAATTTTTGGTGGCTATGTTTTTACAAAAAGAAAGGTGTCACATCAAGCAAAATAAGTAAAGAGGTTGTTTGTGACAAATCCTTTGATGCAGTGGCCCTATACCTTTACTCCGTATGACTATTGATTGAACACTCTCAAGTCTCAATAAGTAAGTTATTGACAAGTGAACAAAATTATCGGTAGGATGAAGTGAGAAGACCATATTCTTTTTTTTTTTTGTAAATCAAAGACGATATCATTTGATTAAGTGTAGTGCAAATATGTTAGTGCACTACAAAACTGATGAAACTGGTTTGAGATTAAATCTACTGATAAGACATATATCTGCAGAAAGTTAATTACATGTATTAGTTTCAATCATGCAAGTAGTGGAATAAATACATCAGCTATATAACAAGACATTATGCATCACAAGCAATGTTATAATGTAGGTATATATGACCCTAGATTGAATTTTTTTAATGGTTATGTGTTGTGCGTTAAATGTTTTTTTTTTTGGATTAACAACATATTACAAACTTATGGCACTTAATGTATATGGTTGGAAGCTTCCCGGTCCAAACAGTAGCAGGTTTTACGTACGCAATGGTTGACGAAGCGTTTCTTCTGAAACGAAAAAAAAAAAGTCTAGTAAAATCATTCCTTGCTTGTATTTGTTAATATAGAACAAAGTTTCACAGGTCATTTTCTTCGATCACACAATGTAGAAACCAAAAAAAATCATACGGCATCGTCGAGAAATATATAAAATAAAAGGAACAAAGAACGTACACATTCAGTTTGGCTTCAGTTCATTGTTGAGAAGACCAAAAGTTGTACATTTTCGATCGATGGCAGAGATTCGATCTTCTCGTGCGGACAAAATTGGGTTCAAGGCGAGCCGTCGATCGGCCTCTGAAGAAGCCTACTACGGTTACGGTCTCAACTTGGGTCGCAGGACAACGACGAATCACACATAAGCGTATGAGCACGCGCCGTATCGAAAGCATTTACCAGTGATCGAGGCTGCACTGCAGTGCACCATTTCTTTCGACGACAGCGGCACACAGCCGAGTCGGCTGCTGAAAGCAACGAAGCATGTATGCGTAGGTACAAGGCTGCAACGAGACAAACGAAGGGGGTTCGGAATTTCCTCTGGATCGATGACTGGGCAACACGGCACGGCACGACCCCCGGGTTGCAGGCGACACGGTGGAAGTGAAGTGCAACACGCGACACGGGCACGGCGCCGGGCCGGCGGGACGTTGCCGTCACCGATTGAGGGTTTGCGTTTCGGGGCAGCAGATTTGGACAGGATCGATGGAGGCGATGCGATCGATCCGAGCAGAGAGAGCAGGGGTTGGGGCTGCTCATCCCATCCATCCCTGTAGTGCTTGCGGCCATCGGCATCCATGCTCGGTTCGGCAAATCCGCGCGGGCGCTGGAGAAATGATGCTTGTCCACACTGCCGAAGTGGCCTTGCTCCATCGCCGGCAGAGGTAAAAGACGCCTTTGGCTTGTAGCCCAGGATGGTACGCTAGCAGTTGCAGGCTCGTGCAGTGCAGCTCGCAAGTGGTGTGCTTGCTGCCTGGATACGTTCGCAAAAGCGGGCAAGAAAAAGGATGCATCCATCTATCGGACTGGACTGGATTGGATGCTATTACACCTACACCTCCTTCAGTGAAAGTAAAAAGGACTTAGGCCTGGTTTAGATGGCAGATTTTTTGCCACAAAATTGCAAATTTTAGATTCACTCCATCACATCACATTAAATACACCAAAACACACAACAGTGTTTTTTTCTTAAAAATAACTCAAAACAAGCCCCTTAGCAATGCAGCCAATTTTGTTTCACTTTCGGGTTCAAAATTTAATTAAAAAACAAACAATCATATGCAAAGTCAAGAGCAATCCTCCGGTCGAGCTCGACGCGTTGAATTTGGTCACTCGCTCGCTCGGTGCCAGTACGAGTACATACTGGACCTTGGACCAGATACTCACAACGCATGTCCGACGAGGGATCACCGTTCACGCACACGTGTCGCTGGCCGTCGAGGGCCCAGTGCCACGGAGGCGTCTGGCCTGGCCCCTGTTGCCGGGCCCCGGAGGGGGAGGGACTACCACCACTAGCAGGCTGCTGCCCTCCCTGCCCAAGCCAACCCGCAAGGGACTGGGCCCTACGGCTCATTAGATTTAGTGGGCCCTATGTGGGTTGATTCAATCGGGCGGGGCCCGCGCCCTCCCTGGCGGCCGTACCCGTCTCCGCGTTAAAGTCCGTCCTCAGTTGTGCTGCGCTGTGCGCCCGGTCCCGCCCCGCACTGTAGCTGCGGTGGGCCTCCCGGGATCGATCCATCGGAAACAAACCCTCGCAACAAACCCTCGCAGCATCTCCGATGTGTGTGTGTGTGTCTCCTCTCCGCGTGTGTGGGCACGTGTGGTCGCGCTGTGGGCTGTGGCGATCGGATGAGAACGCGGGCCTGTGTGGGCTGCGACCGCGAGGGACGGACTCTCGAGGCCGAGAGTGCACGAACAATAGAAGTGCCTGGCGTGGTTTCTCGGCCCATCGAACTTGATAGTACTACCGGTTTCCAATCGGTGACGGCACCTGTTGGCTATGCGCCTCTCGTCACGGTCGTTCCCGGAGGTCTTCTTCCGAGGTTCGTGATGAACGAAAGACGGTTTCCTACGGTCTATTCATGCAATGTATCATGTACAGCCAAATGATACTACTGATTTAACGTGTACTTCCTCTATTCTAAATTATAATTTATTTTAGCTATTTTAGATATATTATTTTTACTATACAGCTAGTTATACCTGATGTCTAGATGTATATCAACAAAAAATCATCTAAAAGAGCCAAAACGACCTACAATTTAGAACAGACGAAGTACCTAGTAGGCAATATATTGTAATCGTGTAGAATGTGTTGTCTGATGTCAGTCCTTTAAAATTGATCGCCCTGGGAATTGTCTGGCTCCAATTAATGCTCACACTTACCTTCTCAACATCAATCGACATAGGAAAACCGAACCAAGCAGCACATGCACCTTTGGCCATCTAGACAATGTATCATGTCACCAACCAAATGATACTACAGATTTTACATGTGCCTAGTTAGGAATTTTGCAATCACGTAGGATGTGTTGCCTGGTGCCAATCCTTCAAAAACGATTGCCTGGGATCTGCTGGGAGTTGCTTGGCTCCAATTTAATGCTCACGGTTACTCTGCATGCTCAAAAACGATTGCCTGGTGCTAATTATTCGGCTAGGGAGGGCAGAGCTACCTGTATAATTGTATCCCCCTAGTGCGTCATTCTTTTTGGCGTCGTTGTAATTGTTAACTGTTTTTCGTCTTAATACAAAAGACGCACAAATCTTTTGCGTGTTCGAGAAAAAAAAAATGCTCACGGTTACTTTGTCAACATCAATCGAAACATGCAAACTCAATCAAACAGCGCATCTCCCTTTACCCATATAGGCAATTTATCATGTCACCAACCAAATGATACTATGGATTTTACATGTGCCTACTTTGGCAGTTTTGTAATTGTGTAAGATATGTTGCCTAGTGCCAGTCCATCAAAATCGATAGACTAGGATCTCCCTAAATCAGCCTTGCTCCAATTAATGCTCAATCGAAATAGGCAAACTCAACCAAAGGGCCCTTGCCCCTTTATCTATTCAGTCAATGTATTATGTCACCAACCAAATGATAATACAACATGTGTCTACTTAGGCAATTTTGTAATGGCAACAGATCAAGTGCAAGCCAACCTTTTTGTGTAAACCGTGCAAACTTCTGGGTCATAAGACGTTGATCCAATGGGGCGCGCGGGGGAGGTGGAAGGGGGGATTTGTAAAAGTGTGATTAAGGGTGGGCGGTTAAGTATAAAATTACCCAATCCCTCATGCCCCTTGGATCAACATCCCATGGACCAGATTAAAAGTTTGCATGGAGAGGTTGGTTTGCACCTGATTCGTTGCCTTTTGTAATTGCAGATGTGTTGCCCAGTGGCAGTCCATTAAAATCGATCACCTAGGATCTCCTGGGAGTTGCATGCCTCCAATTAATACTCATTGTTACTTTGTCAACATCAATTGACCATGCCTGATATGGCTATGACCAAAGTTTGGCTTAGCAACCTAAAGTCAAAAAATCCAAACAAGCCGTGAGTGAGTGATGATCTGGCAAAGTGCACAGCTCTTGGTCTGGGTTTGATGTCACTAGAAATTATGTACCCTGCAAAACGAACCTAGCTCAAGTTGGTTAGGTTTCTTGGAGAAATTTCTAAATTTAACCCGTCATTGGCATGCCCCGTATAATATGACCCGCAATTAAATTTTTTCGGAAATATGACCGGATCACGCCAATTGCTTTGAAATATGACCATGACGGGTTTTCTCCATTTTCTAAAATTCCAGAAAAAATCTAGCACTGATTAGACACGCGAAAAAGACACAACTGCCCTCTCCTTGTTTTTCCTTTGGCCGAGCGGATCGAACAGGCACGCACGCACGGGACTTCTTCTCCGGCCGCGCGAGCACGCACGCTCGGACACGGACCGGACGCCAGACCGCCGCCCGCCGCCGCCCAGGTTCGTCCTCCCCGCGCTCCCCATCCCTGCCGCCGCCGCTCCTTATCCCAGCCAGGTCGGGCCTCCTCCATGCCTCCCAGCGCCGCCCTCCCCCCTCCGCCCCCTCTCCCTGCCCCTCCCTCCCTCACTGACGGTGGCCGGGAGCTCGCGGCCCAGGCGTGGCCTGGGCGGTGACGAGCAGCAACAGCACGCGGGCGGCCAGCGGAGCACGTAGCCGCGTGCGGAGCTCGTGGCCGGAGTGCGGAGCTCGTGGTCTGACGGAGCTCGCGGCCAAGGCGGCCCGCGGATCTCCCAGCCGGCCTGGAGTTCACATGCTGCGTGCTCCGTCGACCACGTGCTGCTCACCATCCTCAGCAATGGAAAATGGCAAGAGGAGGAAGAAGAAGATGACAAGTGGGGCCGCACGTCAGTGAGAGAGGAGTGATCCCCTTCAGTTTGCTCTCTGGTGCCAAATGAGGGAGGGCAACAATGTCTTTTCCCATGCCCAGAATAGTGGAAAAATACCCTATAGGATTTTAGAAATAGCGAAAAATCCAGAATGGTCATATTTCAAAGCAATTGGAGTGATCCGGGTCATATTTCAAAAGGCCGATTTAATTCGGGTCATATTAGGGGCTGTCCAATAACGGGTCATATTTAGAAATTTCTCGGTTTCTTGTGGTAGAATTTGCCTATCGGGTTTTAATCCTCGACTTATTGCGAGTGCTTTTAGTGGTAGGCGACACTCCCATCCCATCGACAACGAGACGCTTATGGTGACTTTATCAAATCTCGAGATTTACGACATAATCTTTCGAAAGTTTCACAGGGGTAGAGATTGTGTACGTTTGTTTATAGGGTTATAGTGTACGTAAATTTACACAAGTACAGACATGTTGATTCGATAGTGTACGTAAATTTAGAAGGATAGTGTACGTAAACTGTTTATACATACGTGTTGAGTGTCTATGTCTATACTTGTGTAATTCGAAAAAAAAAAAGTACATTGTATACAGATATCGAGAATGGATAGTGTAAATTGCAAAAAACAAAAAGAGTACATTGTCTATGAATATCGAGAATGGGTAGTTCAAACCTAGAGGGTAGGGTAGGGTAGTTCAAACCTAGAGGGTAGGGCTATCAAGTACTATGATAAAGAGCTATCAAGTACTATGATGAAGACTCGTAAAAGATCAAGACAGCGGAATTATATATTTGAATATATAAAATATTTATAAGTAATTAGACCTTTTTAAGTCTAGTTTTTTGAGCTTGTGGCGCATCTAAAACCAGCGGCGACAGCACCAATTTGGGACGATGTACTGACCTATTTGATTCGATATTTATTTTCGATATTTGGATGATTCAGTGCCATTGTTGTCTGACTCCCCAAGCATTTGTCTTGCATAGGAGTAAGAATTTTCAGATGGTTCCGTCCTTCATTCACCTTTTCACTGATCCCCTCACCTGCCCCCCAAAATCGGATCCACCTCGACAAACCCGCAAGTGGGCTTCTCCTTCTAGCACGGCCCAAAAAGTAGCCGTTGTCTTTCCCCCAATCCCCACCTCTCCTCCCAGATGTGCACGGTTTCCTCTCCCATAATTAACGCGTCCGTTACGCTCTCCCTCCCCCCATTTCAAACTCGAGCCACCCACATCGCGCCGCGAGTCCGAAAAGATCCTCTCCTCGAGCATCGATCGACGTTCTCGCAATCGGAGGCGAGGCGAGGCGAGAAGGGGATCAGGATCGGGATCGGATCGGATGGTGGAGGCTGGCGCGAGCTTCATGGTACCCGGAATCGACGCCTCCTCGCCCTCTCTTAGCCGTCGTCCGACCGTCCGTCCCCGCGTGCGCGATCGATAGGGTCGCCGTTGCCCGCTGGTGTGTTGCTGACCATGGGTGGGGTTTGTGTTTGTTTGCGGGCGCAGGATAAGGTGGACGCGGCGGCGGACGACGTCGTCGTCATCGACGGGCGAGCGTGGGCGTCAGGGACGCAAAAAAAAAAAGGAGGGTGAGGAGGAGATGGCGCCCGTGGAGCCCTGCCGGAGCCTCCCGACGACGGCGGGCCCGTCGCGTGGCCCATGCCGGACTTCTGCCCCTCTCACGGTGAGCGATTCAATTTCAATCCCCTCCTCCACCTGGATGGCTGGATTCAATTCGATTTGAATCCCTTGCCGCGGTCTTCTTCTTCCTCTGTTGGTCGCAACTGAAGACGAAACGCTGTTTCGCTTTTCTGATCATCATCATCAGATCGATGGGGCGCTGAAGGAGTCGTTCCTTGAGACTCTGCGGAAGGACGCGGCGGAGAAGGCGGAGGCGGAGGCGGAGGAGGCGCTCAGCCCGGACTCGCGGCCGTCGAGCAGCAAGCGCCACCGCGCGGGGCACCGCTTCGCCGTCGTCCAGGAGCAGCCCCTACCGCAACATCCTGCAGGTGTTCCAGCAGTGCAGACAGGACGCCGTCGGGGAAACTCCCACCAAGAACTACTGAAGCCGACGCAGGCCGTGCCGGGATGTCGCGGCTTTTCGCCGCTTGCTTGCTCGAGAATAGAGCTTGCCATTTTGTCCATTCGTTTAGTAGCCGTTTCCACATTGTTCTCGATGTGGTTTAAGGGGTAGGGTGATTCTTGTGTAAAGATCGGATATAAAAGTTACAGGACCTCAGTAAAGAACACCATGAGAAATGCATCTTTTTTCATATGTTACGAGTCGATATGCGTTTCCAAAATAATAAATAAATAATTTAAAACAGTTTGTGGCATGAAGAATAATCCAATGAGGCAAGTCAGCATTTGCAATAAGAAATGATAATAACAAGTATACTGTGAATATACCAAACTGAGTCTGAAACCCGAAACAACAAGCAGGTGAACGAGCAGCGCTTTGGCAAACGCCGAAGAAAATGATAGTGGAAATAAGCAACAAAAAGCTTTATTGCAAACGAGGGCATTGTTACAAAATATGTTCTATGATGGACACGTTACAACAAAATATACATCCATTTCAAGTAGCCAGTTTGGCCAAAATCACCATATCTAATATCTTAACTTCGTATGTGTCGTCAAGTCTCACTATTCCGTCAGAACCATCTATACCTATGAGTTTTCCTGTGTATCCACGGAAATTACCATTCAATATCTTGATCTTGTCACTCTTCTTTGGCCTAATGGCCTCGACCTCGTTTGGAAGGACTGTCACCATGTCACCATTGCCCGACGACCCAAGTGCAACTCGGCATGATCCATCCTGTAGGTTAAAATGCATATAAGCCATGGCACAAGCCATGAAACAGAAATTTGCTGTTGGCGTACACATACCCCGAGTACTTCCTTAACGACACCAGGGCTGTCATCACCTCCCCTCAATACATTGACCAAAACATCCGGCAGCAGCCATGCACCTTCACCCTCACCACCTGCAGGCATCTCAGCACATGATTATATCTATAAAAGCAAGGCAGCAAATTAAGGTCTGAAAACACAGTGATCGCAACAGCACACCTATTATTGGGGACATTATATCCATTCCAACATTGCCTGGGGTCATTGGTTGACCACCAGGTGTGCCTGGAAGATATGCAGCTGAGTTTGGCGTCATTGGTTGACCAACAGGGGTGGACGGCACGTATGGACTTGGGGCATTTGCTAAGAGATCAAAATGAAAAATTGGAGATTGTTCAGATAAATATCCACAAAATACAGAATAAACACATAATTACAATAGTATATATATATTGAATAAATAGCCAAATAGATTTCTATACCATAGTTATCACTGGGAGTACGAGCATCATTGAAACTAACTCCTGGAGTGTTTGCCCACCCTGATCCAGGTGTGGGGGCTTCATATGGCCGAGCTTGTGGGGTTCCTGGCTGAAAAAATTGGAAAAAATTGGAAAACATGGGAGTTAAACATCTGCACAAGTTACAAAAAAGTAAATAGGACAGGCGTGGCAAAATCTAACCTGGTAAGCTGGACTGCTACCCCAAGTAGCAGGATTTCCATCTTCCCAATTATCCCTGGTAAATGACCAACACAGCAACGATCAAAAAAATCATATATCAATGGCTACCTTTTTAAGTCCAAATACAAAAGTAAACAATAAGCTGTTGTTTGGAACAAAGGAATTACATTTCCTTCGTCCCAAACAGACCCAACCCTACTTCCAAGATACATGGATCAGAAATATTATTGAGGAAAAAATTACAACCTCGGAGGGCTCATAGGAGCCCAGGCTCGACTTCGCATGGGAGTCCAAGATCCCGTCATGTATTGGTGTTGCTGTAGCAAATGAATAGGAGATTATTGCAGAACCATGCAAAATGAATGACATACTGCATGCATGGAACATATGATGCCAATACAAATTTTCATTGATAGTCTACTATGGTATGGATGCTTGATCAAATTGTTTGAGGTCGCAGAAAAAAATGCATAGACCAAGGTTATTTAAAACAAACAAATGTATCAACCATGGGAAGCAACTTGCAATGTGGGAAAGACTCAAAACACAACTAAAATCAGTGACAGCTCATGGGTGAAAAGACATCCTTTGATATATACAAACATTGGAAATACGACAAAAGGCAAACAAACCTCCAGGATCACGCATTGGAGTCTGATAAGCATGATGTGGCGTTCGAGACGGGTGCATTGGTGTTTCACCACCCAATGAATAACGAGGTTCACTGAAGACATGATAATACTCAATTAGCAAAAATACACAAGAAAAAATTGCTTAAAATAAGTGTACAGGATATTACCGGAATGGTGTCGCAACAGTAGGAGTGTCAGCAATATCATCTCTTTTAACTGTGTATTAGTCAGATTAGCCTCCAACATATGATAAGTCACAGGGCATCGATAACAATAAGAGGATTCACCTGTGACGATCTTCATCAATGAATCAAGCTCTACACGTACAAGTGCACCAGTCACCTCTTTAACACGGCCACGGTATCCCTTATAAGGGCCAGATTTAATTTTGATACATTTACCCACCAAGGCATCATGTCCTCTACCACCACGGCCGCCTCCAAATCTTCCACCATCTACATTGGATGCCAAGGCTATATTAATATATAATCTACAGCTGCATAAAGTAACCACCGTTGCTTCAAGAAATGTAGAATATTTGAATAGTCCGCTGTAACATATCCAGCAGAAACTAAGCCTTTGAACTGGAAGTATCAAAATAAGTCATACAATTCATATTAGGCCCTCTTGGGGGCAGCCTTCCTGGAGATTGTAGAATGCTTGCTGACGATCTCAAAGCACCAAGCCGTGCATCAGTTGTGTCCATACCCTGCATCAACAAAGCAAAAAATGAGACAAATTCCCAAGCATGACTAAGGATCAAAAGGGTTCAGTACGAACATTTCCTCGACGACCACCAGTTGATCCCCCAACAAGAAGGCAAGATTGCGCTTTTGCACAGATAAAGCCTGCATGCTCAAGGTGATGCCTGTCATAGATAAACAGTATCCCCTTGTGTATGTGTTCCACAGGTCCTTGCTTCCCCTAATTTGACAAAATATGGACGTACATACAATAAAGATAGATAAACAGGAGTCAAAACAACCAACCAAAATTGTAAGAAACAGAACTGGGACATACCTTGCATGCTCCTTCAATAACCCTCACAACATCCTTTGTGGAGATAATATTATTAGAACGATCTTTAGCTGATGAGCGCCTATCGATTTTGCTTTTTATTTCTCTTAATTTCACGAGCACAACTTCAGGTCTATCTGGCACTCCTTTCAGAACCTAAATATACACCTTAGTAAATATAGTGTGAAGTACAATCACCCTAACTAGAATAATATAATTTTACCTGAAATGCCTCAGCTTCCACCCTTATAATTACTCCGAATGACAAGTTGCTGAAAATGGATTGAAGAGCACAGGTAAGTAATCAAAATAAATGAGCTAAGATTATTGTTCTTTCAAAGAGCAAACTTACTCTAAAAGGACAAGATCATGCAGTTCATAATCACCAATTCTGGTGATTCCTGTGGTAATTTCAGAGCTTTCGACGACATGATCAGCAAACACACGGATCTATGTCATCCAACAAGAGCACATTAAGAACAAATTATTTCAAATAGATCAGCTTAAATGTTTCTTCATAAACTTGATAAGGCAATTACTCACATGTTCTTTAGTTGTGTCGGACAAAATTATCAAGACATGCCCTTCTACTTTAACAACCATGCCAGTAGCACCTTCTTGAACACCTGAGATCACCTTGACATGGTCACCAGGCTTGAAATATTTGCAAAGCTCCTTTTCATTGAAGGCTAATGTTTTCTGCAGTTACAAATGCATTAACAATAGACAATACTGTAAGCCTCCTCCACCATAAATTTCATAATTATAAGTAGCTATAATTGCAATTGGTTACCGGAAGATCAGATATTTTTGGTCTGATGTGAACAGTTTCATCCTCTACTTTCTCAACCCACCCCTCCAGATTTTTCAAATCGCCTTTAATAACAATGACAGCATCACCCTTCATAAAGTGCCCTTTTTTCCTGTTTGCAAAAAGAGTGGACAAGCTAGCCATGTCGCCATTCATGTCTTCACCAGGCTTCTTAAACTTCTCAAGCTCATCGAAAAGTCGGTTGAATATTACTGGTGTGGATTGATTTAGTGGAGACTGATTTGTACAAAAACCGTCTTTGAACTTCAAATTATCAACCCACTCAAAGTACTCCCCAGATTCTTTATCTCGCCTCCGTTCCACACGAATATGCATCTCCCTGTTTGCACAAGATTAGCAAACAATAATAGAAACAATTAGATAATTCTTAAGGAGAAGAATGTCACCTCGCCTCATCGATATTGAAGAATCGTGGTGGTGGGACAAATGCTTTTTTCTTAACAGCCTCCCTTCCTTCCTGAAATACAAATTATCCATCAGGAAAAGGACCCCCATGCCTGATTAACTCAACAGCTCAATCAAGATCAAGAAAATAACAACCAAACATGATAGAAAATTACTTCAAATAAATACAGCTCACAGATCACAAAATGTTTTTGCTTTAGAAAAACATGACCAAATACAGTGAACTCAATTGTAAAACATGAAAGCACCCTCCAACCCCAAACGTAGGTTGTTCTAGGATTGTAGTCGGTTAGATTTGATCTATTAGTATATGAAAAGTTACACAGATTGACAACGGGATTTTTTTTTTTTTTTTTTTTGACTGAAGTCAGTACCTATTTTTTTATTTCAGACCTGTTTTATTCGCTCCTATAGGGAGTCGAACCTAGTTCTGCTATGCTACTCAGGTGCTCTAACCACTAGACTAGAGGCCATTTCGCGACAACGGGGAACTATTGGGTGCAAACCCTCAACTCGGTGGAATCATGAAAGCCCTTTCGAGAAACATACTTACGAGTTCTTAAAAATTTGAGATGCATAGAGGATAACATTCCAAGGAATTTGTCTTCTAGTGCATGTGCAATTGAAATTTGTTATCTTCATATGATTTTTCTATGTTGGTTTTGGATATCAAATTTTGCAAAAATTTATATCCATAGATGCAGTTGTAAGACATAACCTGTCGTTTGCACCATTGATTGCTGCATTAGTCAGGGATTAGGATCAGCTTAGAGCTGTCTATCCCAGCTGCTGTAGCAGCATGGCAACAGCCATGTAGTTGTATGGCAATAGGCCACTAGTACAATAGTTGATAGGAGTACATCACCATACCAAGTAGTGGGGTGATTTCATCTTGTACTAGGAGTAGATAGGGTTGTACCCAGCCACCCTTTGTACCTTAGCAAGTACATGTAGTTGTGTATAAGTAGGCACTACTTCTAGCAATGCAACTCAGTTTAATTGCCCACATTCAGAGTGTTGTGTCTGTGTGTGTGTTGAGTTCGGGCTCATCTCCTACCTTGGAGCAAGGTTGAGGGGAAGGGAGAGGTGAGGACGTGAGGTGCTCACCTTGGTGCTTGGTGAAGGTGCCAACAGAAGTGTGGATGTGTGTAGTTTCAAAAAAAAAAAAAAAATGAAAACTCCTAAGTATGTTTTTGTAAAAGGTTTTTAGGATTCCACCGAGTAAAGGGTTTGCACTGAATATTTTCCCGATTGACAACACATGTATGATGTTACTACATCCATCACAGAGAATACATTCATAATATTATCTAAAATACTAGTCCCTCCGTTTCCAAATTATAAGACATTTTGGCTTTTCTAGATACATTGCTTTTACAATGCATTTGGACTGTCACAAAATGCATAGCAAAAGGTGTGTATCAAGAAAAAAAAACAAAACGTCTTAAATTAGGAGGGGGGGGGGTATGATTTTATAAATTTGCAAGTCAAACTATCATCCTGGAGACCCTGTTCATGTTCTAAACAACTAAACTTTAGAATCAGTGGGAGTACATTGTTTATAATTTATTCTCTTATATTGTATATCAGACTGTGGAGCTGAGACCTCAGTTTTAAATATATATTTAGCTAGTTATGTTAACTTAAGTGCACAATAGAAGAAAATGAAACTGAGACAAATACATTAGCTCCACTCCTTAATTTATACAATTAAAGTTTAGGGAGTAATAGTAAACTTAAAGTGCAAGATTGTGAGAAGCATAATGCTTTGAGTACAACTTCAGGTACAGCCATGTATCTAAACCATTCAGTGCATCTATGAGCTTTCCATCCAAGTGACATTAACCTTTGGATCTTTAGTACCCAAGTTGTACTAAAATAGGTGTACTTGTAGCACTGCTCTTGTGAGAAACAAGGGTTAGAACTTACCAGTTTACTAGCCAGAGCTTGCAGATCTATTCTAGGGATCAGCTTCACATCTACTCTTTTGACGCACATTGTCAACATCAACAACCTGAAAACACGATCACATAAACATTTGAAGAATGGTAATAGGCATACAGTATATTTATAAGAGAAGTGTTGCGGTAATACCTTAGCAAGGTCACCTTTATATATGCCCAATTTCATTCGGACCCAAGAATCCCTTGAAAGATCGACAGATTTGCTCTCAACAGAGAGGACATCTGCCATTTCTTTTATCGGCACTAATGTTATTTTTGCTGAAGCATAAATGTTTCGTAAACCTTTGCAAGCCTGCATGGACCGAGTTTAGCAAGGAGTATTGAAAACAGAAGTAAAATGCCAAGCACACACAGACATGCTCACCTCTTTGACATGGGCCTCCTTTTCAGCTTCAACATAAATATAATTTTTTAGATGATCCAATGCCACGACTGACTTTATCTGAAGGTCCCCCTATCGATGTACTTTTGCATCAGACAAATCGCTGTCTCTCTCTCTCATGTCCAATCTGAAGTCACAGTTATGCGTTAGTAGAGCTGAAGTAGGGCCAATGAACATCCAAGCAGTTTAGCATGACAAAATTTGAGCATACCCACATTTGACCATCCATAGTTTGGGATCCTTCACGGAGGGCAGCAGAGCTTGCTGTTCCACTTCTGCTGCTTCCTCACCGTACTCAATATGAGTGGATCTTGCGTATCTTTCCCCAAGACTTGTCTCTCAATCTCATCAATGTCCTCCTCATCATCCCTCATAGGAATAGAATGACGTCTTGAGCCCCTACCAACATCCTCATCAGGAAGGTCGGCCCCAGCATCATTAATAAAATCTAAAATGAAAGGCAAAGGAACAGATATCAGTGCATTAGAAACCTGAACATGCTTCAGTTGCTTGGTACAACAATAAGCACAGAGCTAATTCTATTTCAGCATTTAAACAGTTGTTTACAGATCCAAAAGCAAATTAATAAAATCATACTCCCACTGTCCCAATATATAAGATGTGTGTGTTTTTCATGAATTCAAACTTTGTAATCTTTGCCTGAAATTAGTCTAGCAATATGAAAATTTTGTGCTACAAGAGTGGCTACATTGGACTTTGCATTTAGAAATACCTTCTACTGACCAACCTTTTTTTGCCGCGAAGGATATATTATAAGAGGAATTAGTAGTCATAGAATGATTTCAAAGACCATGCCAAATCAAACTGTGCCTTATATCTTGGGGCTGTTCGCTTCTGTTTAAGCGGGTGTTTGGGCTGCTGCTGAACAGCCCAACCATTCAGCTGCATGTCTGCAGCCTATCCTGCTTAGTGCAGCCTCTTCCCTCTGGCTGTATCTGCTGCTGATTTGCTGCAGCTGCCAGCTGCCACAGTGTTGGTGAGGTGGCTGCTGCAGCAGCAGCTCAACCAAACAGGACGACACTGTTTCTAGCAATGATACTAGTCATAGCCAGTACAATGCGTCACCAGGTTAATGTATAGTTTGCTCCACTAAGAAGTATTAAGTAGTATATTCTACCTAGGCCGATTAATTTCTTTCCATAACTTAATATTAAGTAGTATTGGAGCAAAACAGCTGACTTCAACATTCAAAATTCTTGCTTGTGATGTATAGATAGATCAGCACTCAGTTCAGAGATAAAACAGTTTTGTATGTCCAATCCATTATTTCCAGTAATCAAGGGAGGAAGATGTTGTGAAAATGGATGAAAGCATGGAGCTTATTGGAATATTTCCAGGGTTACAACAGAAAATCTAATGCACCCTGATAGTTCAAACTGCACAATGAGGGTAAAAGAAGACCAGTAGAATATGGAAGATAATTTAGATTTGATTCAAACAAAAAGTTCCAACCTAGAGGGCATAATTTTTTCCTGCTGCATAAGGCTAAAAAATATGAACTACGATACAATTTATGAATGGATTTTCAATTTGCTGCCAAGTCTTTGCCCAGCTTCAAGCATCTTATCCAGCATTCAAAAGAATAAAACTAATTCATTTGATAGCATAAGAAGATAAAGTTCAGTCAACTATATGCAGAGAACTGACTCTTTCCTGTCCTTTCAAGTAGGCTTTTCAAAACAGCAGGACAATAGGTTTGTTCTCATGGGCAACCGTGCATGCCTGAAATGATTAGGCAGAACAAATCCAAGTCTCAAACTGCAGTGCGAGTTCAGGCCCTAGCATCAAGTTTGCCCAAATACCATCCAACTAGGTCTGATTCCTTATACCCTAAAAACTTAGGTCTGGCCAAACCACCATTGTTATAAGCTTGCATAAAGGATAACTAAGTTCAAATTGAGGTTGAACAGCAAAGTAAATTATTAACTGAACAGATAATTAAGACAAGATCTGCACAGGCACTAACAAGTTAACGAAACATATTGGGAGGGTAATTCAGCTAACTTTTTTTTATCTAGAAAAAACTAGCCGTCACCCAGGGTGCACCTCTATGAATTGGTAAACATGACTCAACTTCGTCTTAAGATCTGGAGCAAAGTCGAACATCACAACAAGCTGATTTAGCTACAAAGTGCTATGAAACTAAATTTCTTGCCAACCTGCAGCTACTACCTAGTCATGAAAACAAAACCAAAGAGGTTGATTCCAACTATCTAGAGCATAAATTGTTATAGAAATTGCTAAGTTCTCACTACTTCCTCAAATCCAGTTCTGAAAATGGACCAAATTAGGTCCAGATCTCAACAAACACTGCAGAAATTGCACCCAAAGTCACAAACAGAGAGCATCACGACGCAAAAACAAACAAGGCGACCACTCACCGTCCTCGCCCTCGCCTTCGTCCTCTTCTTCCTCGTCCTCGTCGACCTGGGCCTCCTCGTCGAAGAACCCTCGCACCCCGCCGCCGCCGCCCTTCTTCCTCGGCCGGCCCCCCGCCGTCGTCGTCATCCTCCTCGTCCTCGTCCTCGATGGCCGAGTCGTCAATAAAGTTGTCTTCGCGCGACCGCTTCCGCCCGCCGCCACCTGCCTTGCCGCCGCCGCCGCGGGAGGCCTTCCCGCGCCTCGCCTCCTGCTCGTAGTCGTCCTCCTCGTCCCTCCTCTTCCTCCTCGTCCAGGTCGTAGGCCTCCTCCTCGTCCTCCTCCTCCTCGATCTCGTCGTCGTCGTCGTGGTCGCGTCGAGCCATGCGATTTGGCGGCTAGGTTTTCCGAGCTCTCTCGCGGGGATGCGCGCGGAGGAAGGAAGGGGAAACTGTCCTCGCGGCGAGTCGTGTGAGGGAAGAAGAGGAGCGCGTGGGTGTAGAGCCCGAGCCGCCTCGCGACTCCGGCACTCCGCGCTGCCGTCGCCCAAGGCCGTTGGATTTCCTGTCGGGAGCGCCGAGATTCGCGACCAGAGTGGGCTGGTTTCGGTTCAGGACATCAAGCGGCCCGCCACTGTTTTTCCTTTTCTTGCAAGTAGCACAGCACGTTATGGGAGAGCCCGCAGCGCAGCTATATATGTCCAACGGCCGTGCCAGCCGCCCGCGGGCTGCGTTAGATGCCGTGCCTGCGCACGGCGCCGCCGTCGCTTTCGCTGCGTTGCCGCGTCGCGTCGCCGCGCCAGCTCGTGCTGGCCGCCGACCCGGCGACGCGGCGCTTTCGTGGCGCGTTTTGGCGCCGCTGCCGTGCCGCCCGGCGACGCGCGTTCGGGCGGCTTTGAGGCCGGCGCCCGCGAGGTGGAGTCGCCGCGTACGCTTCGCGCCGCAACGGGTGAGGACGAGGGCTTCATCGCCGGCCGCCGTTAGCCGGAGGAGGAAGGGCGCCGCCCGTCAGTCGCCGAGTAGCTTCGGTCGCCGACCTTCTGAATCTGCCGCCGCGCAAACTTAAATTTGCCGCGCGAGCGTAGGGAGGGACGGGGCGGGGGCGTCGGCGTGGGAGGTCGCACGGAGGCGACCGTCGGCGTGGAGGCGAGGTCGCGACGAGGAGATGGCCGCAGGAGGCCAAGGAGGCGGCGGCTCGGCCCTTGCAAGTTGCGTCGCGAGGAGGGATGGACGGGTGGTTGCAGTGTCGAGATTAGACGATGGGAGTGGCCGAGTGGGCAGTTGCCTGTTGGACTGAGTACAAGGGGTTGCAATAATATGTGTGGGAGTGTGGTTGCAACGGGCCATCATCGGGCCACTTTCTTGGTCGGGCCGTGCCCGTGCCGTGCCACGAGCCACGGCTGACGGCCCGTGCACGCGCTTTGTGACACGGGCGGGCGGCGCACGACGCCACCGGGCCGTGCCGATTTTGGGCCGTGCCGTGCCACGGACTATGGGCGGGCCAGTGGCCCACGGGCTGCATGGAAATATTTAAGCGCAGCACCTAAACCATCATCAGTTGCTCACCCTCTCTTTCAGAAGAGCTCACCCGCGGCTAGGGTTTAGGTCGCGGCTGAGGCGGAGCAGCGGCGTCGCGAGCAAATTGGCAGCAGACGGCGGCGCCTCCTCTCCATCCAAGCGGCAGGAGGTACCTCTGCTCCCCTCTCCTGCTCCTCTCGTGCTCCCTCCCCTAGTGAGGCAGCTCTATTCATTTTGCTGCTTGTCTTTTTTCGCAGTTATTTGAACCTCTTATGCATCTCTCACTGAATAGATCCCACCCCCCACATCCCTATGTTGGCTGTGTTAATTGCTTATAATTTGATAGAGAACTAATTCATTATTGATAGAAACTTCGAATGAAATTCCCCACCATCTGAAGTGCAGTTTTTCCTTTGCTGAGGCGCCAACGAAGGACATAGCTGGTAAATCACAGCTGTTTTGCCGAGAGGAGGATAATGGCAGCTCCGGTGAGGCGACCAGACATGCCCTCTTCCTCGTCCTCGCCGGTGGTGTCCTCGCCGGTGGTGATTCCCCTGATGATGGTGGAGATCCCCCCCTCGCTGGCAGAGATCGAGCCGATTCTCCTGGTCGCCAACGATGTTGAGGCGAAAAACCCATGCGTAGCACACATCTGTAAGTTCTCTCTTTTCTCAATTTCTATTCATGGTGTTTCCACCAGCACATGTTAATCCCTTGTATCTGTTGCAGGCCGCTACTATGCTTACATTTTGGCACAACGCCTGGACCCGACAAGTGATGATGGTGTTCTTCAGTGCAAAAGCAAGCTTCATCTTAGCCTCAAGAGGGTACCACATAGCCTTCCTTCTTTGTTTTCCCCAACCATTCATCCATTCCGCCAAATGCTAATGCTAGATTGTATGCTTCTCCTTATCATTAGGAGAATGTTCCTAGGCTGGGCCAGATCTCTGCGCGCGAAATACAGAGTTTAAGCATTGAATACTTTAACCGAGCTATGGAAAATGCCAAGCTCACATTCCATTACTTGTTGCTGCGCCCCTCCAATCACTGTGCAGCATTCTACTTCTACACGTCCTGGGTCGACAAAGCGTATCGTGATAGTACTGTCTTGGGCAACGTTTTGGCATTTATCAAAGTTGAGCAAGCGGTAAGTTACTCGTTTCTACTCGGTTCTTGTTCATTCGTTGTAACTTAAAAGACTTCAACTCATGCACGCAATACAATAACTCCTCCGGGTAACGTTGGAATTGATTGGCTGTTTCTTTGTTTCGTTACCTGTTGGTTTCCTTTTTGGATTCAATTCTGGTTCCCAATTCGGTGGGTTTGGGTGGCCATCAGGTTTGATTTGATTTATTTCTTTAATTCTCTTTAGATGTTAGTAGCCTTGACCTGCGTGCTCTGCTGAGCTCGCATAGACCTTTGTTATTGTTTTTCCCTTTCCCTCAGTAATACCAGTGAAGCTATAGTGACTTTTTGGTTAGGTTCCGCCCTTGCGGGAGGATTTTTAAGTGTACTGGTTAATGATTTGTTTAAGATGCCTGTCTTTTCAGAAATACCTGAACTTTGTGTGCATATAGATGTTTTTTTGTTTGGTGGTGGTGGGTGGGGGCGGGGGTGGAGGGGACCTTGCGCCAGCAGTAGTTAGAGGACAAATCAATTTATTCAACTACGTGGTTTCCATCAGAAGTCAGTTTGCTGTGGATTTAGAAGCTAATTATACAATATACACAAATGCATTGTGAACTAGCTGGTATCCTGTGTCTTGCTGCGGGAATCTCCAGTAGTGGATCATGCAAAATATGATCATGATCACTTTGATCATAAGTATAATAAACATCAAGTATATGAAAGCATGAATACAAAGAGAGCACTTATTTTGTTCACAAGGGATCAGTGAGAGAGTTGCAATTTACAACAATCTGCTTCTCATCATAATAAGGTTATACGTGCAGTTATGATAGAGCAGGCATGGCAGTAGCAGATACATATATATGTGCACTAAAAGATTACATAGCTGAAACAAGTTTCATCAGTGCAAAGTGCCTCTGTGAAGATCATTTTTAGTTTAAGCAGCTGTTTTGTTCAATTCCTAGTTGTATTTTCTATTATTAATATGCATGGACATGTAGCATTATGTAGGATCAAATGCAAATGCAAGTGGACACATTAAATGGCAGTTGGTAGTTGGTACCTTGTGTGCTGTTTTTTTAAAGTGCAAACATGAAAAAGAAGTGGATGCTGAAAGCAGTTCTGAACTTATTCATGCTTTGTTTTGTTACAATCAGGATTATTGACATTGAAATCTCGTCATAATTGTAGGATGACACAACTTCGAATACGTCTAAAGCGGGTTTTCAATGAAATAGATTATGAAACAAACCATAATGTTTCATTAACTCCAAAGCATGACCGTCTTAGGCCATACTACAAAGACTACCATCACCTCTTTCTGTGCAAATATGAGAAAGGCAAGGTAGTAGACTTGGCAAATTATGCTGCAACTAATAGGACCGTGCATAGTGAAGTTCCTGTTGGAGATCATGGTGCTAAAGATTTTCTGTACCCAGCCGATCACACTAGACTAGTACTTCAAATGGCTCTGAAGATCCTCTACCAGTTGCATCATCAAGAAGATAAAACTCTCAATGGCGAATATGATTTCACAAATTTTGTAGTTAATGGTGAAAAGAGAGTGCTGCTTGACAACATTGAACCGGGTTATTTGCCGAACCTCACAAAGAAGCGTTCTGATTGTGACTACAATAATTTTGCTTTGGAAACTCAAGATAAATTCTTCCGCAGAGAAATTCCTACTGAAATGAAGCCGTGGTTCAGAATGCTGGTTGGAGAGCCAACACGACATGAATACCTGATTGTGCACTCCATCGTCTTGATGGAATCCAAGGAAGCTATAGACCATTTCAAGCATCTGTACGATGAGTTACTGAAATTGAACAAAGACAATCGTGATTACAAGGAAATTATTGCCTACCTAAATAAACGGCATGTTTACTGGAAAGAAAAAGGCAATAAACGGCACGTTGACTGGAAGGAAAAAGCCATGAATAACAGTTATACAAGAGGTGTACTGGAACGAAGAGACTCAAAATACGGTGTGTCTATATATATATATGTATATGTGTGTGTGTGTGTGTGTGTGTGTGTGTGTGTGTGTGTGTGTGTGTGTATACTAGCCAGGGACCCCGCGCGTTGCGCGGGGCGAGGAAACCATAGAAAATAGGAAAATTTGTATTTTATGTATTATTTTTGTGACGGCTATGTGATCGAAGGTAGTAAACATGAGGAAATGAGAAATAATTCAGCATGCATAGTTCCTGCCTCATAAGTCGACAAATTAAAGTCCTCCAGCTCGCATGGTTTGATGTAATAAGAAGCAGAGAATGAAGACGTGAATTAGAAAGAACAGTAAAACATGCTGTGGCCGTTTGGTATCTTGCAGAGCTTGGAAGGTAAAGCCAGGAAGAGAACATGTAGGCCACTTGAAATATATTGAACTACGACAACTAAAACTGGCCTGGTAAGGTTATATACATCTGTTGCTGGTTTGGTACAGAGATTTTGAAATATTAGTCCAACAAATAAGCCCAACTTGACTGAAAAGACCTGCAAGCACAACAACGTAACACATTGGTAATGAGATTGGTTTGACACATGATTGAACAAAGACATATGATACAGAGTATATTAAATAACTAAAGGCGAGAAACGATGAACATACCTAGGTAAAGATCAATTTTGCAATAATCTCCATTATTGATTGACTTAAAAGGGAAGCAGCAAATATAGTCATAGCATGAAGAGGAAGAACTGGATTCCTGGAACAACCATTTCTTTTTGTCAGGATGCAAGTAAAAGCATTAAAGTAGCAGAATTTTTTTTTCAGAATGTAGCAACAGATGAATGTATTAAATATTTGACTGCATATATATCGTTTTTCTTTTTAAAAGTATGAGTGCAAGCACGTATGGTGTTGTCCATTTTTTTTGTTTTTGGACGCCAGCAACAGTTGGTCAGCTTTCAAATCTGTGGGATTATAACCTTGTAGAAGCACGGTTTGTACATTATGGGAGGTAGAGGTACCTGCTTTTAATGGGCATGTGTTGGCATGTCCTTCAAAATTTCGGTGTACACCACATTGTGAGTTTGTTTTTCATGTTCAATAGGGCTGTTTTCAATAAGCACACGCAGACCTGCGGGTGATGTTACTCGCGAGAACGCAACATAAAGTTGACCGTGAGAGAAGACCGGTTTTGGTAAGTACACACCAACTCTGGTAAGAGTTTGACCTTGGCTTTTGTTTATTGTCATTGCATATGATACACGGACTGGGAATTGTCGTCGTTTGATTTTGAATGGCCATCTAGGATCAGCTGAAATGTTTATTATCCTTGGAATGTAAGCTTTGGTTCCCCTGGCCTTTCCTGTGATAATTTCTGCTTGGATGATGCGGTGTGTCAGCTGTGTCACTATGAGTCGGGTTCCATTGCATAAACCTTCTGAGGGATTCAAATTCCTAAGCAGCATTATAGGAACACCAATCTTGAGATGCAAATGATGATCTGGGAGGCCACTCATTTGAATGGTGTTGAGGAATTCCTGAGGGTAAAGGGACTCTAGAGTACAATAGTTGGATGTTGCATCATCAATTGAATCTGAACTGTAGTATGATATTTCATCTGTAGCTATCTTGCTCATGATTTCAGCATTGATGGTGTCAGCGATCTCATTTGTTGGAGCTAATATTGCTCGTTGACATAGATACTCTGGTAACTGCAATGGCTCTGGATGTGCGTCATACACAAAAGAAACTAAGTTTTCAAGTTTCCTTTGATCAGGTGGTAGCAGCAGGGTGTCCGGAATTTGAACCCATGATGTGTCAGCTTGATCAGACGGCATGTTGGTAGGAGGCGTACCATCACCAATTGAGAGGAGCCACTGAGAAAATTCTTCCAATTCATGGCGTTCGTAGTCCAATAGTTCTGGACGTTTAAGTCTCATGTTTTCAGTTAACGAAAGCACTGTACAATTGTGCCATAAATAAGATCGGGTGATTGATGCGTTGAGGGTCTGTTGCTTTTTTGCCTTTGGAACAATTGGTAGAGTCTGCCTGAAATCACCACCAAGGACAACTGTGATACCACCGAATTGCTTGTGTGTTGACATGATATCCCTTAGTGTGCGGTCAAGTGCCTCGAAGCAATACTTATGGTTGACAGGTGCTTCATCCCATATGATCAGTGACGTGTTCCGTATCAGTTCAGCCAAATGTTTGTCTTTGTCGATGGGACATGTAGAGTTCTCATGGATGGTCAAAGGCACTCTGAAACGTGAGTGTGGTGTTCGGCCTCCTGGGAGTAACAGAGCCGCTATGCCAGAAGATGCAACCGCTAATGCTATCTTCCCCTTGCTTCTAATACTGTTGAGCAAAGTGGTCCATAGAAATGTCTTTCCAGTACCATCGTGTCCGTAAATGAAGAAAGTGTGTCCTGATTCATTTAAGATTGAGTGGTTTATAGTATCATATACATGCCTCTGTTCAGAATTGAGTAGACTGATTAGTCGGTCCACTTCAGCAGTTGTGATGTTGGAGGCATAGGAAAGTTCCTCCATTATTAATCTATTTGTCAGGACTTGGGAAGAACTTGTGTCTGGCTTTGGTAAATTGAACTTTGCTAGTGTTTGTCCAGCATCAGTAAGTAGTATTTCAAGTTGCTGTAAGACAAACGATCTGATATGCTGTTGTATGATGATATCTGTGGCTTCTGGAGCAAGTTGTTTTGCACGGTATGCCATGTCCTCGCCCATTATCTATATATACTACTACTAAAAAGAATGAAAGGGAATCGTCTCCACCCCGCTAATAACCCCGCCCCACGCGGAAACGCCCGGCTTGACCTCGCAGGACACTAACCCACCCACCCACCCCCCCGCTCTCTCTATCGCGCAACCGCCGCAAACTCTCGACTAGAAGGTCGCCCGCACGATGTCCAGGTCCTTCTCTCCCTCCCGGACAACCGCAGCTCGACCTTCAGCACCCTCACCGGGAGATGTCTCCGCCGCCGCTATATGCTATGCGCACTACGACGACACCGGACACACCGCGATGCCGCCGTCGACAGGATGCTGCCGAACGTGATGCGGGCACCTGCGACCCCTGCGCCCGCGACCGCGACAAAGCCGCCGTCGCCGTCTGCCGAACGCATCGTTACCTGCGACCCCTGCGTCCGCGACCGCGAAGCCATCAGATGGCCTCACCAAGCCAGACGCACCGAGGACACTGATGCCCTGCTCGGGTACGGCCAGCTCGTCACGCAGCTTGACCCGCACAGGTCACGACAACTTGCCCTCCACGGCCACCGAGGACGCCGACGCGCCCGGGTACGGTCGGTTCGTCGAGCAAGTCGAGCTGCACAGGTATTGTTACTACTCCGGTCTAGATCACCACACTATATTCCTGCTTGCGGGTTTGTGCGATCAGGCAACATTGGCTATGGGTTGGGTTTGTTCAGTTTCAGTAATTGCAGTGTGATTTGATTTGGTTTAGCTAAAGATCTGTAGTGGTTGTTCTTGAATGAAGGAACTGCTGTTTATTATCATGGAAAATTTACAACCGGTAGATGATCCGTACTGCATAGCTTGACTTTCTTTGCTACTATATACCAAAAGCAACAAACATATGCCTGGAGCACAGTTACCAAAAAAATTACTTGAATCTTTGCACAGAGATGGTCTATGATATTGCTCGAGTTCTGAAATCAGGTCTATTAGTACCTTGGTATTCATCCTTAACTTGTTTGTATGCTACAGGATAACAGTCAAAGGTAGAAAATGATAAGTATATGAAAATAAGGTAGAAAATGACAAGTTAGCTTATGCAGTTGGAGAAGAAACAGTGACAAATTAGAAGCACCAGCCACCAGGTGACATTAAATTTTTAGATTCCTTTTGTTTGGTATTTTTCACCCTATAATTTAATTTGTAATTTCAGGTTTTAAATAGGATATAATTTATGAGGGCGTACCCAAGGTGTCGTAGGCTCCCGCACTTCAGGGTGCAGGGAAGGGTATTTAGCGCCAAGCCTTACCCGCACCATGTGCAATATCAGGAGGTGGGGCTTGAACCCGGGACCTTCCAGGTTCTGAGGCGGTAGAGCACTACCACTTGCACCGGGCCCGCCCTTAAATAGGATATAATTTATGAACTAGAAAAAAATTGGGTTTCAGGCAGATAGCACAAAACTATAAGGTTCTATCTGTTTGTTCTGTTTTCTTCAGAAATAATCATAAGCTGCTATAATGAGTCTGCATCGTGCATTGGATTTGACAACCTGAACTTTGGTACTACTATGACCCCTCAACTCATATTAGTAAGATCATAACATGAAGTCTGAATCGTGCATTGGATTTGACAACCTGAACTCTGAAGCTACTATGACCCCTCAACTCTTATTAGTAAGAGCAGAATATGAACTCTGAATCGTGCATTGGATTTGATAACCCGAACATCGAAGAGTTGGGTGAATCATAGCTTGCTGATCTAACCTATATTATCTAGACTGAAACTAAATTCAAACGCTTCCATATATTTGATCGCGATTTGGTAACCCCTGAAGCTATATGGATCAACATGTACTTGATAATGTTAATTTGTTCCGACCCTTCCTATATTTTCAAAAAAAAAATAATCACACCATGACTCCGCAAACCTATCGTATCGTGCAGTCAGGCCCACGTGAGTTGCAGGGCCGACAGGATTTGCCAGACGTGCGCATAATTTGCATGAACAGTGAGTTGTGTGTGATTAGGTATAATATCTTTTTTTAGTTAACACTACAACATGCATTTCAGATAGTCATGGTATTATGTTTTCCTGTTGCAACGCACGGGCATTTACCTAGTCTTCACATATTCATCAAACAACTTTACTGGGTCGCTGACCTCGCAGTAAAGAAGTAAAGTGACAAATAGTTGTCTCAATTGGCAAGGAAATGCCCAGCGCGATGCATCATTCATTGCATGGAACCATTCTTGGTCATCACCAAGTAAACCCAGCGCATTACATGCTGCACGGAAAGTTGGGTACCGATGTCCGTCAATTGTGCGAATATCAAGAAAGCTCTGTGCTCCTTTAACTATGTGTAGCAGCATTCGAAGATAAAATCTTTCTCCTTGGTTTGGGGCAACATTAGCAAGGCGTCCAATCTTTGGCCGATTATTGCGTCGGTCTTGCCAAAACTTACCATTATCATGCCATGTCCAATTTTCAGGGAAATTTGCATAAGTGTGCTGGCGAGCAAGGGGATAGGAGCTGTTTGCCTCAAACCATGCTGTCAGTTTTGTTCTCAGTTTAGACGGGTTCTCAATAACTTGATCCAGGTAGTCATCTTCTGTGTATAAGACTCCATTTTCTAAAGGAAGGTGAACAGGAAGTCGCTCTACTGATGGATTAGTGTAGTGTATATCAAATTGGAATAACCGCCATGCTGCATCATTAGGAGTGACACATCTGCAGTCCAAGTATTCATTTATTTCGTTGAATGGTGTGGTGTCACCATCTGGAGCACCTCTTTTTCTCTGTATTGTGGCCTTAGCAGAGTCAGGACCTTTGTTTGTATATTTAAATAGATACTTCTCCATGCCATTACGGTTCACACTCTCAACATTTATATGGGCCTGATACTTGACCAATAGGTCGACGTTATGTGGGACCACAAATGTATTATCAACCTGAACTCCACCCTTTTCCGTGGTAATTCCATTAGCTGGGCGAGCGTAGGTAACATGACCGTCAGGTAAGACAATAGTAGCTGCACAATTTTTTTTGGGGTAGAACTTGTCACATTTTCCATCAACCATGCAAGGTGAGGATTTCTGTAGAGGCCCACAGGGACCGTGGATCATAAACCTTGCTACTGCCTCAGAACCTGTAGGATCAATTGATGGGTCTGGCAACTGTGCTGATATGAATTCGTCTATTTTATCAGATTCAAGAGGTTTATCCTTCTTAAGCCAGAGTATGAGGTGGACATGTGGAAGACCTCTTTTTGGAATTCTATTGTGTATACAACTGCGAAAGAAGAACACATAGGTGAAGTCAGAGTATAGTACATGGTCAATTTGATGGTAGGATGGCAATATGTGTCATGGTTGACAGGTAAATAATAGCAGGCTGAGAGAAAGCAGTACCTCCAAGTATAGGTCCAAAGAAATTTTCCTTCTCGATGTCATCCATGAGTAATTTAAGCTTGATTTGAAAAACTCGGTCAACTATATCAGCTCTGTCAGAAGGACGCTGTCCTGGTATGAATGATAAGGCGTCATCAATTTCCGGCCATAAAGCATTGCATGTAAATGTGATGAATAAGTCTGGGCATCCGAACCGACGACATATGGCAACACAATCTTGATAGTTCTGGTAATAGTAGCTTGGACTTCCTGTAAATGATCCTGGTAGGTAGGTTACCTGTCCTACAGCTGAAGGATCAGTGACACCATTGTTGACAGCCTGAACTAAAGATTTGTATGAAGTTGACCTATATTTTTTTTGGAAAGTGTGTGTTCTGAAATGTCGAAGGCGTTCATCTTCAACAGAGCAGTATGCATCGACTATATATGCTTGTGTCAGCCTGCCACAACGCATAGGGGTGTTGAAATCTGAAGATCTGTCATGGAGTCTATATGAATAGTACTCTGCCATAGTCATTTCTTGTCGCTTGATATTCTGCGAGCGAGGACATCTTGTGTAGTGAAGATTTTTATGGAAGCCATCTTCTCCATAGGGAAATAATAATGGAAATTGCATTGCCATGAACCTGCAATGCGTCTCATCTACTCTCTGGGGTCGAGATGAGTGGTCTTCAACTATTAGGTCGCGAGCTTGCTCGCTGGTACCTAAGTCATTGACCACCAGGCCAACTACCTCTACTGCAACTGGGTGGCTATAGATATTGCCATGTTGTATTGGAGCCGAGTACAGCTTGACAGCATAGTGATCATCAAGGGCATCAGACTGGTTGTCTGCAGCTAGCCTGTCACGGGCAGTCCTGAATACTTGTACTATGGGGTTGTGAGCATTGAGCATGGCTATGAGGTCAGCAACCAATGACTGATTTGGCTCGAAGTTTTTCTCTTGGTCTTTTGTAACTGCCATTCGATTTCTGATTTCATTATCAGTGTCAAAAATATATAGTTGGCAGTACTCTGGTCTTCTACCTTGCTTAGGTATCAGTGATCCTATCCGGTGGCATAACTGGCCGCTAATCTTGAACACATATGGGCCATTGCCATCATTAATGTCATTTATAACCTTCACGCCCATAGAAGTCATGGCAAGCATAGAGTTGTACCGTCTAATGCCGTCGAAAAAGTGTCTTGATAGTGAGGGGTCTTCTCTTGTTAAGAGGCGAAGCAAAGGCTGAGGCGGGGGTCTGTATAAGGGAAGAGCGATGCTTCCTCCTTTGCAGCACCTATTGTACACAGGATTCGCTATCTGGCGGCGACCACGCACGCGCTCCTGTATCCAGAAGCGGGCACCGCAATGGGGGCACGTGCAATCCGGTCCTCCTAAATACAATGGACTGAAAACGGTGCCTACAGGGTGTGTCATAAAGAACACGACAATATAATTAGGAAAAAAGATGTTGCGACCATGTAGCTGCATTATTGAAATGTAACAACGTGGAAACTAAAATCTTGTCATAGTTCAATGTCAGGAAAGTAGGAATGTAAAATGGGAAGCGACTATGAACAGTTCATGTCCATATATGTAGGATGGTAAGCATGGCATGTGCAGAACAGACGAAAGTAATAAATGGTAAGACGGGAGCGATAGCACGAAGTTAGGAGCTTACGGCGGTGTCCATTGCACAGGAAGGGTGTCATATTCTCTGCATATAATACGTACACATGTGTCAAAAGTAGCAATGAAAGAGGAGGAATGGAGGACGTTGCATGGACGGGTTACAGGCTGCATACATACCATCTCCATCTGTAGAAGTTCTAGCGGATAAACGTTTTCTGCGACTTTCAGTGGCGATAACCGGCCCTGGGCGTGGCATATCTATCGGTAAGGAAGGGTGAAAATGTTGAGTACTCTGTGCTGGTAGTTGTGGACATGGCCAGATGAACGGATTTGAGCTGTAATATATACAATTGGCGAGGAAATGCAAGGGAAGAATAGTATTTGGTGTTCGGCGTGGAAAATCAAGTGTGAAATACTTGGTCGGAGGCAATATGTTAGGAATGTACCTAGTCGTCGTCGTACCCGCCGGTTTTGCGATCCCGACGGCCCTGAATCTGACAGCGAGATGCTTTGAAGTTCACCATGTACTTGACTGACCCGCCGGTGCCGCGATGCCGACGGCCCTGAATCTGATGGTGAGGTGCTTGGAGGTTCTGCATGTAGTTGACTGTTGGTATGGTGAGCTGCATGAGTAAGGGAAAGCAACGATTAGTTGTGTATGTTGCTGTGGTAGGGAAGTAGTGATTAATTGGAAGAAGGCAGGTAGTCCATATGCAAACACTGACTCACATAACCGTCGCGACACCCGCGGGGATCGCAGAATCGGCGTTCCTGAATCAGAAGGCGACATGCATGAATTTTCACGATGCAGGTGTCGACTGGTCTGGGGACCTGCACTGTGAAGGTAGGCTAATGGCTTATTACTTGATTTGGTGTGGAAGGAAGACCTGAATCAAAGCGACAGTAATCGTCCTGTCCCAAATAATAGAAGCTGAAATTAGTTGAAAGCGATGTAACCTACAGTTTAATTGTGGCAAAATGTACGCACCTACCATTTAGCTGAGGCCAAAGTAGGAAGTTAATAAATTGATAATTTTCGGTTTAATAACATCTGAAACAGTAAGTAGGGGAGATAAGGGTGGCCTGCACATTGCATCGAGCACGTAGAGGACACAAAGCTAAAGGGGAGAGGGAACATGAGGAAGGAAGCAGGAGCGTCACCTTGCGGCCACCATTGCAGGCGAAGGTCTCATTGACGCGCGCCGCGGTAGGTGGTGACGTTGTTTGGGGAAGGGAGGACGTCGTCGGTTCGCCGGCGTTGCCGGGGAGTGAGGGTGTCGTCGGCTTGCCGCCGTGCGCTAGAGGCAGCGCGCTGAGGTGCGTCGGCGCGGGGCCGCGCGGCAGGTGGTGGCATCGTTGGAGGAGTTAGGACGTCGTCGGCTCGCCCGGCGTCGTCGTGGAGGGAGCACGTCGTCGGTTCGCCCGCGGCAGGTGGTGGCGTCGTCGGAGGAAATGGGACGCCGTCGGCTCGCCGGCGTCGTCGTGGGAGAGAGTACGTCGTCGGCTCGTTGTCGGGCGCAAGAGGCAGGGCGTGGAAGGGCAGTGCGGGCGGGAAGCGCGGGTGCGGGGCTGGAGCGGCGGAGCCGGCGTGGGGCGCCGAGGGCAGGCCGGACGCGAGAGCAGTCATTGGAGGCTGCGTCACTTGCGTGCTTGTAAGTGGAGGGCCCATGGAGGAGTCTGGAAGGAGGTCTGGGAGCCGTGGATTGCTGATCCGGTGCTAAAGGGGAGAGGGAACATGAGGAAGGAAGCAGGAGCGTCACCTTGCGGCCACCATTGCAGGCGAAGGTCTCATTGACGCCGCGGCGCTGTAGGTGGTGACGTTGTTTGGGGAAGGGAGGACGTCGTCGGTTCGCCGGCGTTGCCGGGAGTGAGGGTGTCGCCGGGCTCGCCGCCGTGCGCTTAGAGGAGCCAAGGCTGAGGTGCGCCGGGCTGGGCCGCGTGGGGCGGTGGTGGCGTCGTTGGAGGAGTTAGGACGTCGTCATTTCGCCCGGCGTCGCCGTGGGAGGGAGCGTCGTCGGTTCGCCAGCGCCGCTGGTGGTGGCGTCGTCGGAGGAGTAGGACGCGTCGGCTCGCCGGGCGTCGTCGTGGGAGAGTACCGCCGCCGCTCGTTGTCGGGCGCAAGAGGCAGGGCGTGGAAGGCGCGGCGGGCGGAAGCGGGTGCGGGCTGGAGCGGCGAGCGGCGTGGGCGCCCGAGGGGCAGGCCGGACGCGAGAGCAGTCATTGAGGCTGCGTCACTTGCGTGCTTGTAAAGTGGAGGGCCCATGGAGGAGTCTGGAAGGAGGTCCGGGAGCCGTGGATTGTTGATCCGGTGGGCAGGGTTTGAAGGCGACGTGGCTTAGGGAGGGATCAAGAAATGTTGTATAGGATTAAGGTAGATGGTAGATATGGCGAGAAACTGATCATAAATTTTGCAGGTAATATTTGGGGCATCACATTTGTTGCGCTTTTGAAGACTTGCAAAAGGAGTCTCAAGGGAGGAGGATGTTCTGGAGGCTTGTCGGTCACTGGAAGTGGTCATGCAGTTTTTTTTTTCATGGATTGCTGTTTAATAATCATAGGATTTGTGCTTCAGCATCAGTGCCTTTGCAACATTTATGTTCATAAATAAACTGTAATACTGAGACTCTTGGGTTGTATGTGTATGCAAATATGAAAGGTTGGAAACTTTATAAAGCTATCTATTATTTAAAATATATACTCTGGCTGAACGCGTGGAGGGTTGCACTCTTCACAGCTTGGCACATTAGGCCGACGTGGACGAGCCAGCTTGGCCTCCACGCAGACGACTAGGCATGTGAGGCTCACGTGGAGTGGAATGAACCCAGCTCTTTCCCCCTTCGTCGCCGGTCCATGGGTGCGGCCAACTGTTGTGTCGCGCTCCCTCATCGCTGTTGAGCCAGCTAGCTGGTCCATGGGGTGGCGCATCCGCGTAGGCTTGCTAACGGGGCGGGTTCTAGTATGGAGAGTACAATGGGTTGAAACGGGTTTGTCAATGTTGTGGGGCGGGGCGGTTTTGTCTATGTTGTGGTGCGGGAGGGCGGATTTGTCTATCTTGCGTAGTGGGGCGGGATTGGGGCGAGTTGGGACTTGGGGCGTCTCCCATGACCGCTCTTGGTTGGGGAAGACGACTGCCGCCAATCCGCCTCTGTCGCGGGGGGGGGGTGGGGTCGGTTGAGCGGATCATTTTGTGGGCGGGGCGGGAGGGACGGGTTGAGCGGATTGTTTTTATGGTGCGGGGGTGGGGCGGGTGAACTCACTTGCGGGAGTGGCGGGTTTGGGAGGGTTTGCCCAGCCTTCAGGTTCTTGCGTGCGGTTTTTTGTCGGCGACATCCGGCGCTGGAGAAATCGAAGTTCCATTCTCGAAGCCGGCGGCGGAAAAAGCCGGCGGCGTCTTTCGCGTTTGCTTTTCGCCATCATCTTGGTAAATCCGGACAAACCGCGGCCCGGAGCTTTTCAAAAGCCTCCGACCAAGTCGCGCCGGTTTTGAGGGCGGTTCTTTACAGGCGTCGCGGTTTGGGTTCGATGGGGGCGAGCCCAGCACCTTTGCCCTTTTTAAAAAAAATTTTGGTTGAATCTTTGAAAACGCGTAAATCGGGTCAATAAAAAGGTCGATTTTGGGCGGCGGCGCATGAAATCTAGAATTCCTTGTGGGTACAAAGTTTTTTTGCATTCTCGAAGCTTTTTCATTTATTTGGTTGAAAGTTTGAAAAAAAAAAAATCTCGAAGCCCATAAAAGCATCACTCAAAGTGGGCTTCACTTGTCCAGCCCACAATCGAAAGGCAAAGAACGATTTTCATGGGTTGCGGAACACAACGAACGCCGTATAGATGACTTCTTTTTTTCTTTCAAGGTATATATATATATGTGGTATGTATACAGTACATGCACACAAAAATTTTCTGTGATTTAGTATGATTTTTGGCTTCTGATCCAATGGTAGGGCGGTCAGGTGGGGACGCTACCCACCGCGGTTCAAATCGCGGTGCAAACCGCGACATTTTCTTGGGATTTTCCATGGATTACCGGCGTTATGCATTAAGTGGTAGCGGCGTTCCGTTGAGCGGAAAACATGCGATTTGTGGTGACGTCGAGAATCTTTTAAAAAAATCTCGAAGCCCTTCGCATCCTCAAAATGGGGCTGCTCATAGGGGTAGGGTTTGCGGGCTGGGGTGAGTGTATAGATGACTTCGTGTTGTGAGCTTTCTATGTTGTATTGTGTAATTTAAAAAAAAAAAAAACCCGCGAGACCATGGTATACATAATTTTTTGCAAGTTGTATCGGAGCGGGAATATTCTGGGCATATGCAACGTCGTCTGGTTTGTAATTTGTGCGTTCCAAAATTCTTATCTGAGTGAGTCCAAAATGGACAGGGATATGGCGATATATGTTACCCCCAGTACTATACTGTACGTCTACGGTCTGCAATATACTCGGTATATAGTGCTTTGATATATCTGAGATGTCGTGTGGTTGACACTGCTGTGTAAATCGTACTGTAGTGTAGTGGTTCTGCCTAAGTTATTGGATTCTCCTTGCTCCACTACAAAGGTCCAAGACATGGGCAAAAAGATTCCTTCTCGCTATCATCATGGCGGATGATACAATTACAATGTGCAGTGTCTTGAGACTGCTCGTAGTCGTAGCTGAATCAATCAAAACCATGAGCGATCTGCACATGACCAGACCAGGAGAGGTTGTCACTGGCCACGAAGGTAAGGGCCGTGTCAATGTAACCGATGCACTCCACTAGTCCACTACACTGTTGCACCGTTCATTCCCTCGCTGCGTGTGACAGATCACCGGTCAGCAGCGTCAGCGCCTGTATAGTCCGTAGATCCCAGTCGTCACAGATTGCCTTGGAGAGTTTTACAGTAGAGAGGGTTCAGTTCAGCCGATGGACTCGTACGCCGAGGCCGGGAGAGAGCGAGTACCGCGCTAGCTCCCTTTCCACCTACTCGCCCCCGACCAGACGACGGCTTCCGTTGCGCCGCCGTGCACGACAAAATCACGCGTCACGGCGCCCATGTGCGCGCGCCGTGGTCGTGGCCTGGGTCACTCCCGGCAAATTCTTCCTTCTTCTTCGTGTGCGGTCCCGCGCACGCACGCATGATTTGGAACACTCGGGTCGCCAAGGCAGACCTACGAATTCTTGCAGGTTTTCGCTGCCGCCGCCTACCGGTAGTACGTGGCGCCGTGGACCGCTCGGCCACGCGCGCGTCCTTGTGACGCGGCCCCCCAGCTAGCTAGGTACGTAGGATAAGCGGTGTTATTAGGTTGGAGATTCATTGAGCTTATTAAGAATCACTTGTCATCTCCATTGTATTTGAACATTTTCTCTTTTTAATATAAAACGTGCAACTCTTTTACGTGATTGACAAAAATATACCCTCACGCATTGGGTCGTTGAACTTGTATTTAAATTTAGAAGAAATGCTATATCTTATCTATGTGTTTTTTTTAATACATGAATGTTTTTTTTTTGTTGCGGAACCATCTGACCGCTGCCACCGCGCCCACGTCTACGCCCTTCCCCATGTCGGCTCCACCACCGCCGCACCCGACATCTTCTCCTTCTCCGGTGAGCTTCTTAATTCTTCTCCGACTCTAGTGTTGCCCACAAATTTTGTCTAGTAATTTTTTACTTGTGAGAGGAAGAAGATGAATAATATTTATGCAAAAAAAAAGTCAAATGTTAACATGTGCTAAACTCTCATGCTTGTTTGTTAGAGCATCTCCAATAGTTTGGCATATTACTTTCCTTTTTTTTTTTTGGTAAAATAAGAAATATCCACCTCCAACCGTTTGGCATTCTCCATCCCCATCTTTTCCCAATAGGCAAAACTCCATCCTCAGCGCGCGAATATACAAATAGAGTCGGAGCGCGCATCGGGCCTTCCGACCCCCTCTAATCTACCAGCCTGTGTACCTATGTCTCGGCACTCTCCTAGGCGGAGTCGAAAGCGCTGCCGGGCGCCTTTTCCTCGACAACCAACACCGTCGACGTTGTCGTCGATGCCTACTTCGTCTCCGTTGACGATGCCCTCGTCGATCAACCTACGAGAGGGTGACGGGCAACGAGCTCGCCATGATAAACTTCCAGCTTTGGCTCACAAGTGCAACCTCATTATTCGCCGCCGCAAGATGGCAGGTGGCCACTACATCATCTCACCCTATGATTGCTCGGTTTCTGAGATGATAGACGCCCACCTCCACGACGACAAGGTGCTCGTCCCCGTCTTCCTCGGTAGGTCGTGGAACAATCACAAACAAATCTTGTTCATGCAAACATTCCTCGACACCACCATCTTCTGGAACACCACATGCTCTGTCGTGAATAGAGTGGGTGGCGTAGCCCATTTTCACTTTTAATACAAAAAGCGGCGCAATTCTTTTGCGTGATTAAGATAAAATACACAATTACGCATTAGGTCATTGAACTTCTATTTAAATATAGAAGAAATGCTATATATCTATGTGTGTTTTTTTATACATGAATGCTTTTCTTTTGTTGCGGAACCATCTGACTGCTGCCACCGCACCCACGTCTATGCCCTTCCCCACGCCGGCTCCACCACCACCGCACCCGACATCTTCTCCACCTCCGATGAGCTTCTTCTTCCTCAACTCTAGCGTTGCCCACCAAATTTTGTCTAGCAATTTGTTACTTGTGACAGGAAGAAGATGAAAAATATTTATGCAAAAAACCCAAATGTTAACATGTGCTAAACACACATGCTTGCTTGTTAGAGCATCTCCAATAATTTGGCATATTACTTCCCCATCCTTATTTTTTTTAGTAAAATAAGAAATATCCACCTCCAACGGTTTGGCATTCTCCTTCCCCATATTTTCCAATAGGAAAAACTCCGTCCACAGCGCGCGAATATACACATAGAGTTGGAGTGCACATCGAGCCTTCCGACGATCTATAATTTTGCCGGCCTTTGGACCTATGTATCGACACTCTCCTTCCAGGTGGAGTCGAGGCACCTCCAGGTGCCATTTCCTCGATGGCCGACACCATCGACGCCGCCCTCGATGCCTACTCCATCTCTGTCGACGCTGCCCTCGTAGGTTGATCGAGCTGCCAGTCTACGAAAGGGCGACACGCACTGAGCTCGCCAGGATCAACTTCCAGCTCCGACTCCCAAGTGCAACCTCATTATTCGCCGCCCAAGATGCTAGGCGGCCACTACATCATCTCACCCTAGGACTAGGATTGCTCAGTTTCTGAGATGACAGGCGCCCGCCTCCACGATGACAAGGTGCTCGTCCCCGTCTTCCTCAGCAGGCCGTGGAAAACCATAGCCATGTAGTCTTCATGCGGACTTTTCCTCGACACCACCATCTTCTAGAACGCCACATGCTCTGCTGCAACCAGAGTGGTTGAGCACAACCACGGTGCTGCGCCACCCCTTCCTTCGCCGCTGGCACATGTTGGGGAAGCTCTTACATAGGGGGCATATGCCCTCAAGCGAAAAAATGCCTTAGCAATGCCCTTTGGTCGTAGCCTCCTAGTACTCTGTAGTAGATCTTTTTTTGTGCGTCGTTTGGTCATAGCCTCGTATTCGCAGTAGATTTTTCGGTATGATACGTAGGAAGACAGGACATAGCTTGCTCAAGAGCGTGTTTGGTTCACTTCCAAGCCCAACCTGGCTCGCACCAGCTAGCCAGGACCCCTTTGGCCAGGCCGAGTGCATGCAAAGGGTGGTTGTTTGGTTGGTTGGCTGCCAGTGGCCTGGACACATGCGACTTATGTTTGGTTGCCTGTACGAGATAAGTTCCATGAGATAAAAATATTAAAAAATTATGATTATAATTTTTATTTCGTACAAATACACTATATCAACCTTATTTTATCTAATTATGTCTTAATTATCTTTAAAATACATTAATATCACTTAATATATACTAATTATAATCTAATCTATAACTCTTATATATCCCCACTACCATCCTTAGAGTTCGTGATTGGTCCACGTCATAGTAACTCCTACATACCAGAGCAGCCTGTTCATTTTATCACCAAGAGTCCTACCCCTTCCTCATCAACGCCGCCGTCGAATGCTGGCCGTTATCCCTGACCCCTCACCTACGCAGAGAACGACGCGGCCTTTCCCCTTCCCTCAGCGCCGCCTCTTCCCCTGCCACTCCTCCACCCGCACCGCCTATCTTCGACGGTCGGCATGCCACTCAGGCCGCCGTATATACAGACCAATTTCCACACCGCGTTTGGCCATTCCTTTTCGTTTCAGCTGTGCCCGACCCCAACGCCGCGCCGTGCCGCGCCGTCCCCGCGATAGAGGAGAATCCCAAATTCTCCATCCCCATGGCAACGCGCACGCCGCCGCAGTCTTCTTCGACCGGATCCATGACGGTGACGATCGATCCGTCCCCCTCATCGGCGTCCTCGACCTCAGCCCCGCCCCCGGCGGCCGCGGCCGCGCCGGCGCCGGTGCCGGCCCCGAGTCGATGGTGCTGCGCCTGAAGCGACGTGCCAAGAAGAAGGGAAAGGTGGACAACGAGGGCCTCGGCGGCAGACTGTAGCGATGATGAGGTGCTCCGCCCGCAATAGCTCGAAGAAGTGCTGCATATTCCCTTCGACGAGGACTGCAGCGACGATGAGGGCCCCGGCGGTGGTGGCGGCCACCGGTGGTCCGGTGCCCTCACCCTCATGGTGACGCCGGCGAGGGGACAAGTGGTGGCGGCGGGTGCTCGTCGTCTTCCCATGACCATGGCCATGGCCACCACTGATCTCCGTGCGGGTTATTGGACCCTTCTCCATCTTTAGGTATTGGGCGACAATCGATCGATGATTATGTTTAATTTGGCCTGATGTAAAGAAGCCCGCCCCGTCTAGCCGCTTGCAGAGGTGAAGCATACAGGAAGCCCCGCCCCTCCACCCGGCCATGGCTGGGCACGACCCCAGGTGGTGCGGCCCCAGCAGGCGCAGCTACAATGGCCGAGTGTGACCCGATGGGCACGGCTACGGAGCGGTGCCGTAGAGGGGCTAGGCTAGAGTCCGTGTGAGCTGTGGGATGTCGTCATCCGCGTTGCTACTTGCCTCAACTTCTGATTTCGTTCTCCATCACTCCATGGTTTCTTTCAGGACAGAGCTAGCGTTTCGGATGGAGCAGCAGGCGATCTATGGCTTTCTCGGCGAACTACAGGTAACCTGCGGCTCAGTTTCTTATCACAGATTAGCAGTATGTCTTGAACTCTGAAAAACACTGGTCCTTTATAGTTACAATTCTGCAGGCCTGAAGAAATGAGCAAGTACAGAGAAGTTGTTCTTTCTCTGTTGTGACAATTCTGCGCGTGGATTTGGCATTGGATACGAGCATAGCGTGATGAACGAACCAGAAGTGTATGATCATTAGCTGTGGGATTTTTATTCGTTTATTACAAATTCTGCTGTTGACCAGAAGGCTTGCATTGTTTCTGCTTTATGTCTATTTTTTAGCTGGGTGGAGGATAGATAGGTTGTGCCTTAACAACTAGATGTTGACTGTTCAATATGGATAAGCTTGAAATTAATTTTAAATTCCTCTTAGGTAGATTAAATTTAGACGGTAACGCGGGTAATTTATAATAAGATCCACTATCATGTAGAGATGATATCATGAAATCCTCTCGAATGATCGTTTTTTTTTTTAATTCCCGCAAAGAACGCGGGAGATTCCTCTAGTAAAATAATTAACAATCGCACCCCCGCCTAGCCAAATAGAAACGCTCGATTCGGACGTTCCCCACGAGCCTGGCTCGTGCTGTACGACTGCCTGGCCGCAGCCTGGCCCTGCAGCTTGACCAGGCAACCAAACTACGGTAGGTTGCATGCGGCGAGCCTGGCCAGGCGTTGGTGCAGGCAACCAAACGGCTACCAAAGGGCAAAACTTTCTTCCTGATCGGGGTCTCTATTGAGTTGAGGTGGAGGAGATCTCGACGACAAGTCAAAGGTTCTGTAGCGAGAGAGCCATGCGCATGCGGGCGGCCGCAAGCTGGACCACTTGACACACAGTCAGCAGCGCATCAGCAGATGGAATGAAATGGAACCCGAGGTGCAGATCAGATAAGAATACAGTAGGATAGAGGGTGCTGTGGCAAGCGAGCGAAATCAATGCAGGCCCGGAACTTAACGACCGATTCCCATTGGTAGCCAGCCCAGGGACAAGGACGAAAGGTGCATCACATCAGCTGGACGAGTGTGCCGGAGACCCGGGAGTCATCACGTACGTAAAGCATGCACGCGGCACGCGGCCTGAAGTGATTGTGCTTCGTAGCGCAGAGTCAGGGCAATAGGTCGGCAGAACCGCTTCCCTTTGGAATGATGGATGACCTGAAGAAAAGCTCTACAGTATAGACGGTAAAAGGTAAGTAAAGTCTACGTTAAGTGCTGAATTCACCCTGACTTAGCGTAAGTCCCTAATACAGTACCATGGTGCATTGGTGCCGATCGAGCTAGTACGTGCAGCTGACTGACTGCAGAGTAGGAGTACGTACTACTGATCCGTAGTGCAGACCCACTGATGAGTGATGATGAAGTGCTGACCAGGCAAGGTCGAGAGTTCTTCGCGGCTCCGTACTTGCCACGATCAGAGATGGGTAGACCGTCCAGCCAGTCACTCACTCCATGATTAGCCGGCAACTTATGTTATGTTCCGTACCCCCACATGATTATTCCGCGTCCACATGGCCACATGCCGCCACGCAGTGCACACTCTGCCTTGTCGTCCGGCCCCGCGGTGCATGCACTGCACAAAAGAGCGTCGTCCGGGGCGATTCAGGGGCCGAAACGTACGCAGCGCGCGGGCGGCGCGGTGTCTGCTGCGTCGGCCCCGCTTCGGCGCAAGCGCAGCCGCACGCTTCCTTCCCCTCCCGGCGGGCGCTGACGAGGATGCGTGGGCGCGCCGGCGGCACGCACTAGCTCGCCGAGTAATCTCTCTCTCTCTCTCTCTCTCACATCGCCCCGTCCCTGTTTCTTTTAACGCGACGTCGACGTCCGTAACCAACGCCGTCACCAATCTAGAGCTACCAGCAGCAGCAGGTTTACATGCATCTTTCTCGATCGAGATGGGGTTTTATGATATATGATATGATATATGATATTTTGCCGACGCGAAGCGAGCGCCCCCAGAACCAGAAGCTCCAAAACCGTCTCGCAACGAAACACTTGACTGCACCGGCCTGCGGCCGGCTGCGGTGCACCAGCACCACCGACTTTCTTTTCACCAGGAAAGCGGCAATGATTCTGTGCCCTGGAATATTCTTTCCAGTGTGCGCATCTCTACTTGTCCCTTTCCGCCAATTAGTTTAGCTGGCGCAAACGCACTCGATCTGCCCCTTCCGGTCTAGTACTAGTGCCCTAGCCTACAGTGTTTCTTTAGCCCTACTGTTTTTGATTTTTCTTTTTTTTTGCAAAGCGATCAACTCGCCCATGTTCGTCTTCGCTGGAACTTATCAATACGGCTTATTAGCAATGGACCTATGATATAATGTTTTTTCTCTCACAACAAAACAACATCATCGGCTTTATGAAGCGTAGAAATCATGAAAACTACGAATTCCACCCAAATATGGCACCTTAACATTTACAACCTCTTGAGTCTTTTTTTTTTTTAAAAAAAAGTGGTCAAATAGTTTGTCACCAGATATTTTGCAGTAGTAACAGGTACTCCTCCCCGTTTCAAATTATAAATTGTTTTAACTTTCCATTTCTAGGTACATACCTTCACTATATACCTTAGCCATGTGTATATTATATTTGGACACATATACTATTTTATATATTTAGAAAAAAATAAAACATGTTGTGATGTATAGAATAGAAATCCAGAACTTGCTACAGATGACAGAAAAAAAATATCAGATTCGTCAGAAAAAACACTAGTGGATCTCAGCTGCCATACTCGTTATCACATGGCGCCAATTCCATGGCCGGCCATTTCTGCTAAATTGGATAGCTTCAAGGTGCAGCAAGCTGCCACACCCTCTAGCTAACAAGTTGCAAAAAACAAGGATGGGATTGGAAGGTTGCGAGGGAGGAGAAGAAGACATCAGTGGGGTTAAAGGCTGGTGTTTGGTACAGCATCCTCTTGTTTTTCTGTCCAATCATTTCTCCAGCCGGGGGTAGCTAGCTAGCTAGCCCTGGCTGGCTGGCCGGCCGGCTGCTGGCGCCCTGACTGGTGCACAGTGGCCAGGCACGTCTCTGTTGCCAGATCTCTCCTGTTTTTATCTGTAAAGGAACAGAGCATTTGCTTAAAGAAGTAGAGATATGCTACTGTCCATCCCAACTGTTTCTGAAATGCGGATGATATTACACATAAAAAGGTGAGGATTTTTCATACATATCTCCACGGGCAAAGAACCTTTCGGAATTCAAAACGCTGTATAGCTCGCTAGGGCGCATATCATTTCACCTTTTGCTTTTGCGTTCACGCATGTTCGATTCGTCGCGGCCTCGATCTTGGCCTTTTTCCCTTCCCCTTTTCTTTTTCCTAGCTCATTGTTGCTTGCGTGACCACTCCATATTTCGTTTCGTGCCGGTCCTTTAGCTTTAGCTTCTCCATGAAATCTGAACCTCCCTTTACGATCGATCCCCTTTTGTTCGTCATGGCATCTCATGGACCGAACAATTTGCTCGATCATGCCCGAATGATGGGCTCGCACGATCGATCAAATGCATGCAGCCAACCTACGCAGCTGCACTGCGTGCATAAAAGGTAAAGCCGTCGGCTAACACAAGAGCTGAATGATAGTGGCATCCGATCCCGTAGACAAGTGATCACACGGCAATCAAGCAATGGCATCCACCGCAACGTACGCCCTTTTGCCTCTTATATAGAAAACTTTAGCAGCAGCATACGAAGTACTCGCCTTTTCATTATTTGTCGACAAGTGGTTCAAGAAAGAAAAGGAATAAATTATGTATGTAGAGGTTCAATAGGATACTTCCTTTGGCCACAAATGCTTAACGTTCCTCACTTCTTATGACCTCTTCTGTTTTCGCTTTCTGTCGATCTAGGTGCTGTACATATCTAGGAGCGGTACATAAACTCTTTTACTCCTTCCTTAATTGAGAGACAGAGCTCCTGTCGTTCGTTTCAAAATTACATTTTTACTTTCTATAACGACCTCATGCATATCTTGCTCATAAAGAACTAGAATTACATGCATCTCTAACCATAGTATGAATTCTGATTCTAAGACATATTATGAGATGACTGTTCAAAAGGTGTATGTATCATATTACATTACATCGTACATGCATGTTTGTTAGTCAATATACAATTGTAAAATTTAATAAACATTATATAAAGATTTATGAAAGTACGGTGCTTGACGAATCTATACCTACTCTTTGACTTTAATGCTCACACAACTGGTTAGTCTGAAATCCATTGATAACGGTTAATAAATTTTTAAAGATTAGTCAGGTTTCTATTCGGCAATACATCAATTGTTTATGGCCTCCTTTTAAATGTACTAGTATTTTTCATAATTCCGGTGGAAACTTAACGTTTTCCACAAAGCAGCATTAAAATGATAAGTTAAGAGTTCATACGCAAGTGGACTCTCATTAACTTTCTATTGTTCGATCAGCCGGCCGTCTCTCTCTAACGATCCATATGCTCGTCCTGTAATATTACATCATGTACAGTGCTCTACCTCTCTACGCCAGCGTTACACATGCCGACGATTCGAATCAATTTTGTGCCACCAATGGCGAGCGAAACCTTCTCCGACAAGGAGTCAGCACCTACTAAGGCTTTCTTGAGCTAGCGTGCAAAGTGTTAGGTCCAGAGGATAATGCTATAGTAGACCACAATGATGTGCCGGTTGTACAACTTTCAGGGACAGGTTGCTCCAATGAAATGCGATCGGTTTCACGCTGCAAAAGAACAGGGATTTACTGCACAATATGCGAACCCACTGTAGCTCAAAACGGATTATATACTATGTGTTAGTACATGTTTACAAATCATGAAACCTGGCGGTCCACCAGATTATCGTAGGCATTATTTGTAGGGGTGAGCGTACACACGTAAATATGTAGTGTTTTGAGAGAGAGAGAGGGGGGGGTGGAGAGGGGAGAGAGAGAGCTCCAATCGTTTACAAAACAAAATTTTAATTCATTTCATCATTGAGATCTTGCAACCCCTGTGCTTCCCTCACAAGCTTCAGTTACATAAATTACAAAACCGAGAAATACTCGATTATATCTTTGGAAACGAACCCACACACCGCCGCACCGGTATAGGATCATCGAAAAAAGTTGTGTGAGGACCATCCGCACGAAAACACCATGTGGACATAAGGCATGTGTGGCCACTAAAAATAAGTTGCTCAATTCTGCAGGAATGTTGACCACCGTTCATTGGCATTTGTTAGGTGTTTGTCTCCATAATACAAAGCATCTAACAGGTTAGGTTTTAAGTTGTCGTATTGGTATTTTTGTAATGAAGAGTGTTTGTAAAGTGTTGATGTATGTAACCATCTATCCTATAATATACTTAGAGTCTACCGTAAGCATGATCCAAGTATCAGTTGCACTGCGGTAGGGATGGTCTCCCGCACTGATTTTTTTCTGGATTCGGAGGTTGCCGGGTTTGTTTTATCGACGAAGCTAGAACAAGTGCACAAGCTTGCCTTTTCACGGCCAATGAGACGTAAGACGAGATGAAAATGGCAACGGCAGAAAGAAACTCGGGGAATCTGGACCGTGACTCAGCTTGCAAAGGTTCCACTGAAGTGCACGACCTTTGTTATGAGGATCCGCGGCCGTACGTGTGTCGTTTGCGTGTCCGCTCGGGGTCTCGAATTCGGTTAGTAGCTAATACTAAACCAATTCTTTGCGTGACACGAGTCTTATCGCTTGGTTACTAGCGTACCAATTATTTGGTTGCAAAAGTTTACATCGTGTGATGATAAAACAAAGAGGTTCAGTGCGCGCGCCACGCCGGCTTTGTGGGCAGAGAATCAGTACCAGCCCGGCTACGTAGCTGCGTACGCAAGCAGAGCCTAAAACAGAGCCGTCCGTTACAACCTAGCCAGCTAGTACTGCAAGTTACTAGGCGTTTTGACGACGATCGATGACAGGAAATTAGACGAAGAAGGGACGACGACATTGTGATGATGAGTGATGGGCGTGACGCATTCTAGACGACTGAAACACACACGGAAGGGTAGGGAGGGTGATCGATAGATGATGCATGCGCGCGCGCGCGCACAGGGAAAATGAAGGCCAGCCACCCTTACCCGTACGTGCACGCCTTGAGATTATTATTCCGGTCACGTACTCGTCATCGTCATAGCCGTCTAGGTGTCGCGATTGGATTAGCCAAGTTTCGCCATCCGAGATCCTTGCATCGATCTGCAGGACGTCTGCTTCCGGAGAGGGGAACAGGATGAGGAATCAGGATGCCAACAACACTGTCCCGTTCCTCCGCCGGTCCGCCCTGTACCTGTCAACGGGGCTATTTACATATATACACATTTGTTTCAGCACGAAATTTTGTCACGTACGGCGGCCGGACACGTACGTGAAATGAAAACCTTGCCGATGGTCGATGGAACAAGAGTTTGACAAAGTCGTTTCACGAGTCGCACTTCTCGTCGTCAAAGCCGACGCATATATTTGGCCATTTGGGGGGTCTAGGGACGTAGTAGGAGTACGTACGTGTACGTACCCGGGCCTTGTCCGCTTGCCTCACGACCGGACCGCTCCGTCGGTCCGCTCGAAGAACTTGCCAGTCTCGCCACGCCAAAAGCCGCCAAGCAAGGGGACAAGAGCAGCACGACTGCACGAGCAACGCGCCCGTCTCGTGTCGTGTCGAGTGTCGCGTGTGTGACTGGTGAACGTGAAGGGGACGCGCGCGCTCGCTCGATGATCTAGAACCCTGTGTGACAACAGCACACACGACACACCGACCGAGAGGCCGGATCCGGATCGGATAAGGCGGGCATGCAGAAGGTTCCTGGTAGCGTCGTCGTCGCCGTCGCGAGCGAGATTCAGCTGGCTGGGTGGATCCGAGAAGAAAATCACGCTTTTATTTCCTTCGAGATTCGAAAAAAAAGGACGGGTCCAGTAATCAGCCATCGGCCGGCGGCGGCCAACCCGGCAGCGGCAGCCGTACTTGCGTCAAAAAGCAGGGAGGGAGGGCGAGGGGCGACGCTGCTGCCTGCTGGTTTCGTCCGTCCAAGGTCCAACGTGTCCGTGCGTGCGTGGACCGAAGAAGGCGCCGACCGACGGCCACGGCCCACGCCGCCGCCGTGCCGTGCGCACGGAAGTTGTACGCGGTCCGGTCGGTCCCCGACCGACCCCGTGCGTGCCTGGGTGGGTCGCGCCGGCACGTCTGCGGCGTGCACGTCAAAGACGTCCATCGGCCACGACGCCCCACGCCCACAGGCCCCACGCTTGGCTTGACCCGGCTACGTCGTGCACTTTTCACGAGCGGCCGGGCGGGGGCGCGGGCTCTTTGGGGTCTCTGGTCAGCGTTTAGTAGGTGGTGTGCATCGGCGAAGGAGGAACTACTCCTATCATCAATCAAGTTGGTAATGGTCTGCGTTGATGACTTGGGAAAGGGGGCAATGGTGTCACGCAAATGCTCTGTTCCGTTTTTATAAAAAGTCCATGTTGAAACGACGCGATCTATGTTACTATAAATTACGCTTTGATTGTTCATTTACTTTGCATTATATATTATGTATGTTTATTAACTTATAATTATTAGATTAGATACTATAATTGCTTGTATACAAATCTAATCATATCAATATTAGATTATATAGTACTCAGTTGTTATTCTCTCCATCCTAAGTTATAAGATACTTTGGATTTTTCTAGATACATAGTATTACCTCCAATCCAAATTATAAGGCGTTTTGACTTTTCTAGATATAGTTTTTTTTCTTATGTATACATAACGTAGTGTATAACTAGGTGCATAACAAAAGAAATGTATCTAAAAAGACAAAACGTCTTATAATTTGGAACAAAGATAATACGTATTTACTATGTACTTAAATATATGTATCCGGAGAAGCCAAGGCGACTTATACTTCGAATGGAGGGAGCAACAAACTATTAGTTTGGATTTTGTTATATGTGTACCACACATACGTAGTAGTAGCAAAGCTAGAGCGGATTGGAGGGTGGGGCACTTGCCCTGTGGGTGCATGCATATACTTGCACTCTAGAGGGTCCATATAGAGTGAAAATTTAGAAAAAAATACATCGTTTTCATAAATTTTAGGGGGTGCAAATGCACCCACTAGGATATACTTGTCTTCGCCCCTAGGTACCACATGTATGTAGAGGACCACTCTTAATCCTCCTATATGGTCACATATATAGGTGTCGCTTCCAAAAATAAGACGAATCTAAAAAAACAAAACCCCCCATGTTTTAACAACTTGCGTGTCGGACAAAAATGGTTTTGGCTTCTTTGTTTTTGGCTCGAAAAGTAGTTGTCGTATATACATATTTGGTAGGGTCTCTGAGTAAGCTAGTTGAGAAGATACAATAAACACACTAATAAAGAAGACCTAAGTAAGGGTTTAGTTGCCATTATATTTAACCATATATCGCTCCTGCCTTTCCATCATAGATCATTGCTACATTTTCTGTATGATTCCACGCCATAGCTGTGACCGACTTGCTTTCTTGTTCTGGCACACATATATGTAAGTATCGAGTTGTCATCATGAATTGTATATATCACTTCAACTTCCCACCTTGTGCACACTGCCGTAGCGAGCATAGAGACATACTTTTTCAATGGTGACACATAAAGGAAGGGTTGTGTTGTCGTTACAGTCTAGCTGTATATCACTCCTACCACCTTTTCCAGCATCCCCTCCCGCGCGCCATAACCAAAAAGGACAACATGATAATGGTATTTGTGTGGACACCATATTTGTCCATATACGAGTCCTACATATATGTTGTGTATCACCATGGTTATAAGTTTGTGTGGATCTCATTTTTCATGGATGTTTGTATCAGAGTAATATGAGGACTATATTTGTGGGTGTAGGATATTTGTCAGTAGTGGTCATCAACCCCATGAATATAAACTCGATCATGAGCCTATGAAGCATATATAGACCATACAAAAACATTTTACATACCTTATTATTCTCCACTCCACAATATTTCCTGAATTTCGATGTATTTCATAATATTATGTGCTCCAAAATCAAATCACCACCTCCCCTTTCACACTCAAGATGATGCATCGCAATTAATTCAATTCAACCAGCCATTCCGATTAGGTCTCGTAATCATAGAATCGCCAATTCGCCACACTTGCCACTTCTCTATCCCAAATTTAAGCACTTCCCATCAGTCGTCATCAACCCCTTTAAACCTTACCTATATCTTCCTCCAACCTCATCACCTAAAAAAAAAAAAAAAAAACTCTCAACTTACTATTTTTTTTTTCGCCTTCTTCCCTATAAATAACTGGCATTCCCAATTCGCCCACAACGCTCCCACAGAAACCACCCACCGGTTTTACGGCCGTTCCCTCCCTCCCTCACCGCTCGGCGCGAGACAAGCCATGAAGCTGGAGGTGATGCCCATGCCCAAGCAGCGGGTGCTGGAGGCGGAGCAGAGGGAGGAGGCCATGGAGATGAGCGGCCTGGACCTGTGGAAGCACGAGAAGCCCCCAAGGATCTGCCCGCCGCTCCCCGCCGCCGGCGGCGGCGGCGTGCGACGAGGCGACGCTCGTGCCGCCGCTCAACTTCGCCATGGTCGACGACGGCATCTTCCGCTCCGGCTTCCCGGATGCCTCCAACTTCCGGTTCCTCAAGACCCTCAACCTCCGCTCCATCGTGTAAGCGTTTCTCTCGCTCTCTCCTCCCACGCCGCCCCCGCGGCCGTCTCTCGAATTGCCGCGAAACTTTGTCGCGTGCTCTCGTGTGCGGCGCTCTGAAGCGTTCTAGCGCGCCAGGTACCTGTGCCCGGAGCCGTACCCGGAGACCAACATGGAGTTCCTCGAGAAGAACGGGATCAGGCTCTACCAGTTCGGAATCGAGGGGCGAAAGGTAAAACAATTAACAATCCAGCCACCTGGTTTCAACGAAATCTTGTGCTGCTTTGCGGCGTAGAATTACTTTGGAGGGATTAAAATAAAATATGATTTGCTTTCGGTAACATCCATGATGCACGGCTTGTTTGCCCCGAGCCGACGTTGCTCATCATATGTCGTCTTGTGTATCCTAATTTAGTACTAACTGCACTTCCCTGGTGATTTCTGGGGATAGTCCCAGTGCTTTACTCAATGAAATTTATTTGTTATTGCAACTGACTTGCCTGAAAGGGTCCATAAATCCTCTTCACGTAGGCACGCAGTGGTATCTGGAGAATTTTCAAAATTCACGGCAAATCAGTAGTGGTCCCTTTCAGCATTGCTTTGCTTAATCAAGCCAGCTGTGCTGCTGATTTAAAACAATTCTTTTCCCAATATTCTCAACTGTTTTTTATTGTTGCGTTCCTACGAATACAAGCCTACCACACTACCAGCGTGTATTCATAACCTCTTTTGGCTTGGAGCATCTCCATGTGTCGCCTTTATTTCTATACCTTTCCATTTCTTTTTGTGATTTTTTTCTTACTTTGGTTCCATGCTATGGTGATTTTTCGCTGCTTCTGCAAATTAGGTAAAGCATGCAATTACTTTGATACAAGGGTTCTTTTGTTGGAGCCCTCGTGTGAGTCATACAGTTCAATAGCATTTTTAGAACTCCCATCATGTTCTACTGTTTGCATCCTCTACTTCGTAGATATTTGCTAGATTTCTTTTTATGGACAGTTTTATTGGTTACAGAGGAAACAAGCAATTATTGCTGACGATATGTTTTCTTGTCTCCAGTTTGTGATGTTTCTTTTGATTGTGCATTTGCGATGACAGTCACATTGAACTTGTTAACTTTGTCATTTTGCAATCTAAAACCCATCAGTCATTTCGTTATTTCAGCACCTTGAGCTGTTCAGTTTCCTTGTGTGTTTGGCAGCCTAATCTATTATGGTGTCACTACGTTGCCAGAGGCTCAAAACTGACTGCAGATATCTGAGCGGTAATGATTGTGTTAAACAACACACATGAATTGATTTTAGAAATGTATCGATCTATCTTTCTGAGTTTATGAGAAAAGCTGCAAGATATGTCTGTAACTTCAGCAATGACGTCAGAGGATGGTGAATGCACAATAAAAAAATGTCGCAGAAGGTGGGTGTAGTTTTCCTCAATGTTGACGGTGCCTAGGAATAGATACACTGACGCATTGCACAATGGTAGCACAGTGTGCATCCATACATATCACTATCCAGTATCTTGTTTTGTTGCTGATCAGAGGAATGGCACTACCGGCATGGGTCTGATGCAGTGTTTTGGGGAAAATACTTTTTTGCTGGATGAATCTGAGCATGGACAATAAATTGATATTTTTATAGAAATAAAGTATTGTAACCATGCCTGATCTTGCTGCCATATAAAAGTGTAAATTTCTGTATAAATATAACATGTAGATATAAGTGGAACTGTTCCTTTTTTTTTTGGTTCATTGTACCGAATCACAAATGCCACGGTATTTGAAATTTATTTTTCACACTAAGCCCGGGTATCCTTATGTTATGCCACTATGCAAAAATTGCATATCTAAGCATGGTATAATTTCAGCAACTTTTCTTATAAGACAACACGATTTTTGTAAGTTGTCTGCCTCTATTTATGACTATTTTGAGGTGTTATTAGTTGCTCTCTCTTTTTTTTTTGAAAGATCCGGATTCGTTACTGGCATATATTAATAAGAAGATATTGAACAACAGCAAGCTGTGCCAACTCTTTTACCATTAGGTGGCAGACAACCACCTTAGGCTGTAGAGAAAAGAAGAACTACATATTACATATTACTTGAAAAAACAACTTGTACTAGTGGTGCTAGTAGGTTGCTCACTTTTTTTAGTGCATCATTGTATCGTATACTTGTATATGCCAGTTGCCAGCGAAGTCTGTAAAAACTGGTATCTAATAACTAGGTTTTTTGTCAAGTAGTGCTTACCTGTTTTCATGAAATATATTGGTAGAAAATCCTGGCAATTGATCAAATATGCATTCTTTCGTGCTTTAGATATTCATTTTCATATGGAAGCTGGTCAACATTAACTATCTTGTTATCTCTGAAAGTTTCATTCTTCATGATTGTTTTTCTCTCTGTTTGAACTTTAAGTCATTTACATCCATGACATCATGCACAACTTGACGACAAGAATAAAGCTATGTCAACTCATTGAATGGCTGGGAGTAGTCTGTCTGTCAGTCATATGAACTAGGTGTTTTTTGTGGTTTGTTTATTGTTCTGAAATTATGATTTGCTCGCTGAACCGTTCATAGCTGATGCTAATCTGACAGTTTTCCATGATCTAAAGATGTTTGAGGTTCATGGATGGTTAAATCATTGGAATTCCATTTTCTTTTTATTTTCTTTAGGAAAGTTTTTTTATTATTATTATTACGAGGAAAATTTTGCCGTCTCATAGATATAGCAAACTTTTTTTTTTCTTTGTCAATTATTATGGGCCCAGTTGCTTGAAACCACTGAAAGCGTGAATGTGGAACACTCATGCACAACTCGCGATCTGTCAGTTTTCAAGGAAGTGGTCATATTCCAGACTTCTATTGACCTTACTGCATTTCGGTCTAGTCATCTATGGACAAGAGCATATTAACGTGTTTGAGTGAATCTCTGGACTTCAGTTTTCTGCATGACCATTATCTAAAACAAACTTTCTTCGTGACTTCTAATGGCACATGGATAAGAAAATTAATTGCTTTTGGATGTGACAGGAAAAAAGAGCCTTCTGCATACTGTTTTAACTGCAGTTAGGATTTACGATTGTCTTAACTTTGTTTCTCTTGTCAAATATGTTTCTTGATACAGCTGACAGTCTGTATGATTATTATTAGTATTATTATTTGCTGGTTTCGTCCAAGTCCATATTCTCCTCATGATTGGTCTGATAATGCATTAAATGTTGTTGCTGCAGGAACCATTTGTCAACATACCCGATGACAAAATAAGGGAGGCGCTCAAAGTTGTCTTAGGTACTACACCTTTCTAATTTTTTAAGATGAAGAAAGTATAACTTCTGGCTTTCTACAACTAGGGATGCACACAGCCAACTACATCTTTCTATAGACCGAATATCCGCTTGCATCATAGAGTTATAATCTTAATTCTCTCTTATATTCTCCTTGTCTTTATTGCAGACAAAAGAAACCAACCTCTGCTTATTCATTGCAAGAGAGGCAAGGTAAGATCAGCTCCCAATTTACAGTTTGTGGCTGCTATCCAAAGAAACAACTGTGACCCTGAACTTTCTGCTCAATATTTGCATATCTGCAGCACCGAACTGGCTGCTTGGTCGGGTGCTTGAGGAAGTTGCAGAAATGGTGCTTGTCTTCAGTCTTCGACGAGTACCATCGCTTTGCTGCTGCGAAAGCGAGGATTACTGACCAGAGATTCATGGAACTGTTCGACGTCTCAAGCTTGAAGCACCTGACACCCTCACATTGTTAACCAAGGCGTGTGATCGCTTGATCCCCCAACTCTAGTACATCTCCAAGGCTATCTTCCTGCTGCTACTGAACCGATCTAGCCGTGAATAATTTTGGAACCCGCTAGAGTCCATGAGGTAGTGAGAAACCATTGTAAAACATTCGTGCTTGAGAGGTTTAGTATCCCCCTGCTTAGCGCACTGGAGAGGCTGAGAACCAGACTGCTGTGGTCGATTTGCGAGGGGTTCTCTTTTTGGTAGCTCTCGCGAGGAATTCGCCATTGTTTTTGGGTACTGAAGCATGTACTCGAGCAGCTTTGCTGAGGAGGAATGAACCACTCTCTAAGTGCAAAAGGCTTGTCTCTTATTGCACGAGTGTGACTAGGGACCCTACATATTAACAAGGGGTTTAAATAGCATGATAATTGCCTAGTTAGGCTTCAGTTATCCCAAAACATTGACAAATATTAATTAATCTTGCATGTCTCGTGTTTGAGTTTATAACCTGAAAATGACGGAATTTTCCCTATCTTGATGTTCCAACGAACGCGATGCCTTGTGTCACACGCTAGAAAAAAAGTTATTTCTTAATATAAAAATAAAAACTTCCTATACTATTTTGTTTGTTAGGAACAGAAGTAGAAACGTTAGATTTTGTTTGTCATAGGGTTCTTTTGGTCACTCTTCAAGTTCAATGCTAATTTGCTTGTTAGGAACAGAACTAACAGAGCTTTTACAATTGCTACAAAGGAGAGGATTATAGCAACATAAATAAATGGGTCAACTGACCATCTACTTAAACGACCACTTACACCATCATAGTAATAATAGTATATAAGAGTGAAAGCTACAATCTTAAATTCTTATTTTTATAGCATACAAAATGAGAGTTTTAAATAAATAGTAAACCATAATGGTTTGAATTAAACTTGAGGATACAATCTGTAGACATAAATAAGATAAAAAGCTAAGGTTGAGCCCTGGAATTTATTTGATTTAAGGTTAGGCCATGTTCAATTAAATCCTGTGAAAATAGCTAGCTCATTATTATTGCCACAAAAACTGCACAAATTACATCTTCCGCTTTAACGCGTGGATTGCTAAATGGGCAAAAGGAGGTGGAGGGGAGCGAAATGGGAGTGGGTGGATCCGGCCCAACGAAAACCCGAAGCTTGGCACAATCCAGGCCCAAGAGTTGTTCCGTTACGCTGGGCAATGTTTCCGTTGTGCAACGGGACACGTGGACGGTGGAACCAAGGTGTGGGCCACACATCACAGTAACAGAGCCTTTGTACACCTGGTCACGAGAAATTTGTCCCCCCGTCGCCCACGCAGGCCACGTATTCCCAACGTCTCCCTGGGAAGAAGTGTCCCGTCCTTGCATGTTGACCAAACTATAGCCAGTATCTCACTGACGTGTGGGCCTTAGTTTTACCTACCCCACCCGTCATTGACAGTCCAGACACCTCCGTGTGCGCCTAGCATTCGCCCACTTCACCTACCCTCCACACAGTTCGCCCCCGAGTTCACACTACAGAGTACGGAGCGCAGAGCTGCAAGCTCTAGCCGGCGAGCTCACCTCGCCCGCCCCCCTGCCAGACTGCATCCCAAGCCCAAACCCTAAACCCTGGGGCCCCAATGCCGACGCCGGCGACTGCGCTGCTGCTGCTGTTCCTCACGGCGGCGGCGTTCCGCGGCGCGACGGCGAAGACGACGATCGAGCCGTGCGCTGGCGCGGACGCCTGCCCGGCGCTGCTGGGCTACACGCTCTACGCGGACATGAAGGTGTCCGAGGTGGCGGCGCTGTTCGGCGCCGACCCGGCGGCGGTGCTGGCCGCCAACGCGCTCGACTTCGCCTCCCCGGGCGCCGCCAACCGCATCCTCCCCGCGGGGACGCCGCTCCGCGTGCCCACCCGCTGCGCCTGCGCCGACGGCGTCCGCAAGTCCGTCGCCGTCCGCTACGCCACGCGGCCGTCCGACACGCTCGGCTCCATCGCCGAGGTCGTCTTCGCCGGCCTCCCCTCCGCCGACCAGATCCGCACCGCCAACGCGCTCGCCGCCGAGGACCCCGACGCGCCGCTCGCCCCGGGACAGCGCCTCGTCATCCCGCTCCCCTGCGTCTGCTTCAACTCCACCGACAACAACCTCCCCGCTGTCTACCTCTCCTATGTCGTGCGGGTCGGGGACACCGTCGAATCCATCGCCGCCACCCACACCACCACCGTCACTGATATCAGCAATGTGAACGCCATGGGGAGCCCCATTGTCGCACCAGGCGACATCCTTGCCATACCATTGCCTGGTAAACAAATTCACTCATTGGACTGCAGTATTATGCGACAAGATTGGAATAAACTGCCGTGGCAATTGCAGAGCCATAACTGGGCAACATTCCATCATTTTCCCTTAATAAATTGACTATAAATTGATTGAAGGGGATCTAGTTTGCCAATAACCACCCAGCATTTCTATGCTTGTGATTGTCAATAACCATAGGTTGGGGAAAATAACCTGAAGTATTGGTTGACAGTTGCAGGTGTCTACCTTTTTGAAAATCTGAAAGGGTAGTTCTGTAAAGGTCCAATTTAACGTTACTTTCGGCCCTTTTGAACTTGTTATAAGAGATTGCCAGCCTTAGGATTTTAAACTTTATTAATTGACAAGCATAGGATGCAGTAATGGCTTTAAACTTTAAAATTAAATTACCACTGCAAAAGGCTGATCTATGGTTGGGGCTTGGGACAAGCCACGCTTGGATTGGTTAGGTTGTGAAAGATCACTTTTCTGTGTTTGTGTGGTACATGTTAGTAATTCTATATGCCATGGTCCTGTTTCCAGATAAGCTGCAAAATAGAGTAAAAGACACAGTTTGGCTGTTGGTTTCAGCTTATTTCTGCCATATGCAGCTTATAAGCTGTACCAAATAGGGCCTATGATTCACGAATTTTAGCAAGGGCTGCTTTATCATTGATTAATCATTCAGTGCATTAGCTAAAGATAACTTATACAAATGTGGAGTGGTAGGTCTTCATTTTTTTGATGGAAGGGTCTTTCACTTCCATGGAGGCATACCTTTCCTTTTGCTGATTGATTCAATAATTATAGTTGAGAAGGATACTTTCTAATTTTGCTGTCCTCTCTGCTGATCAGTACTTTCTTTCTAATGGCAACCATTTGTTTCTTTCATTAGCTTGCGCCTCAGCATTTGCTAACTCTGCTTCGGACTATGGATTGCTTGTGGCAAATGGAACCTATGCACTGACTGCTGGAAACTGTGTGGAGTGCAGTTGCGGGCCAGCAGATCTCAAGTAAACTTATAATCCCTTTTGTTCAATGTAGTTTTCTTGCCTTTATTTGTTTCGGACTATGACACTCTCATTTTAGATTTACAGTTTGTATTGCACACCGGCTTCACTGACAGCATCATGTTCAAGTATGCAATGCCCTAATAGCAACCTAATTCTTGGTAATGTGACTGCACAGCCCACCACTGGTGGCTGCGGTGTCTCGTCTTGCAACTATGCTGGCTATGTCAATGGAACCATCGCAACATCGTAAGCAAAAAATCCCAAATAATTTTGCTTTTGCTCTATCTAAACTTTGGAACTCAAAGATGATCCCTTCTTACAATGCATGTGCAGGCTATCCTCAGGTCTTCAACCCATGTGTCCAGGTACTTGTGCAATCTTCACTTGTAGCCTCCTTCATATTTAGCTACTGAATTGCCAATGCAGTAAATTTCAGTCCTGTACTCCTTTGTTCAAAGTTCCTTTTGAACGTCATCATTGACTTGTTCAGAGCTGCACTTTTGAAACATCCGTCAGTAAATATATTGTCTAGTCACAACCTATAAGATTTTTTAGGTGCACACCTCCTTTTTAGAAGAAAGAATAAAAAGGATGAACCTGATGTGTTATTTCAAGTGTGAAGAAAGATATTCTTGTACCAGAATATTGATCTTGCCCATTGGTTTGAATTTAAGTCGAACATAGTTTTGATCTCCTTGTGTCCAACCTAAGATGGCATTCCCTTTTTTTTTATATTGGTAGGTTCCCCTCAATCTTGTTTTGGTTAGTATCAGATTACGCCTGCCTAACACTATGTACATTGCTTTAAAGTTCTGTATACTTCTTTATTTGAGCTAGTACGTAGTACCAAAGCAAACCCTTTTAAATAAATGAAGTGATAGTAATTTAACTAAATTATCAAGTGCAACATGTGAGGGCATTGTAGATAACTGGCATGTTTCACCTGATCATACTTTTTTATGTCAAGGTTTCATCTCTAGCCTACCCCAACTAGCTTGGGACAAAAGGCTAAGTTGTTGTTGTTGTAAAGGAAAAAGAGAAGAGTGAAAATATACTATTGCTTATTCAGACAATGTTTCTGGAATGTCATTGACATTATAAAATGTGGATTATGGCATTAACCGAATAACATGATGTCTAGCTTGGTTAAGCTTTCACTTTGTTCTCAATGTATTTAAGTATAGCAAGCAGTAGGAAATGTACCAACAGAAGTTCGTTTCATAGATGTTGTTGTTTCATTTTGGCGGTGCATCATGGATTCCTCTGTTTATAATGCATCAAACAGAAGTTCGGTTCACTTTGTTGTCAATGCATCCTCTATTTTGATCTTTACTGGTGTCTGTTGTTTCAATCACTTTGACCATGATTACAGGGCCACATCAATTTCCCCCACTCACGGCGGTGCCAACTGTGGCAAACCATGGGTCTTATTCTCCATCACCTGCACCAGGACCTGGAGACGCTGGTGGTGCCATCCCAGGAGGTTCCGGCGTTTCTCCTTCAACTGGGCCAACTGGCAACGCCTCGCAAGCCCCTGTGATAAATCAACCATTCCGTTTCCTCCTCATTTTCATTCTTTCTCTGACATTATCCTTGCGGATGTAGATTCCTGTGTAGACTATTGTTGGCTGTATTTGTATTGAACGGGGAAGGCCTCATTGTGGCCAGGTGGAACCTGAATGAAGATTGCGGTAGCCTCTCTTCATCAGCGTCTGGTGAAACTTTTGGTATGATTCTGCTTTCCGCAGATTTTGTATATGAAGAAGCCACCCCCAAATTCAAGATCCATCCTTCAAGGCAAGGGTCTGAACTCTAAAGGCCCTGTTCCTGATGGGCCAATAGCTACAACTCTATTATAGATCATGTCAAAATCCGAGAACATTTGAGAAAAACTTGAATTTCAAAATCTAATAGATGAGAATGAATATTCGAGACTCTGCAAGATCTTTGAAAAAATCACAAACTATAAAGTTGTAGATCCCTTCAACATGTATAACTTTTATGAAGTTTATATTCATTCTACTTTATATGGAAAATGTATGATTCTATATAAAAAAGCAACCACCTCACATGTAAGCCAATGCCACCTCAACAAAACCATCTAAAAAAGCCACTTTGAAATGGCTAAGGAGGTGGGAGTATTTTGTTTGGTTATAAAAGTTTATTAATGTGTGATGTCTGATATTGGATTTTGGGGTATTTTCAAAATCAGCTCTTAGTTGATTTTCTTTATGTAGATAGAAACTTAGTTGATTTTCTTAGCTAGCCAGTATAGGGGTTAATGAGACTTGACTCACAATTATATCAACACTAATGTGCTGATAGTTTTTCTAGTGCTAAATTTCCATAACACTGTTTTAACATGGTGTAAGCCAACATCCTTGTCTACGAAATGGAAGGGAGGCACACGCCAGGAGCGAGCGACTGTAGTCTGTAGGGCGTCGTCGTTGGCACGGATCGATCATCTTTACACGTGATTAGGTATACGGTATCCTGCTTATTGAATGGTTAGCACAGCTGCACAAGCATGTCATGGTGGTCTTTTGTCATTTTATCTACTGGTTTTGCACCTTTTAAAAAGAAGATTCAGTAAAGTCTCTACCCAAAACAATCTCATCCATTTCAAGTCTCAGCTGCACGGAGTACGCGTACGCACAGAGTATTTCTGCTGGTGTTACCATTAATTCAACCAACTAATCGGCTCCATCCTCCGTCCAGCATGTCAACACGCAAGCACCGCTATAGATTCCGCAGCATTTGACTAAACCGTCTGCCTTGTCGTGCTCGCCGGTGGCAGATTGAGGATTCCAGGTCATTTTATACGCCGTCGACGTCGTCCGCCGGCCTAACGCACGGTCGGTGTCACCGATCGAGTGCATCGGGCCATCGGCCATGGCCGGGCGACTACAAAGCTCACTCAGCTCGATCAGGATATATATATGATGCTGCTCCGACTCTGATCCTATCCTAACAATAGCATGCCTGGTGGTTGAATTCTGGGCTGGCTGCTTCTTTTCACGAGTCCTGCTGTGGTACCTTTAAATAACTATAAGCCGTTTATTATTTAATTAGATCGTAGGGTTGATATTAACTATTACTTTCTGAGAGGTGTAACAGATGGAATATATATCTATTTAATTTTTAATTTCATAAATAGGATAAGTAAGGAAAGTTTAAGATATAAAAATATTTGTCAGATCTTATTGATGCATGCCAATCTATTAAATATGGTAACTTGATTAGCATTATTTTAGGATTTGCAGTAAATGTAATATACTATGTACTATAATGAATTAATGATACGTGACAAGTCCAAATAGTTTTTGCTACATAGTGGCTAGTTGCACATACCTAGAAGCGTGTGTAGTATTGCGTGAGATAATCACAGGTGCACATATGAATCTTGTACGTTAGTGCGGATGATTGTGTTTGAACTTTGGATATACATTACTCGCATAATTAATATAATAAAGATATTATGTTGAACTTTGGAATTGGATATACATTACTCGCATAATTAATACACAATAAAGATCCGTACGTATATACTAATATACATCTAAGTCACATGCAAATTAATAAATATAAGAGATAATCATACAAAGAAAGGAAATTTTCTCAGGAAAGACGGGTTCATTAATTACCGATCCATATCTTATGCATGTGTGCCATATATAATTGTCGTGCATTCCCTATATCAGATATGGTAAGGAAAGGATTGCATTGATTGATTTTCCTTGATTATTTGGTTATTTATTTGTCTAAAAGATTTTAAAATTCAACGGTTGTGATTTATTCAAACTCTTACCTCCTAAGAGGTAATGTTTGTAGCATAGCAAAAGCCCTCTTTTCACATTGAAAAAGATGCCAGCAGCGAGCTAGGTGCATGCATGTTTATAGTCTTATAGACCAGTAGGTGTGCAAGAGTATAGGTTTTTGCACAGTTTGTCAACCATGTCGTTGACCCTCCAAGCTCGATCGGTCGCAGAAGTAATTAACAGGGGGATCAGATGAGGTCTTCATCTGCTTGCTTGATGTTAAGTAGGATTTGACCATCAGGGGTGCACTACTAAAAGAGTATTCATATCTCCCCAAAGTTGCTATGACTATATATGAGTGTCTGTTAAGTGATCTTGACAGTGTGCCTAGCCACAAGGATTTGCTTTATCATAAGGCCGACACTGAAGAACAAGAATCTTACTAGTGGATTCCTCTCTTTTTTTGTTAAATATGTGATGCCTCTTAAAAGATACTTATCTCTTTGTAGTTTCAGATGGTATAATACTAATTCAGAGCTTTGTTTCCCACATAACTGCATACGACATCCAAATGACAATACGTACAGTTTTATGATAGCTAACTAAGCTTTGACGAGACTAGACACACACAAAAGTACAGAACCATATCAGTTGTATCACAAATCATAAAGCACAATCACACGCATAGAAATATGACATATTTAATAACAAAAAAAGTCTATCAATAGCAAAAGTCTTATATTAATATCTGGAAAAGAAAAAGACGCACATAGAGCCGCGACCACATGATAGGCAAGGACAGTGACATCGAATTAAGACACAGGTAAAAAACCAATCGCTTCCCTACCAAGAAAAGCCTATTACACCACTCTTTCCTGCCTCAAACCGCCAATTACACCACTCTTTCCTGCCTCAAACCGATTGCATGATTGCATCACGCACCATGGTTCACTCTGATTGCAGGAGCCAAAGCTAGCTACTCTGATCACTACAGTCTACAATTATAGTTGTCCCTAGAGACTAGAGAGAGAGAGATCTGCAGGGAGAGGTGAGATGAGCGTTGGTACCGGTGGTGGGGTGGAGCTCGCCTACCCACCATGGTTGACTCTGCTCTGCACTGAACCCCGGCCAGGGTGCCCCATGGATGCGATGCGACGCGATGATTTCCGGCCGGTGTGGACAAAGACGCCTCCCCAGCCAGGCGGTTGGTGAAAACAACGGTTTACTGGACGTTTTTTGTCAAAAGGGAGGAGAGTGCTGCCTGCCGGTCTCCATCAGCGTCAGCAGCCAGGTTTCCTTTTGGGAGTCGTTTCATTTCATTCAGGGCTGAAACCACCCAAAACAACCATGAAACGCCATTTCTGCAGACATATATCGTCGTGCGATCCTTTTCCTCCACGAATGAAGCAACAGTCGATGATCGATGCACGGTGCACGAGAGCTTGTGTGTAGTGGAGGTGGTGTCTTTGAGACAAAGCAAAGGCTCAACACAGCTGATGCGGTTAGTTTTGGACGAGGCGATAGCCCTTGTTGCATTTGTAGTTGTCCATCCATTTGTCTTGTTAATTAGCTCAGGGGCGATCACCCTGCAGTCAACATGTATTATTGCCCACAACAATGCATTGTTGGCTCTGCTGCGGACCAATGTATTCAAGCGTGTTAGCAAAGGGAATCCTCATGATTTGGTATATACTTTGACATCATTGAGCGTTTCTGCTATTTGTTCTTGCTCAAAATGTCTTGGAAGCAGAGGGTCTACGGTTTGGCAGCTTTCTTAATAATAATGCATCATTAGTTTTTTTGTGTGTGAAGTACGCATCGATGCTATCAAACATTCTTTCCTTGCAAAATTTAGTGAGGTAAAGCCAGTTGCTTGTTCAGAGTTTTTGGAAGATCTTTGCAAACAGGTCGTCCTTGGGCCACAGTTTCCCTGCTTTGATTGGTTGAGTTGAGAATATCAAAAGTTTGTGGCATTGAAGTCAATTGCCTAGAATTTGAATATTATCCATCAGTGATCATGTTTTCTACATATTTTGAATGACAAACCTGATGAAGGACCTAACATCCATCCCCCTTGCCCCAGCTTGGGCTGTAAATCATGTATTGACCCCCATATAAATTGTACTTCCTCCATCCCACTAGTTTTATTCAAAAAATTTATGCAAAATATCATTCTTTTGTCATGGTTTGCTTTATTAATAAATTTTCTTCAAAAATAACTTAAATTTAATTATGTTTGCACAATAAGATGAGTGGTTAAACTTGGTGTAAAAAAAGTCAAATTACTTACAATTTGGGATGGAGGAAGTATATGCTACCCTGCTCCATCCTGCAGGCCCTTTTATTTGGAGAATATTCTTGGATTTTACTTTGGTCAGTTCTGACCTATTTTATGCTCGCCATATTCAAGATAATCGTGAGATTGATACTACGCTGTCTTGCAAATTGGTATGTAATAAATCTACAGCTCACAAGAAACCAACATGTGGATTGAGTACAGCAAGCGCTGCAGCTGCTGAGGGTTATATGACAGAAGTATTGAGATGAATATTATAGGATTTCAATATTATAGTATCTCCTTCCAAGGGCTTTGTCCAATTTTGTGCTGTTTACAGTTTATTCCTGACCTCTGTTTGTGCATAGCTCAGCTTGAGCCTAAATTATATGCTGTCACTGTCACCTTACCAAGATGTTCTGATCTGTCATGTAAGACATGTTCATTTTCTTCGAAAAGAAAAGAAACAGACTACAATGCCATACTTCGTGTTCCACAGTACCCCGATAAGATGTTCGCATTGCGTAAAAAAACAAACAAAAGGTAAGATCAATTACATATTTACCTCTATAAAAGATTTCAGCATATGATAATTGCATTTTGAAAGTAGCTAGATTTTTTTTAAAATCGTCTACTATAACTAGTTGAGCGTATTTCATTTTTCGAGATCAGATCTTTTACTCAGTATTTTTTGAAAGTAACTAGAGAGAGTAAAAAAGTTTAGTATCACTAGTTGAGCGTATCTATAAATAACTTATTTGAAGACAAATTTTAAAAGATAGATGTCCATCCTGCCTTCTGCTGTGTTTACACAAGGCAGTCGAGGAGGGGTCAAACATACACGCTGGTGCCGTCCCTGGGCTTCTTCACCAGTTCTCACCTACATCTTGCTTTGTCCCTCCGAGTGTACAAAATATTCAACAAAAGAGTACATGCCAAAACGGCGAATACAATGTTCAACGTCACCGGCTTCTGCCAACAAGTAGGCATCAGTGGCACATCACCCAACTGCTTGCGTTGTCCTCCTCACTCCTCTCAACTACTATATCCGATCCAGTGCTTGCTTAATTCTCTAATCGCCATGAGCCGCGAGCTTCAGGACGCACAAATATATATGCAGCGTAATCACAGTGCAAAGCTCTTGTGATCGATCGATCCCATTACAAGCTAGAATGACCAAGAAGCAGCAGCTCGTGGTGTTGCTGGTACTGATCGCGCTCCCCGCGCACCTTGTGCTGCCTGTCTCCGGCGCCGGCGCTGGCGTCGTGGCGCTGCTCACGCACGCCGACGCCGGCCGCGGCCTCGCTCGGCCCGAGCTCGTGCGGCGGATGGCGCACCGAGCCAGGGCGCGCCGCCGGCTCCTGTCCACCGCCGCCCGCACGACGACGTGCGCGCGCGGGTGCGCGCCGGCGGCGGCGGCGGGATCGTGACGAACGAGTACCTGGTCCACCTTGCCGTCGGCACGCCGCCGCGGGCCGTGGCGCTCACGCTCGACACCGGCAGCGACCTCGTGTGGACGCAGTGCGCGCCCTGCCGCGACTGCTTCCACCAGGGCCTCCCGCTCCTGGACCCCGCCGCGTCCTCCACGTACGCCGCGCTCCCCTGCGGCGCGCCGCGGTGCCGCGCGCTCCCGTTCACGTCGTGCGGCCGGACCAGCTCTCGGGGCAACCGGACCTGCGCCTACGTCTACCACTACGGCGACAGGTGGGTCACCGTCGGCGAGCTCGCCACCGACCGCGTCACCTTCGGCGGGGACAGCAGCAATGGCGACAGCAGCCTCCCCACGCGGCGCCTGACCTTCGGCTGCGGCCACTTGAACAAGGGCGTGTTCCAGTCGAACGAGACCGGCATTGCCGGCTTCGGCAGGGGGAGGTGGTCGCTCCCGTCGCAGCTCAACGTCACAAGCTTCTCCTACTGCTTCACCTCCATGTTCGAGTCCAAGAACAGCCTCGTCACTCTCGGCGGCGCGCCGGCAGCCGTGCTCCACAGCCACGCCGCGCGCATCACCGGCGAGGTCCGGACCACCCCGCTCCTCAAGAACCCCTCGCAGCCGTCGCTCTACTTCCTCTCACTCAAGGGCATATCCGTGGGGAAGACACGGCTGGCGGTCCCGGAGGCCAGGTTCCGGTCGACGATCATCGACTCGGGCGCGTCGATCACGACGCTCCCGGAGCAAGTGTACGAGGCCGTGAAGGCGGAGTTCGCGGCGCAGGTCGGGCTGCCGCCCAGCGCCGTGGTGGAAGGGTCGGCGCTCGACCTCTGCTTCGCGCTGCCCGTGACGGCGCTCTGGCGCCGCCCCGCCGTGCCGTCGCTGACGCTGCACCTGGAGGGCGCCGACTGGGAGCTGCCGCGCGGCAACTACGTGTTCGAGGACCTCGCCGCGCGCGTCATGTGCGTGGTGCTGGACGCGGCGCCCGGGGACCAGACCGTCATCGGCAACTTCCAGCAGCAGAACACGCACGTCGTGTACGACCTCGAAAACGACCGGCTGTCCTTCGCTCCGGCACGGTGCGGCAGCCTCGTAGCTTCACTCTAGTCACTCCTCAGTCCTCACTACAGTCTACAGCTATAGTAGTAGAAGTGTGAGTGTGTGTGTGTTTGTACAAAGACAAAGAACAGGTAGATCTTTTTTAGTACTAGAAATACTAGGTGAAAAAAAAGGTTTTTCACCGTGATGTAGAAGTTGGAAAGCAACAGAGGAAATCTTGCGTGCAATTTGTCACGCCTTGTTTACAGATGAGTACGGAGTACATAGTATCTTCAATTTGACCATATTTTCAAGAGTTTTTTTATTAATCTTGCAACCTTGCGAGCTGGTTTACACTTTGATTCTTTTCTCCGCCTTCATTCAGCATGTCAACCATATACACAGCTGATACCTGACAAAGCAGATAGGAACGCTCCGGCTGAGAGCAGAGGTGTTTCGCTTTCAGGCCTCTCCTTTGTCGGCAGGTGAATAAGACAGCAATTAGGCTACGATCCATAGACGGCCAAATGGCCAAATAGTTTGGTCAATGTTTGTGAGCTATGGAATTGTCTCATTCCGTTTTCATCGACAGTCCCACAATATTCTTAACAAATCATTCAACAAATTTAAATTTAAATGGGGTCATTGTCTTGCCAATTCTGTGTGAATGAGCATCTGACATATGGGTTCATGATGTACAAGGAGTTTAGGGACGCTGACATGCCTCTTCAAGGCAACCATAATTTGGGACACATGGGCATGTGGCAGCAGAAAGCACAATCGAGAGTGATTACTGTACAAGGCTAGAAGCAGCGAAGCCTGCACAAAGGCCGGTCACTGCCACTGTCACATTCAGAAGCTTCACGCATGCCATTTGGATTAATAATAGTATACATGAAAATAACAGGCATCTGGCATGGCAATTGGAGCAACATAGGGGATGGTTTGGTAGAGTTGAGAGAGACAATTGTCAGCGGCAAAACTGCACGACACAAACAATTTTACTGTAACCGATGATATCAGGATAATCACGACGAAACGAGTTACAGAAACAACCCCATGCTACCAGCAACAAAGAACTAACAATCTCATGTCAAATCTTTTTTAAAAAAAATTGCTTCTGTTCCCTACATAACACAGGTAATCACGGCTCGATTTGGATGGGATCAACAATGGCAGTTGATGGTGGGCAGGAAGAATAAACGCCATTGCAATGGTTGTTTTCCTCACCCGTATGCTCCACAACCATGACGCCATGCTCAGCTGTGCTAGGGTTTTCCTGGTCCTCAGCCTCTCCTACTACAAGGCTCTGCTGTACCGTACACGATTCAGTACCTAGAGCTACCAGCCCTGGGTCGTCCTGTTCCTCCAGCATCAGTTCTGGAGGTCTTGGTGGGAGCACAAAGCTGGAACCATCACCCTCCTCACACTTAGGCTCCACCAATATAGTCTGCTCCATTTCAGGGTGGTCTTCTAGATGTTGATCTTGATGGAGATCTTCATCCGATTGATGAACAACCAAATCAGTCATGGGAGTGGCTGGATCACAAATCTCAGTGGCTGGTGCAGCTGAATCACAGTTTTCCTCGACACATAGTGAAGGATTTTCAGGGAACACACTGTTGGAGAATTCGTTTTCCTCTTCCATAGGCTCCAGGGAAAATGAAGCTGCGTTCTACTGTGTTAATTTCTTCATCTTCCTCTTGTAGCCCTTCATGGTTGGTATCTATATTTTCTTCAGCTTCAAGCAAAAGTTGAGGTGTCTGTTGACTTATTGCTGCATCAACATGTGGACTAGTATCCGAATGAAAATGTGGAACAGCTGAGTCACTATTATTCTGGATCTCACCAAGATCTTGCAAGACATCTTCAAAGCCATGCAGAAACTCAGCAACCAAGGCTTGAGTGGCTGTATCAGCTGCAGCTGTCATGGCTCTCTTGGCCTTCTTCACCATACCTTCTAGTTTATCAACCTACAACAGTTAGGGGATACTTCAAATTAAATACTGGTTCACTATATGCATAGTAATTTGATTGAAGAAGCTGTGCCTGTACTCAAATCTTAAACAGTGCATCAAATTTATTTCAATAAATATGAACTAAATAAGAGATTTGTGTTTTACCGCTTTGCGGATTATTGGAGACTTGGCTTGGTACTGGAGATCTAAGGAGTCATCAGTTGGAGCTGAAGGTCCCGCTTCAACGTCATCACTGATTGCTGGGACAAGGTACCGTCGTGTTGCTCCTGAGTACCAGCGCAGATACTCCTCATAAGAAGATGGATCATATTGCTCTGTATCTCGAAATATGCGTTGTCGTCGTGCTTCCCATTCCTGAATATACTCATGGTGTGTTTCTTCCCAGTTCTCTCGTTCTTTTGCCACGTCTACTAATACGATGTAATGACTGTAGCGTAGGCGGAAAGGTGGTGGAATGCATTGTCGAAGCCCAAATTGCCGCATCACCGCTCAGGCAAATACATTTCAACTATAGGGAAGTTTATTAATGGAGCTTGTGTAAGCCACAGGTCAGCGTCTCTTGTACAAAGTGGGGGTAAGGTTGAGGGCTCTATCTGCAGGTATGGTTCCCACTTCACCTGATCAACTCGCTGAAGGTTCAGTTCATCTCTGTACTGCTTAAGGCAGCGAGTAGCATTCTCACTTTGTGTGCGTGCCCCCACACCCAACGGAAGCCGACTGGAGGTAAGTCCTGTTCAATGCCTATCTCTGTGCATAAAGGAGACCGAACCAATGGTCTGCCAACATGAAAGCGCTCCCAACTCCAAAGCTGCAAGAGAAGCAATGAACCGCCAATATTCTTGATATTATGGGAGGAGGCAACTGAGCAAAGAGATCGGTACAGGAATGCCAGAACTGCAGAACCCCAGCTGTATGTGCTAACACGTGAAAGATCAGCAATCAGAGGAAGGTATATCAGACTCATCCTTCCTGTCCCATCTGGAAAGAGCACCCCACATAACAGGCTCAGTATATATGCTCGAACATGCCTTTCAACTGTCGTTTCATCCGCCTCCTCTGGTAATTCATAAAAGTTTTTCTTAAGCCATTTGTAATGCAGGAAGGACTTTCCAGGCATTGCTGGCCCCTTGCATCCAGGCCTAAACAATCAAGGACCACTTGTGCATAATCATGATCAGTGGTAGAACAAACCGGACGACCATCAATAGGAAGAGAAAACAACATTGCAACATCTTGAAGCGTAACAGTTATCTCCCCGGAGGCCAAGTGGAAGCTATGGGTCTCTGGTCTCCAACGCTCAACAAGTGCAGTGATCAATGCTTTGTCCAACTGAGGCATCTTCTGGCAAATTTGTGCGAGCCCAAGCAAACCTGCATCTCTCAGATAAGGCCGATATCTCTCATGAAATTTCAAAGGCTTGTGATGACGTAACTTCAACTGCTCCACTGCCTGCAATGTTCAGATTCAGTGGAAATGTATAATTCAGTTTCACGAAACTTATGATGAGCTATGGAAAAAATCAATGTCATTAAACAAACCTGATCACCAAAAAAATCGTGATCGAACGATGGTTGATCTTAGGGTTGAGTAACGTGGTGGATACTTCTGATGGTCCTACATAGCAAGCTGGGATTGTCTTGGAATCAACACAGGCTGATCTTCTCTGTCAGAGGTACTTGGTGAAGAAGGTGCAGAGGTTTCAAGATGATCCATATCTTTTCCTGCCACAGCACCTCTTCCACGACCATGACTACGGCGACCACCTCCTCTTCTCTTTGTAGGAGACATGCCCCTTTACATAGCCCTGTGTTATCAACATCATGAATTCAGAAAGGAAGATGCCATAGATGATTGATGACTAACTGCTAAAATGCAAAGCTGTTAATGAGTTATTAAACATGACACTCTTAAAAGAATGGGTATTCATCACTAATCTTTTTAGAAAATTGATTTCCTACAGTCCAGGCCATGCTTGGATCTGCAGTAGCAGTGCAGCAGCTGTACCGCAAACACAGTATCAGAACTGAGTGGCCCGTTCAAGGGTGGTGAAAAGAATTGCCTGAGCCATGCTCCATTTGGCATGATTCTCATAGCCAGCGCTCGATAATCCGATTAAAAGCGGATCGAAACACGCCCCTAGTCTTGTAGACCTAATATCCTATAAATTGAAAAAAACAATCCCCTCATGTTTCTCCACGACCATAGAACAAAAGAGAAATAAAAAACATCTGTAGAGCACCTTAGTGCAGCAATCTTTCCTCAATGAATGAGATCCATGTGCTTCAGACATGTAAGGTGAATGTGTTAACCCAGACACCAGAAAGATAAATCAAACTGTGGACTGAAGTTCAGTCAGGAATTTGTGTATAGAAAGGAGCAAGAAAACATATGCACTTGATCAATAAAGCACTCATCGCTTATTCTTCTTGGAAGTTCAGTCCCCTTGTACCTTTCCCTTTTCCATTCAGCCTACTTCTTAGCTTTATTCCGTCGGTCTAAGGTAAAGTCGGTGCCAAAGATCTTTCTATAAACCAAGTAGGAATGAGTGTCTGTCTTTGATGAAATTTAGAGACAGTGAGGAGACTAAACAAGAGATAACTGGGGAGATGAATAAGAAAAGATATATATACATCCAAAGTAAAGGAATATATATATCATTCCTATATAGATCATCTATCTATGAAAAATGTGAACAGAGTTCGGTTTTGGTTACCCCAAAACCCCAAACAGATTGGATTGCTTTCGCTTCTTGATTTCTTACTTTCGAGACAGCCTGTCTGAATCCAAATCATCTGACTGCCGCTTTAAAGTGGTGCGGTCGTTGGTTCCAATGAACCAAGATGTTTTCTTGCCAGACCTTTCATGGGCCTACTTCCTGGATGGCACTATCCACTGGTATATTGTGAAAGTCCCAACAAAGATGAAAAGGACCCCATGCCTTCTATCTGTCTTCAAAATTTCCACTAACCTTAGCCACTGAACATTCTGGTTAATACAAGATTAAGTACAACACTGATTCTGGAAGATCTTTGTTCCTAGTATTTCAAAGCCTAACTCGCACTAAGCAGTGAGTGCGACTGCTTTCAAGAAATGTTGGAAAAGAGCAAGTAAGGCTATCAGTGATGGTGTAAAATCCAGCTGAAGTACCATACAGCACCACAGGGCGAAGCATATTGAATTGCGAACATTCACTCCACTTGAACATTGACTGATTCTTTGTTTTGAAGACTGTAATAATAAGAAAACTGTAAATTATCTGCCATGGTATACCTCTGTTATAGCTTCAGACTACCTTTTCTTATGGTCTCCAGTACTACTATCAGCCCTACTAGGCAATATCTACCTTGACAAGCACAGCTGGTGAGCACAGCTCTCTCGAAAGTGTTGAAGGAATCAATCTCTACAGGTCAACCTAGCAAGATGAAATCCAGTGTTGAGAAAGAAACTTTCAAGTTAGGAATGAAGCTATAGACATGGATATATGTTAGTAGAAATCAGAAATGAAGCCCAATCACAGTGGTGAGCACAGCTCTCGACTCGTCGTGCCCAAAAACTGCTTTGCAACTGAGAAATTATACCCCATCTATCACAATTCTATCAACTGATTGACAAAGCAGTCATATGACTATTTCAGAACAGTTCACTCTCAGATAAGAAAAAAAGGCCAAATAGCATGCATACAATCCCCCTGGGTGGGTTTACGACACCCACCTATCATTATTTTCCTTCCCCTTGCTAAATTGCACCTGTATCTGATGTCAATAACTCCATCTAGCAATCTGTTAAGTTATCATGTGGTCTGCTTCTTTCACCATCTCCTGAGCCCCTACGACTACGAGCCCAGCTGTGCTTTCACCTTTACTCAGTGAGCAGCAGAAGTTCAACAGGCAAAAAGAATGTTCTGACTTCTGAAAGTACTACCCCAACGTGAACCCCAGACACACACTCAAAAACAAGGCAGCAGTGTTGTGAAAATAGGATACCCAAGTAAAAATAAAAAAAAAAAAAAAAAAAAAAACATGAAAACAGATAGTTGAAGAAGTTCCTAATACTGTTCAAGAATCAAGATATTATCTTAAACACTGAATTCAAGAAAAGACCTAACAAACTCAGGTGCTGTAATCCAAACATCAATCCAATAAAACATAGAACCATTGCAGACACGTCTCATGATGCAGGTGCCAGTGGTGGAGACATGATCTTTCAATTGGGTATTCCAATGTCCCAAGCCAAAACATAAATGCTGAGTTCAAAAGGAAAACAAGTTCACAATATCGATAATGATTGGAATGGTTCAGGCATGCGTGAATAATGAGAATAACAAAATACTCAACAGAATTACAATTTAATTTTAACATCATGATCCATTGCTTCAAAGGCTGATTACTATCACTGTCCTTAGCTTGCAAAGGAACTGTCCCTCAACAAATGGGACCAAGCATTTGTTCAAGTGTTGATCCCCATGTTATTTCTCAATTTATTATTCACATGTTCATTGAAGAAAATACTGTAAACAATAGTGGCTAGTACCTGCAACTGTTATTACTAGCACTAGGGGCAGACCCAATAAAGGGGCATGTACACCCGATAATTTTTGCAAACAGTTCGAAGCTGGTAGACGTCAAATAGCCGAATAGATTTAAGTTAGGGTTTGGGTGCTCGATTTCGCACAGCGGGAAGGGAAGAGAAGGGGTGGGGATACCTGGTGGGTGCTCTTCGCCCGGTGAAGATACCGACGAAGGCCTCGGCACCTGCACGGCGGCGTAGGCGGCGTCGGCAGCGGTAGCCCACCCTGCCGCCCAGTCGTCGGAGAAGAGGGAGGGAGAGAGAAGCAGAGCGCACGCGGGCACGCGGGATGAGCCGTGGATGCGGACGGCGTACGGCCCAGTCCGGGTTGTTGGGCTCAGGGGAGCGTACCCGCATGGGTCTTCTGTTGGGCCGGTCTTTTTCAGGTTTGTTTCCAACTTAATTCTTGGTTTCTCTCTCTTTTTAGAGTAAAAAACGCACCCTGGCCCTCAAACTATTCGCCTCCTCTCATCTACGCCCTCAAACTTTTAAATCAACTAACTAGGTCCCTCAAACTATTGGCCTCTCATCTACGCCCTCAAACTTTTAAACCAACTATCTAGGTCCCTCATCGCCCATGTGCATGGTGCATGGTGCCACGGGCCGCCTCGGGTTGGTCATGCACCCTAAAAACAAAGAGCATGCATGACCAATCGAGGTGGCCACGTGGCCAGCAAAGATGCGCCGATAAGGACCTAGATAATCGGTTTGAAAGTTTGAGGACGATGAGAGGGGCAAATAGTTTGAGGACCTAGGTAGTTGGTTTGGAAGTTTGATGATGTAGATGGGAGGAGGTGAATAGTTTGAGGACTTAGGTAGTTAGTTTGAAAGTTAAAGGATGTAAACGGGAGGAGGCGGATAGTTTGAGGACCCATGGTACATTTTACTCCTCTTTTTATATCTTTTATTTGATTATATTATGTATCTTCTTGATTTCGTTTTATTCTCTACATGGGACACTTCCAAGGGATACTTTGGTTTCAAATAAGAGAATAATAATAATTTTTATTTAGACTCTGTTTGGATTCACGGTATGATAGTAGTTAGCTAGCTAATACCTCATTTTCGCCTAAAAAAAAAGCTAATACTTCATTATATAGTCTAGACAATGGGGTAGTTATTGTCTAAAACGTCCAACTAACAATTAGCTAATATACCACTTGTTTAGGTCCAAAATAGATATTTATTAGCACATAACTACTGCCTACAGAGGATATGGCCTTTATATATATGTAATGTAACCTTCCAAATTACGGGACCCACATGTACTAATTATCGGTTCAACGACCTTTAATAGTCTCATATGTGCACCTATAACCCGAAAAGCACTATTAACTATTCCAACCGTGATCCGTTACGAGGTCATTGCAAAGATTACAAAAGTTTTCATACATAAACAGAGTAAAACAAATGAAGATTTATATTACAATACGTTTACAACCATTTATTTGAAACAAGTTTTACAATATATAAAGTAGGAGTAGCGGAAAGTTTATTACACAATAGATACTACTAGACCCCGCCCACGGGTCTCACTTCTCATTCCTCATCACTTTCTTCCCGTTGAAACGTCATGCAAAGATGGTCGGTGCAAACATGACTTCCCCGGGTCCCGCAACAGTGGGTCAACAAAACCCCGAGTACGGGAGTACTCAACAAGGCTTACCCGACTAAAGAAAATAGGAGAAGACTCGTGAATGCCGGTCTAATAGGAATCAAGATAAGGCTTTTAGCAAGAATCAAGGACTCTTTTTACGTAAAAGCTTACTAATAGTAAATCCTTACTTTCAATGTTTTAATCTCAATTTAGTATTTCACCTATTCTAGGTGATCTTACTCTATAGCATACACTTGTAGAAGTTCCACCACTTATTCCATCTCTTCCCTGCTCCATCATTAACTACGATGTAAGTGGGGAAAACCAAGTCTCCATATCCGAGAAGCACGGCGATTTCGAAATCGATTAACCCAAATGGGAGTTCTTTCCACACGACATATGTAGCACTTAAGCTTGCATATATCAACCCTTTCCCCGGATACTCAAAACGGAACCGGCCCCACGCCACCCGAGAATACCGCATACACCTCCAATCCGGGACTTTAACCCACGAGGGTAACATGTACTCCCGCCATCTCTCCACCCCAAAGGCGCGGTTATGCGTTCTCGATTTGACACCCCCAAGATTGGGCTTACCGAGTATGCGCCCCGAACTAGGGTCGACCGCGGATGGGATGACACCCATGACAGACGCGTGCCATTGGTCCAACGACCTCAAAGCAAATTGCGTTCCATAGTCTCGGCTTTCACCGGCCTACCCGTTTCATTCCTTAATCGACAAGTCGGAAATACTACACCGAGACTCCATTCTCGCAAATTACCCGACCGGTCTCAACTTAAACACCATATCCCAAGATGGTTTCATCATATAACATCCTTTCTCATCAAATGCCTCTTCGGGCTATCATAAGGGACTTGTCACATTTTGACTCAAAAGTCTAACTAATATAGCAAGGCTAAGCGTTCTAGCATTTTAGCAAAACAGGTTATCAAGGTAGATATTGAAACAATCAAGGAATGGTAATGCATCAATTAGGTTATCACACAACTCCTATCACCTAATGCAAAGCATAAAGCAAAGGTGATATAAAGCTTTGTAAAACACAAGGAAATGTTTAAATGAACCGGGACTTGCCTTGATCAAAGTGAAATAGCTTGACTCGGATGCCGGATCACGATATCCGAATTCGAATCAACGGAAAAGCCTTCTTCAAATGACTTGATCAACAACTTCACAATCTTCTTCGCTCACTATACGAAAGAATAATGTATGCTTAATAGGATGTCATGCATATAAACATGAGGTGCGAGGGTGCATGAGATGATAAACAACTCGAGTACAACTTTCCTTCACGATAAAGTTGCAACCTAACAAAACCAACTTGTTGAACTACTCTACAAGATATCATCACCATTGCCTAAGGAGTTCTCAAGGACCACTTGATAATCGACATGGTTTAGGGTTCACAAAACAACCCAAAACCCTAAGTTAGAAAGCATTAAACAAATTGCTTTTCACATGAAATGATAGGGAATAAAATAATAAATTTTTTAACTTTCTCAAAACAAGCTCAAAAATTTTGTACAGGTAGGTCATGTTCTAAAACAGTACCAAAATAATTTTCATGATTTTTGGATAAATAAAATAATTATTAAAAATCAAGGAAGATGCATTTTTCAATTAAAATTTGTATTTTTAAATCATGCCAAAAGTATTCAAATTTCAAGTTTCAAATTTTTCATGGATAGACATAACCATGGGAAGGCTACACAAAAATTTTCAGAATTTTTAAAGCTATTTTCAATTTTCTATGAATTTTGCAAAGTTTGATACTATTCAAATAAAAGAAATTGGATAAAACATTTATAAAAGAAAAGGGTTCTCGGGGTTGATTTTCGCTTTTGTTATCGTGCATGCCCGCCATCGTTCACGGCCCACAAAGGAACAGTAACGACCGCCTTTAAGGAACAATGTTGGGCCGCCCAACATGAACAAATGCTTGGCCCCAAGATCGCTATTCACGTGCAGCGCGCGGCGCCACCGGCGGTGGTGCGCGGCGCCACCGCGGCGCTGGCGGCGCGGCCATGTTCCGCGCCGGCGTGCGGCCGAAAAAGGAAAACCAACTTCGTAAACGTGGGCCGGGGGCTCACCGCGGGTCTAGGGACGAGTCTTGGTTGGGGCGAGCGAGGCCGAGAGGGGTCGCCGGCGGGCAGCCGCAATTTGACGGGCGACGGCGGGCGGCGTTCGCGACGACGCCGACTTCTCGACCGCGAAAACCAACGAGCCGTTCATGACTACGGTGTCGTCCAGCGACTCAAAGGGCTAGCCGGTTGGACGAAATGCTCACCGGAAAAGGGTCGGGCGACGGGCGAGGTCGAGGGCGGGCGGCGTTTCGGCCGGACTGGGGAAGACAGGACGGCATGCGCGTTCCGGGCTGGGCGAGACAGCCGCGGCCGGGTTCCGTGAGGAAGGTTAGGAAGGCTGAAGAGGATGGGGTAGATGGTTGAGTGAAAGGTGGCTCGACGGGCGACGGACGACGGCGGCGGGTGACGGCGGTTCCGGCGGCGGTTTTCGGAAAAAGGGAAAACGGCGGCGACATCGGCCTATTTATAGGCATGGGAGGTTGGACAGGTGGCCGGGGCGCCGCGAAGGTCCTCGCGCGGCGCTGACGCTGGAAGGCGCTGGGCGGTGGACGGCGGCGTGAACCTTGCCGGCGGTGGCGGCCGGTGAGAGGTCGGGTAATCGCTCATCCCCCTCAAATCAAACCCTAATCTGAACTTTTCAAATTACTCCAAAAATTTGAACTGAACTCAAAAAAATTTCCAAAAAGTAACCCCTTAATTTTTCAAGATCTACAAATTTCATAATTGGACCATTTTCAAAATCTGCCTAGAAATATGACTTTTTGAAAGGCAGTTTAAAATTTTGAAATTTGAATTCAAAATTACTTTTAAAATCATGTAACAACTTGAAAAACTTTGTACATGACTTTTGTTCCTCTCAACAAGATCTACAAACTAACTTTTTTGAAAGTTTTCTCAAATTTTGCATAAATTTTGAAATATTGAAAAAGGGGGCAATTAGGGTTTGGATAAAATTGAAAATTACTTTAAAATTTTGAACTAAACTTTAAAAACTCAAAATACCAACTTTGTTTGATTTTGAAAACTCTACAAAAATACTTTAATAACCATACCCAAATTCTTGATGGATTTTTAAATAAAATAAAAGGGGACAAAAGGGGACAAACTAGGGTTTGAGATCTAGGGTTTCCGCCAAGGGGGACAGTTTTCCGAATCTGATTTCTCTCTGCGTCTTTTCGACCGACATTGCAACCAAGCATAAAATAAACTTATTTTAGTTCAATGCAACACATGGTGGACTAAACATGGATGCTTTGCAATGATCATGATGACATGTCGATTTTAGTGGAAACTAGTTGAGAAACTGAGCTTCGCGCGGGCAGGCGATAGGAATATAAGCTGGAACTTTGAATGAAGAGATGTGGAGAATAAAAAAGGGAGAATGTATGTTTAAATTGGAAAGGAGTAGAACATAAAATGATTTGTTATCGTTTTTTTATTTTTAAGTGAAGAGGAACAGCTAATTGATTTATGAATTTTAGGCAATTGAGTGGGTTCGTTTGACGTAAAGGCAGAACGGCGTTGTTTGGATCCATATATCTAATAGATAGTTAATATTAATAATTAGTTCATTTAGTAAGAAAAGACGGAAGTAATAGTAAGTTGGTAACATAAAAGAGAGAGCAGAGAGGAATGGCTGCGCACATGGGCTTGGGTGCCTTCCCATGGCTACGCGGGCCCACACTTGACCAGCACATGCATGAGCCAAAAATTAGGAGTACTTTCCACAGTCAAAGACGTGAGGGAGAGAGAGCATCCTGCAGGGCAGGGCATACTTATCCTGCATCCTGCAGGGCAGGACATACTTATCCTCGTCCGCTTTCCCACTCCTCCTTTCCTTCTCTTTCTGAAAGAGAGCGTCGTGGCGGCGCCCGCGCCGGGAAGCGCCGGCCGCGGCTGAGGCTGCTGGGCTGGCCATGCTCGCTCCAGCGTCGCGTCAGGCAGGTGGCCGCGCGGGTTGCGCGCCTGGGCGTCGTGCGCGGCAGCTGCGTGCCGTGGGCAGCGAGGCCGCGAGTCGCGCGTGCGCAGGTGCCGGAGCCGCACGCGTGCTCGCACACCGGCCTAGCTGCGCCGATGGGGGCTGCGTCGGCGCCGTGACGACCGGAGGGCGCGTGCCCGCGCTTGGGGCCGGACCGCGCCCGCGGCTGGGGCCCCGCCGGGGAACTTCTGGCTCCGCGCCGGTGTACGCTGCGCCGGCGTCGTGCACGCAAGGAGGCGCTGGGGACGGCCGCGCCCACGCGGAGGACGGTCGCGCCGCACCCGCGTCGTGGTCGCGCCGTCGGCGGTCGAGCCACGTGCCTGGCCGGGTTCCGCGCCGCTCCAGGGACGCTCTGTGCCGGGGCTGCGGGCCGCGCGCCGCGCGCCAGGGGCCACCGCCCGCGACCGGGGAGGCCGAGGCCGCGCGCCGGGGCGGGGTCGCTTGCTCACGCGGGAGCTGCGACCTACCCCGACACGGCCCGTCGTCGCGCGTGCCAGGGGGCGCCGTGCCCGCTTGCCGGCGCCGTTCCCGCGCCGGAGGAGGCCGCGCCCACGCCGGAGGTCCGCGCCGGCGGCCCGTCGGACCGTGCCGGCCTCCCGCCGCGGGCCAAGGCCACGCACCTGCCGGGGCCGCGCACGTCCGCGTCGTGACGGCCGTCGGGGCAGAGTAGAAGGCAGAGGAGGAGGAGCAAGGAGAGTGGTGGCAGCTCAGCCATGTGATTTCGGCGTCGAGGGCGCTGTCGCCGTGCACCCTGCAGGCCTTGACGGCGTCGGCTCCGATGGCTTGCGAGCTCCTGCGTTCCTTCCTCCTGTGTTACGTGCTCGAGCTCGGTGTGCCTTCTCGACGGATGCCACGGCTGCTATTTATAGCCGCCGCCGAAGGAAGCTCAGCGACCGCGATATTTCCCGGCACGCTGGCGTGGTACAGCTCGTCGTTAGAAGCCGGGCGGTGGCGCCGTGGAGGAAGGACGGGATGCGCGGCTGACGCGTGGGATGGCCGGCCGTAGAGCGTGGATGCGTCGGGAGCGTTCCAGAAAACGCTCATGTGTTGGGAGCGTGGCGGGCATCGGACGGTAGCAGGCACGATCGGACGGATGGAAACATGGTACTGTAGTTGTACAGTAGACTTGTGAGAGGAAAGCACTGTTCATCCGGCTCCTCAGGTTTAAAGGAGTTATATAGATAACACCAGGGGTGTTACAATATACTCCCTCCATCCTAGAAAACATGCAATTCTAGCATAGTAATTTATCAAGTTGACCAATTATATAGAATAAAAACTATAAATTGTTATCATATCAAATAAATATCATTAGATTAATTATGAAATCTATTTTCATAGAAAACAATTTAGTCAACTATAAATACTATATATTCACTGAAAATTTGACTAAACATGAACTATATTTTTTCTGGCACGCAACCCATAGTTGCATCATTTCTTGGCTGGAGTGAGTATATATTTAATTTATTAAGGTTGAACAATTGCTAGAAACCATTTTCACTTTAAGCCTAGATCAATTGCAAAAGCCTAGAACTTATATTTCCTAATAAAGCTATTACACTCTTCTCTTGAACTAGAAACAATTTGTATTTGTGACAATTTCAAGTGAATGTAAACATTTTTGTGCTATATATGGAACAGTAACCAATGATCTAGGCACTTCAACGAGGACTGGTGTAGAATATCATCAACACTTTGATATCTCGTGAAAAAAATTAGTCTTCCTAACACTCCCTTTGCGGTCTTCCTAACACTCTCTTTGCATTCCACAATTTACTTTCTAAGGAATGTCATGCTAAAGTAGGTTTAGAATCAAGGTTGCAAAACTCTTTTGTGTGTTAAAATAGTCAAACTTTGTCAACCTTAGGCATATGGGTGAATCGATATATGTTTATATTCCAAAAAGAAAGTTCGTAAAAACCCAATTCAAGCCACCCCTCGTGGATGTCTTATATCCGGAAAGAACAGACTTTGTCATGAGCACAAAAAAAAAAAAGGCGCAGTATGATAGGATATGTCATATGAGTAGAGTAGGAATAGGAACCTGGTGTTACCCGTCTCACATCCGGCTAGTTTTAGTTTATGGAACAAACATTTATCTATAGGAAGAACATTTTTTGCATGCCCCTTTGCTGTGAAGAGCAACTAAATGTTCTGGCAGACAAAACAATATTCTGTAAAGAGCAAAGTATAATGATACTAGAAAAAATAGGATGAGCCACGTTCTCAGTGTAGATAAATGGAGAACGTGTAGCTCACCAACAATCCATGACCCCTCCTTTGGTGGACAAGCTCCATAATGGATGGCGCCAAGGCCCAAGGTGGCCAAGAGAGTCAAGCAACGACGTTGACCCTTGTATCGTATTTGGATCCTGTAGACTAACACTTAACCTAAGTTTTATATTCCCTCCATACTAGTAAAAGAAAGTCGTTTTGGACAAGATTTATGTCAAACTTTGAGAATATAAATCATCAATAACTTTTAAGTTGTTGAGTTTGTAATATGAAAATTATATGAATATATTTGTCTTAAAAAATGCTTTCATAAAAGTATAGATATATCATTTTTTCATATATATTGTTATAATAATAAGATGTCAAAATTATGTTTTAGAGACCGTGTCGTTGTGCCAAAAACGACTTCCTTTACCAATACGGAGAGAGTATGTTAAATATGGCAGCTAAACATATGCTGAGTTAACCTACTATTCACAAAATGTGCTCATTTTTAGTCCCCCACACCACCAGCACCACACACAACCAAGTGCCTGTGACGCGTAATGCTTGTAACCAGGAGTGTACATCGACGGACTATAGGATTACTTGTTGACAGTCTATCCTTGGCATATTCATCAATCACTGTGTTTAATCTTTTTGGGTCGCATGTCTTATGTTTCTCTATGTTTCTATAATCTTTGGTTCATCTATACTCCTCAGTCCCACAAAGAGTCACTCTCACCTTTCAACAAGTCAAAATATTTTTATTTTCAGTTTTGAAAATATATATGAATATTCATATTTACTATGCATAATTAGTTTCATTAGATCAACCGACAAAGATATTTTCATGACTCATTTGAAATACAAATATTGCTAATATTTTCTACAAATCCAATCTCCTTTTGGATGGAGAATCATTGCATAGGTGCACACTTAATAGTTATTTTTCATGGTATATATATGGGAATATGGGAGAAGCCTGAAAATGTACATTGACATAGCCACACAACCGTTACACAGTCGTGTCAAGGCTGACGATCTGACACATGAGCCATTCATAATAAAACATAAGCAGACTTTTAAATTTGAATATACATGTACATTATTACAGTCTGAGGTTATAACAAGTATTCACAAGACAAGCACGATATTTTGTTAAAGAAAAAAATACTGCTTACGAAGTTGGGCTCTCAACATCAGCAATAAATAGCCTTCGGGTTAATAACATATGAATACAGTAAGAGCCACCAGTAGTCACAACCCATATGGACAAAGGCAGCTCTTGGTTCACTAAATTAACTAATAAATCAAATATCTGATTAACCACATAAGGCTACAAGATGATGCTTACGAGTCAACTACATAGCAGGAGGCTAAACCTACATGCCTGTACAAACATGAAATGCCCACAACTCATCAAGGGTTCATTTCACAAGTCAGAATAGATATAAGCAACACAACAACAAAACATGCAATTCTGTTAGTACATTGCTACAACTCCTAAACATGGTAATTCATGTGTTGATGGACTATTAGTAGGTGCCAGTTAGCAATATTTGTCTACCCACTTTTTTTTCGCCACGCATAATTCAAACGATTTCCTTCTTTGACATAATTAATGTGAGGACGCCATACTAGCAATAGGGCGTATTTCACAAAACCTGCCTTAACTAAATTAGTGAATGAATTCATGCATGTTGGCCTCCGCGATGATATGGGCTCAATCGGTCAAATCTTCCAAGAGCCCAATTTGCATCAAATTTCCAATTTCAGTACAGCCATGCCTGCACCTGTGGCTCCGTCATGATTAATGGCCAGCCCCGCTTGCTGCATTTGCTTTGTGCTTTTCTGCATCGAGCTTCCAAGAATATTCTCCAAACATCCCAAGAAGAAGCCACCAAGATGCTACTTCGTCTGCTGTCATCCACCAGGTCCTTCAACTACATTCTGACTACATTGTTTCCTTTTGGACACGGAGCTCCGCGAGTGTAAACATATCTCTCTGAGGGCTCTTGTTCTTCAACAAAGCTTGGTGAGAAGTTGCCATGACAAGCTCCTTTTGATATACTTCCCTACGCTGCAATGTAATGTAAAGCATCAGAATCGATGGGGATAAAATGGAATGCAAACACTTCATGAATTGTGCAAATACAAATGCCAAATCATCCATTAAAAATGTAGAACCTTTTTATCTATTGGCTTCTTTTCTACATCCCGTGACTCCAGTAAGGTAGTAGCTGGTGTTCCGGGAAGACTCTTGAATGCAAGTGATTCCCCATCATCCAACTTCCGTTTGTATGATATTGTTGATGTGGAACTGTCAGCAGTGTTCCTATCAGTGTCCTTGTTATGCAGAGAAAAACCTGACGGTATGTTTTTGGTGACAGTACTGTCCACTGTGACATCGTCTGATCTCACTGTGACATCATCGGACCTTTGAATCGTTCCACCATATGATTTGTTATTAACAGAAGTAGTGGCAGATTCTGAACTTGCTCCAGGTCCAGAAGCATAGCAAGTCCACAAAGAAGAGACAGCAGTCATCCTCCTTGCAGCAAGTATGTCATGTGCACATCCAACCAAATCTTTCTGGTAATGAAGATGAAAAATGTTAGTGTAGAAAAACATCAAAATTGATGCAGTACGATCCGTTAACAACAGTGGTTCCACAAGCTACAAGGTTTCTACTTTTCAGATTGATGGGAAGGTTGACAACTGAGATGTTCTAAACTACAAATGTCAGCAATAATAACTGACATCAACATTAAATAGCTGCAAGCTTTTGGTGCATAAACTCATTTACTTGACCCCTACTGCCAATTTGGCACGTTTCCTAACACACGGACTTCTAAAAATGTAGAGGCCAGGGGTATTTTGTAACAAATATATCCACCTCTGTAGGATAGTAACATTAGTATGATATAATAAATAGGAAAACATACTTCAACGATGAGTACATTATCACCATTTGCTCTTATCACAAAGCAAAGTATGGAAGAGAACTATTAAACATCCCCAAAAGGTGCAAAAATAGATATGATTTAGCTTACCTTCACTTTTTCTCTCTTAACAATCCTCTCACAAAGGAAGCGTAATAGTTCCAATTCAACCTGCCAAGAATGAGAAAAACAGAACCATATAATATAACCCAAGATTTTCTTCACCATCTTCAAGCTATAGGCCACTGATCAGCAGCAACAAATACTATAGCATCAAACCATTTTTTGTAAACATTATCAAAGTCCAAATCAGAGAAACTTAAGTTCCATGTTTCCTACTACTTTTCAGGTATGAGCATAGATGTTTTAGAATGCTCCTGATGCTTATACTCAAAATAAATGTTCAAAGGTCACACAAAGGTAAAAAGCACAAACATGGAAGATTTGGAGTTGTGTTTATATGTGAAATGTGATATCTACCACTTATTAGGACTACGACAGTCATATATATTCATCAAATACAGCCTGATGTACACTGCGTAATACCTAATAATGATTTTCACCATGGCTGATGCTTGACCCGCAAATCATGACACTAATACTTAAATCTAACTAACCAAGTATGATCTGAGAGCCGAGAGCTGTTTTGAAACAAAAGCACGTGAATTACAAACATCACAGTGAAGGTGATGAGACAAACAGGAAGTACCATGAAACGATTGGCAGTCTAAAATTAGTACTACCTTAGTAAAACAAAGAAAAAATGTAGAATCTATAATGATTTAAACAGAATATTGATCCTTTCCTTGCAGGAGATAAAGTATGTAAGTGGAGTGTTTACCCTCATTTGTTTCATATTGTTGACTTTCCTCAGGTCCATATTGTTGTTGCGATAGGCCTGCATGAATTTCCATAGAAATATAAGGACACAAATCTAGTTACAGGGTGAAAACATTAACATCTCCAAAACAATTTAAAGTATCTCTTACCTTTCTCTGCTCAATACTGTGCCTACAACAGTATGCTTCATGTTGTAACATATTACCCAATCTTTTTTTATATTCATGTAAAGACCAGCATCTCTAGCACATGAAGGATGGAAAGTAATTTGACAGTCTGCTGTACTGCACTGCATGGTTGAAAGAGAGAAGGTTAGCAAGATCTGATTTGTTTGTCTACATTTGGAGATCAATAGGTATAACGGATCTTTTAAAAACCAAACCTTCAAGCATGCACCGACATAGCGGTGGCATATAGAGCATGCATCTTTATCCTTGTGATGAAGCCTCTCCTTAGGTTTGATTGAACAGCAAGAACAAAATAATAAGATAATTCAGTCAAATTGTACTCAATATGGCTTCTAGTGATATGATCACATAACTATGCAATATATTGAAATAAATATGAAAGAAGATACATTTAGTTGCCCATATAGAAATAATAAGAGCATAGCTAGAACAAGATAGTACCATTCCATCAACTGGATTATGCTGCCCTCTTCTGAATGTAGTCTCCAACAGCCACTAAGGAAAATTGGGGTAATTTAAATGAATAAATGTACATAAGTTAAGTAAGACAGCAATATAGAAAGAGGACTAGAAATCACTACCTCAGCACAGAAAGCATGAACCCATTGACCCTTCACAGTCTTCCTAAAAGCGCCAGATGTTCCATGGCATAAACCACACTGCACCAAACAAGCTTTCGATCCATTTTGATCTGATAGCTCACCAGAGATAACAAAATCTGAGGGCATCTCGTGGCAAAGTTCGCACTTCCATGGGCCTGTGGGATACTTCAGGCTCTGGTAGCAGTCTAAGTGGACAGCAGCCTGCTGATTAAGCCAGTTAATATTTGGAGTGCAATTTATATGGGACAAAAAAACAGTAAATCCAAATCACCTTGCAGCTGGAGCAGACAAAAAATACGGTTCAATACAGTATCACATCGCATGCATATATCACAGGAAGAGCACTTTTCTTGGAGAATTTTGCCAGATCGAAAATGCCAAAATTAGTTTCCTCTGAGACTTTGCTATTGGAAAATGATAAATCCTTAGCTTGTGGTGATGAAGATAGTTGGCCAATTCTTGAGGATCCAGCATTGCTTCTTGGCATATTCTGGAAACAAACAGAAGTTGGTAAAAAACAATAATGCCTGAGAAGAAACAACTGAACAAGCAAAGCACAGTGCTAACCTCCCGTCTAGCAGATGCCACATTGTTTTCTGTCTCTTTCCTCACTGTTGCATTTCGTGAAGTTGGTACAACAGAAGGTGCAGTTGCAGCCAGGATAGCTAAAGCTTCCTTGTGTCTCCTCTCTGAGTTTCCACGCTTCTTAGCTTCCCTCAGATCACGAAGAAACTGATTCACAATGATATGATCCCATTTTCTTTTATTGAAAGAATCCAACTCGTAAGAAATATTCTGGACAACCTTGAGTATCAAATCTTCTGCAAGATATAAGGTGGACTGAAATATCGATTCAGAAAGCTGAAGAAATATAAACACATCTAAGCAGTTCATTTTAGCACAGCGAAGACTAATTATTAAGATAGCACTGCAGCAGCAGGGGAATGAATAAAGCAGACAACAACCAAAACCATATTGTATAGCTGCATACAAGGAATATTAATGTACATGACAAAGAAAAACTTACCATATCTCTGCTTCATAGAAACAACACCATCAAGTAGCCTGGATTGTAAATAAACTATTTCCCCTTCTATTTCATCATCAGGTGAATGCTTCAGAGTATCTGATGATTTTGCTTTTTACAGACTTGATCCAGAGCAGCTTTGTCTGCTAATTGCCCAAGTTTTGTTGATGAACCACCAAGGTCATCATGAAGAGAGCAAGATAACTCTTCTACTCAAATTTGGAGAAAATAAAGTTGATTTTAAGATGTGAAAAGAGAAACTAGCGATGGATTCTGTTTAATTGACAGGAAGGAGGCGATGGGAATTTACCATGATAACCATTTTTCTGTATAGTTTGCTCCATGTTATTACTCCACACACCTTGCAACCTCTTCTCAATGACAGGATGAATATAGCAGCAGTAACCATCCATGCTACATGGGGAAAAAGCAGGATTAAGTTATTTATCCATTCAAATGAAACACTGCCTGTAATAATGCGCGAGAAGGTCCCAGTGTAACAAAGTAACTAAAGACTCATCGCAAAAATAAATAAATAAATAAATAAAGCCTGTGCACACACATGCCTGTAATGGAGAGGAAGAAAGGACAGGAGGGAGGGGGGGGAGAGAGAGATAGAGACATCTAGATTGGGGTAGGCATACTTGAGCAAATGCCGGCCAGAAATCTGATTAACATCAGGATCAGGACATCTATGAATGCCATTTTGAACTAAATCGCCCCTATTAGCACTGTCATTTTCTGGGAAATGATGATCAATCGATGAAATGGCTTCCTCCTGCCCTGATTGAAGTGTAGCAGTGGTTAAGTCCTTACTTTCACTCCTAAGAAGTGTACCTGTCCATAAATACCATAAGGATCAACAAGTCTATAAAATTAATGAAACTGAGGCTTCATTGCTCTGGAATAGATTAATATTCAAAAAGGGATAATCAGATGCTTGCTCTCACGTTTTTTAAAAAAAAAGATAAAAGAAACAGAGAAGGCAGGTTGCATGCCCAACACTAGCAAGAAAATTCTAAAACAAGTAGATCAAAACAGTACATGAAAGATAGCACTGGCACACTAATAAACAATAGCATCATATCTAAGGGCATGTTGATTTGTGCTGATCCTTTTAAAAAAAATGGCTTTTAAATGATGCCACTGCTTCTAGAAAACTTGTTTCTTGAATGTATATGTACAATATAACGTAATACCCCTCAGATTATCATCCCTTAGAACTTAGAATCAACATAAGTTCCTACAGACCAGCTTCTAGTTTCCCAAGGCGATTTCAAAAGCTAGCTGTTCGCTTTAGCTTTCTGCTTCTGAGGCAAAAGGCAGAAGCTGTCTGAAACAAACAGAACCTAAGTATCACACATTAGACAAGCTGTAAAAAATAATGATTGGCAAATGTTAGCTTATTCAGTCATGACCTGTTGAATAAAAGAGAATAGAACTCCCACAAATGTCGAGCATAGGGAGATAAATACCATCCAGAATAAATTGGTAAAGCCTAATTTCATATCAGGAAACATACTATGTACAACAAACTTTAAACCCCATCCAGACAAAATATAAATAGAGACAGCATGGCCACAGTGGCACAGGCAGCCATTGTAGTATTACAGATTACAGATAATGGAGGATGAAACATTATTAGTTATTACCTTGTGCCAAAGAACCCTCTTTCAATGACTTCACTTGAACAGAAGGTGCACGTTCAGAGTTTTGCAGCAGCTTGATCATATTCAACTTCAGATCAGGAGAGTAAGCAGTTGTCTCATCATCAGGCTGTAAAGGCGTGTTGTTGTTTTTTAAAAAAATATATATCAAGGGCGATAGTAGCATCGCATTGTGAAACACAAGAATAACACCATAGAGTTATGCATAGTCATGGTAAAAAAAAAACTCGAAAATGCAGGAGAGCTGCATTTCATTATATTAAGAAGCATGAAAGGGGAAAGAACCCTACAACACACGCCACACACAACCCCTCACAAATATAAAGTGTCATGGTCAAAATTTTACCAGTATAGTTTCATCTTTAATATTTATATGTACAGTGAAGATTTGTGTTGGCTTGCAATGTATACATAGGACATTTCAAATACTACATACACATTTTAAAGTCTCTGCTTTTATATATTCTAACAAAGACATGGTAGGATATATTGAGTGAGATGTAGAGTATGTACTGTGCATAGCAAAATCAATGTATCTAGAAAAGCCAAAGTGAACTACAATTTGGAACGGAGGGTGTAATTATTACATGTTGGCACACAGCCAGTAGAAACACTGAGCGACTTATGAGAACTACTAAAAAATCAACAGTAAATTACCTGATGAGCAGCTTCCACTGATTCTGAACAAAGATCCAGCTCTGATTCTAAGTCAGCAAGACTAACCTTTTCTTGGTCAACTAGCTGTGTCGTCAGTGCAAATATACAAAATGCAGTTAGGTACAAAACCTCCATACCCTAATCTGGCTACATAAGATGAGCAAATACCTTTCTAAGAATTCCAGAAACATCTCCAGAATTGCTCACAAGATTCCCATCTGCAGAGGGTTGATCAACAGCCATATCTGCACTTTGAGTTTCTTGAGTGCTTCCAAGAGTGGATGGAATGGTAGCCACTTCAGTTGACTGTGCTTTGTTTAGGATACAAGAACTAGTAGTAGTAATTGAGCTGTTCACAAATTTGTCCTTGTTACTGCGGGTAAATCTCACTTGCTGTTCATTCCCAGTAACAGGTTTTCCATGATGCAGCTCAACTTCAGCGGAGTCCAGTTCAGATACACTTTTGTCATTCGGTATGGAGCTGATGCTATTGACAGCAGAATGCTTTGCACAAAATGCTCGCATCTCAACCTATTAACAGTTAAAAAAAATGAAAAATTAGTAATAAGCAGTCAAATATAATGAACAGATTTAATAATAAGAAGAAAAAGAACTAACATTATCATGCCCAAACTTCCCCCATATCTCAATCTGAAGCTTGAACTCTCTTGCACATATAGGATGAAAGGAAGTCCTGCATGCTCCTAAAAACCACATGAACTTAGAAAATGAAATGGATTATAAAATTAAAACTATTATTGTTCAGATACGATGTACAGAATACTCCCTATGCTCTATTTCATTTTATGTTTTTGGCATTGCACAGACACCAAAACATGACTTTGAACACTGATTTGTATACATAATATCCATAAATACTAACAAGGAATCATAATTTCGTGAAAATATTTTCAAAGAAAAATCTATTCATGCAATTATCATAGTCAATCTTTATACTATTAACATAAAATATGAACCGCAGAACTTTAAAAAGATGTTGACATCAATCTTTATACTATTAACAAAAAAAGGACAAAATAGTAGACTTTGAATGCATATTCATTAATGTGGTGGTTCCCTTAAATATTGGCAAAAATGGAAAAAAAAAAAAAAAGACATACTTGCTATTTACATCTTTCAAGGTGTACCTTTCAAGCTTCTCAGAGTCAATTATGTACCTTCACATTGTGCATTCATCAGAACACAATGCGCACCCCCCACCCCACCCCAAAACAAACCAATAGTCACTCGAAGGCAGAAATACCATAACTGAGTGTCTGGCAACTACCAGACCATCCCCAAAACAAAAATGCTACATCCTTATTTGTAGAAGGTTTACCTTAAAAAAACACTAGGACTAGAAGGCATGTAGAGCTCTATTTGTACAGAAACAATGAACAAGGAATCACAATTTTTTTGCCAAACTTTCTAGATAATAAACCAATTTGACTTGCATGCTAACTTCGATAACAGAGATTTGCCACAGGACCTCAGAGAGGAAAAAAAAAAAGATTCCTACGCATGGCCACCAATTTGTGAAATTCAACAAGACCCAACATGATAGCATAGACCTTAACTGGTTCTGTGCAACCAAGTAAATCCTTTTTCATTGATCAATTTGCTTTTGTATGTTGTCAGTATTTTTTCCCTAATGATTCATGTTCTTAAGGTCCCTAAAAGCCTAGAACTGCATACCGTTTAGTTAATGAGAACTACTAAGTGGGTTGTCCGTTCAAGTGCAACTATCCATGAAACATAACAGAGACCAAAATATATATATTAAAAAAGTTGCTCTTAAAAAGGGCATGACAAGCATCGGCTTCTGAGGACATTATTTCTCAGTTACAAGCTGATTAGGAAGATTTAGATGTTGACAAATGACACACTTAACTAGTTCAGTAACCCATATGTGAATTCAGGACATGGAAGACCCTGTGGTAGTGTGGTACAAGTTAGGAGTAGAGTCTTGACGTGCAGAAGACAAATTGGACATTGACTTGTAATGTCATAGGGTGTGCGACAACATATCTTAAATTGAGGATTCAGGCATATAAGAACTTCAGTTCTCAGAGACAGGAGATGAATGTAGCTTAGTGATAGAATCAGAGTGATTATGTTCAAAATACATACCATGGCTGCAGCGGACACATGCGCCATGCATGACCTTGCAAAGGCTGCACACCGATTTTGATTGATTCTCTTGGGTATCTACCATATTGGTGACAGGCTCCATTGATTCCATGTCCTTGACATGAAACTCTGGTCTCCAAAGACTACAAAATAAATGTACAAATTCTTGGTTTCCTCCATCTGTGGATGGACCAGGGTCCCTTTTGAAAGGTTTCAAAGCACCTTTCTCCTTTGGACAGAGAACACAGCGCATTGACACAGTCCTGCAGGCATCGCTCCGTGTCAACCTCCGTGGCATCCCAATATTCGGCTACACCAAACGCAAAAACCAGAAACGATCTGGCACAACATGCACACCATAACACTTCTGGTGCACAGATATCTCACAGTTCTTACAATGAAGCATCCTGTTAGACACCATGTCACTTTCTCCCAAACAACAAACATCGCAGATTGAACCAGCCTCACTTTCAGGGGATGGCAGCAGTACAAGCTGCTCTAGCCCAGCATCTGCACCTAAGAGCTTCCTCTTCTTGTTTGGACGCTCTGAAGTGAGCACAAACCGTCCTCTTGTTCCTAATAGCCAGCTCAGAGAAGGCCACAGATCCTCCCTGCATCCCGGTAAAACATTGCTATTAGTCCTGCTTTGATCTAACACGATTTCAACCGGCTGCTCCTCTTGCTGCACAATCACTTCCTGCATGTCCTGATCACAATTCTCTTTGTTACTCTCATCTTGGGTGACCAACTCTACACTGGCTCCAACATCATCCAAGCTGTCATGAACATCCTCTTTGCTCCTATCCAACTCCTCGTTATGCTTGGCCAAATTCGAGCTCAAATCTGGGCTTCCATCTGCTTCAAAAGCATGAGATAGATCTGAATTCTCCCCTAACTCCTTACTAGGACCCACAACTGGTATCACAAAATACGGATCAATCTGACTGGGACAGAATTCATGCTTCGTCACTAATTCCTCGAAATCCTCGGCTGTGAACTCTCGAAAATAGGGCTCCAACTGCTCCCAAAAGCCCTTGCACCCAGGAGGCACTCTCGGGTGCTGCTCCAGAGGAGGTGCTGGCTCCGGTTGCTGCTGCTGCTGGGGCTGGCTCTTCTTATGATTCTTCCGCACGTCGCCCACCGCCGCCCATCTGGCAACTCGGGTTGGCAGCCAGGGGTCCCGTCCAGCGGCCTCCTCCCCGTCAAACGGCGACCGCACACAGAGTGCCTTCCTGGCCTGCTCGCACGGGGCGACGCCGCCGGCCGCCGCCGCCGTGCCCCCGGCGGGCGGCGGCGCATCTTCGCCGGACTTCCGGGGGATGACGAGGGCGACGCGTCGGCGGCCGCGGCGAGCGGAGGTCTCCGGCGAGGCGCCACGACGGAAAACCTCCAGTGCTAGGGTTTCTCTCAGGTACGATTTTTTCGGGGAGTTCAGATCCGGGAGCGAGAGGGAAAGGGGACTGAGGAGAGAGAGATGCTTCTGTAAAAATCAAAGCGCCCGTTCGCTTGTCGCTTCCCCTCCCCTCGTAGTGGGCTGGGCCTCGGAGTCGTGCTCGCACCTCGAGAAAGGCGAGAAAGGCACCGCCTCCCTGGACGCCGCTACGCGCACCCGTAGCCGGCTGACTGAGTCACTGACTTACGGGGCCCACATGGCCGTGAGACGGTACGCGTGGCCGTAGCACTTTCCTCGGGATGGGGATACACCTGGTCCGCTGCTGTTTTCCTTTGCGCCGGGTCAGTTCACGGGGCTGTGTTGCACGATGCATGACTGATACGTGGGGTCCTTCACGTGTCCACGTGTCCACGTGTCCAGGGGTCCACGAGTCAGGAGAAGCGACACGACGCGTTGTGTATCAAGGAGGGTCATGCGTGGGCCCACCAAGCGCCCGGGCAACGCGTACACACGCCCGGGGAGTAAGTTTACCGGGGAGGAGACGGTTGCCACCGCGCTTTCACGTGACGTGATGTGGGTGGGTGGCGGGTGGGCCCGGATCTCCGTATTCATGGGAGCCGGTGGAAGCCAGGCGCGCGAACTGCCTGGTTTGCTTGGGCTGAATTGTGGTGATTATCTTGGGCCTTGGGCTGGGAATGACAGTTGGGGCTAAATTGATTTGGGCTCCAGCCCGTTTTATGATAAACATGTCCAATGCTCTGTTTGAAAAGAGATCTTCTCTTTTAGGCCAACAGTTGAAGTGCAATCTATAAAACCTATGTTTGGAACCCCCACTAGCTAATTCTCTCGACATGCAAGCACATCACCTCACCGTCCCACTAACACCCAACTAGCATGCCACCTCACTAGCCCACTAACCCTTCCTTACGCCACGTCATCAACATGCCCCACATGTCTATGGGCATAAAAAAGGTTATAACTCATGAACCAAAAAAATCAAATTCGATTACACCATTAAATTAATTTTAATAAATTCTTTAAAACAAGATCTTACATGAATATATTTTCATAAAATTATAAGTGGGACCCGTTGGCATAGAAAAAAAAAAAAAAAATAAAAAAAGGAAAAAAAGAAGAAAGAAAAAGAATAAGAAGGTGATAGTAATATTATAACTCATAGAATTCTTCTTCGGACCGTGGCAACGCTGGGAATCCACTAGTTTCTTCTTATGTTTAATCCTCCATCATGTAATTAGGTCTCTCATGGTCTAGCTGCTTTAGGGGCTTGTCTTCTTATGTTTAATCCCAGGTTGTATTCAGGATTTGGTGGCCTTCGATTTGGCCTCAGTTTTTGAGTAATGAAGACCACTTCCATGTTCAAAAAAATAACTAAGACACTCAAAAAGCTCCTTATTCAAAGAATTAGGGAAATTATATTAAAACTTCCCAAATTACACATTAAAATCTAAAATAAAAAATTATGTCTTTTTTGTATTTTTTCCATCGCCTTCATGCAAAACAGATCCTCTTAGACACTGAAGCCAAGGTATTGTTCTTATGGTGAATCCAGTGACAATTCTAAAAACATTAGACATGTCGTAAGATTCAACATTCTAAGATGCATTATCATAATACGCGCCTATGGCGTGCTCTTGAAAAATAAGATGCACTATCAAAAAAAAACTTGTAAAATCATTTTTTTCTTAGTGTATTGAAGTTTAATGATTTTTTATGAACGAAGAGTTAAAGATGTTTAATACCTTATTGTATCGGCCAAATAAGGTTATTTCAATGTTGAGTTATATATTAGTGTTGGGGGTGAGTACATGCTACTAAAAAACATAGGTCAAATCTTAGATCTATGCTTGGCGTAGAACAAAAGAGTCGACCTTAGGAGTGCTACAAGAGTCGACTAATTAACTCAGCTAGACTAGACTAGATACTCCTTCGCGAGTACATAGAACTGAATTCCCACAATGATACTAGCAAGAGCAGCATTTGATGACTTATTCTAACGAGTGCTTGGAAGCTATCGCTCAAGACTTAAAGCAATCGCAACAACGTGTCTTAGAGATATTTCAAAATGGAACTAGAGTTGGACATGGTTAATTTGACAATTTCCCCATACAAAAACTTCTCTAAGTACCTGCTCATGAAATTGGAAGTGTTGAATTGTACTCTAAATTCAGTGAATAAGGTATAAATGCTTAGTGTGCTCTTAATTCAGTGAATTGTAATGTCATACCATCTCATAATTATGAACAAATTGATTTGTCTGATGTCAAATGATAAAAATTAGTTTTGACTATGGTGACATATGTAACATCAATACATCTATATTTAAATGAATAAATATACAGTTAATTACTAGATCGGTAGATCCTAAAGGTGTCTATGAGAAGATAGCATCCGGACACTGCCGTGGCGAGGTGATACCGCGTTATATACTGATATTGTAGCGCTACATCGGAACAATACACAATGAGTATTGTAGCGCTACATCTAATTATAATTGTCAGATCGCCACGAGATTGATCTGTTTTCCATGGATCTACTGTTATGAAACATGTTGCCAGCGGTTAGGACCTTCCCCTCTCCGTCTCTCACGATGAACGTAGTAGATGAAAAGTAGAACAAGTAGACACAAGATAGGGAGACTATTCTTTATTCATCTGAATATTGATAATTACAACATAGAGCTCCCACATATATATAGTCCTGCCAAGGTCTAAGAGTTTCGGTAAGAGCCCACATACGAACGGACTAGGATTAGGATTCCTCCTTCTCCTTTCCTTCTAGGAAAGAGTCCGTGTGTTTTACAACACTCCCCTTGGACGATTATCACGATATGCATATGCCTCATCAAAAACTCCATCCGAAAAACCCGGTGGGAAAAAAACGGTTCTTGGAGAAAAGAGTACATCGCATTCGTTAATTGCATTGCACATGTTGTCTCATTAAAAACCTTGTGTGAGAAACCTTCAAGTAAAAACTCATGTAGGGAAAAAGAGTACAACATTTAACCTTCTTGGTCATATATTCTTCAGGATATTCTATTCTTCATGAATAGATATTGATCTTCATAATCTATGCATAAACTTCGGTGTTTTAGCAAATATGATCTACTTGATCTTTTGTAATTCTAGTGGTTTACCTTAAAGGCATCTTCAATAAAATATGCTCCCCCCTCATAAAGCCAAACTTTAAATTTCATTGTTCAAACCACACTTTTTTTTCGTAAACGTGTGTAAATAAAAGTTGGCTCATAATTCTTCTATGAATTATATGGGAGCAATATGCTTCATGCATAATGACCACCAATTAGTTGTGCAAAACAAATAAATATTATCCTTCAGAGAAATAGATCCTTTCAGAGGATTATGGGGGTAAATAAATTAATATTCAATATCTTCTAGATAGTGTATCAAACTTATACTAGAGTTTGAATACTTATAATTAATCCTTAGTGGATTTTCAAATTGTATTCTATAAATCTTCGAGATTTTGATTGTACAAATTCAGCCTTGCATTTGGCATTTATGGGATAATCCAATTGCCAAAACCACCATTATTCTTATACCTTCTATGGTATATAGAGGATATCATTACTACATTGCTAGCTTTTTATACACTTTCGAAGTGTTTCGATGACACCTTTATGGTGTTTAAGATTCCTCATTTTATTTCTCTCGGGTCTATATTCACTTCAGGGGATGAATGGTGTTTATTCAAGAATTGATAAATCCTTCAAGGATTAAATCCTTCAAGGATGTACTTTCATTTCTTAGTGAATCAATAATTCTCTTCTATGAGACACATTCTATTGCATGAGAGATAAGTGATATACACAATTGCATAGCGTTATTCACTATAAAATCATTCAATGATTGGAATCCTTCTAGGACATGCTCTTCTTGAGACTTCAATATTCATTCAGAAATATGTATACCTTAGACTTTAATACTTAGTATGAGATTTCTACAAGTTACGATTTACATTCTTCAAGAATTATATGGATTTTCATAATCCACTAATTAACCGCATATTCGATATTCATTCGTTTCTTTTGCCGGAGATATAGCGTAACATTCATTTCTTCTTAATAAAAGATTCAACCTCAATTGCATTCTTCATTGACCCGATATAATCGCTACAGACGATTTTTGCCATGGACTTTGTTTCCGGATCCGGGTTCCCAAAAGAGAAACATTTACAATTAAAGAGGTAGTTTATCGATAATTATTTCCTTTCTCCCAATACTCTCACAATGTGAGAATATTCTATCTCTGTCATTTCCCAAACAAGAGATGATATATTGTTCTGCATACCCAACACTAGTGAGGTGCGCGCTAATTGTGTTGGATGTCATCTTCATGATGATCCTCTTCATGAGGTGTTTAACCTTTTTCGTGAGGCGTTCTCTTCACGAGAATGGAGGAGTTCCATTTCTTTTCTATTTAACGTGTATACACTAAACTAGAACCCACAGGCCCCCCGTAGATTTTAGATTGATAGTATATAACATTTAGTTTACACTAGTAAACACAACTTCGGGTTTATAACTTCAAGTTACTCCTCTCATTTTAAAAATATCCGCATATGCTCGCTTCGGGCTTCACAAGAGCATTAGTCAAACTATTGTATGACTTAGTGTGTGATACTATTCCCTGCTTCAAGCTTCAAGGAATATTTTCTCTTAAGATCATTTTCCTTATATGAAAATAATATTTGGCATTCAAAATATAGGTTTGCTCTCCCCTAATGCCAATATTAGATCATTAATAGCATACTTCAAAATATATCCTCTATCACGGGCTTAATTCAAATTCATATATCTCCAACTACAAGTGGAGGCCCATTTATGTATGCTATGATTAAATTTTATAGGAAATATTCACACACATATTTCAACATGGGGGTTATTATTCATTATGCAAATGAGCTAGAATACTTAAAGTGCACTTAAGAATGTTCAAAGCATTCCAATAAATTTAGGGATGTTCTCCCCTAATATGCACATAACATAGTTTAAAAAAAAAAAAAACTATTTATCTAGCTTCCTAATTGTATAGCCAAAAAACGTTGATCCTTGTACTCTCATTAAAAAAAAAATGGATCATACACTTCAAATGTATTAAATATGCAACATTCAAATTCACATGAAATTTCTTCTAGAATTTTCTAATTGCCTTTAATGCAAAAATCCCTTGATGCGTTTTCTTCATAAATCCCAAATCATCATAATTGTGTTATCCAATATCTTAGTTCCACAACTATTCATCCCATCAAATGGGTTAATTTTCATTGAGCAAAATTTCATAAACTCACTCCCCCCGATCTTAGGCTGCTCGGCCCTAGATCAATCTATTGCTTATGCATACGATGCATCGAAAGCAAATCATTCCTTAGTTCAACGGGAACCATATATACATAGCATGCTAGCTAGCCAATTTAATTATGAGGGAAGAGCAAAGGTAGCTACTAGCTACAACTAACTATAGCCGCTATGCTAATATTCATGCAAGAGTAGATATAGTTGCAGCTCAATGAGATACACATGCAAGTGTAATGTGGAATATTAGTATTCAGTCTAATATAATGGATAATAACAAAATGCAGAGCTACGAGCTTACATGCAATTAGTGCAGTAGAGAAAGTTAACTCGGTAGGAAAGGACGCAGGCGAAACTTCAAGTCTCGATACATGCACTTCAAGATCGACTTTAGGACGGCTATACCTATATATTATCCACATCTTCTTATGTCTTTACCCAAAAATCCTCCCCCTTTTCATGCCATAATTACTTCAAGTAGTGATTTGTTTCGTGCATTATCTATGAAAAGTCACTTTTAATGCTTCATAGAATCCAATCATACTTCTAGTATTTATTGATTATGACATGAAATTCACATATCCAATATACTATTCAGTGTACAACAATAGACTTAGGGTAGGATACAACTTTTAGTTCATGGACTAAAATATTAAATACTTACGATTTGACTAAATCGATCCTTCCAAGATCAATTAATATGCCAGTTTAGTCCAATTATTCATGTGCTTTTTTTAGAAAATTCAGTTTTCCATCTACCTACATGGTAGTGATGCACAAAGAACTATAACCTTCATGGTTAATTGAGGCTTCTTTGTGGATAAATTAATGCAAAAAATTATTTTGATAGGCAATTGGCAATTGTTTATATGTGAAACATATAAAACTAATTTATTCCATGAGAAGTTCGCAAATTTTACTTCAAGTAATAACAATAATTGCAACTAAGAATATTAATTATTTCATATTAGTCTTCAAGCTAACAAATTAACCATTAACCACTTAATTCAACAAGAATTAAAACTTAATGCACCACCACCACTACTATCAATACTTCGGGATATAAACTTCAAAGCTAATAAGCACATGATTTAAGTTCTTCTTCAAGAGAAACTTTATATGTTTCCAAATAATATACATTCTTGCATGTCTTAACTTCTATACTTGACAAGCGGTAGCTTCATGCTTTATATTCAATAGTTATGATGTGTAGTCACACGCCTTCAAGCAAAGTGTAACAAATGCAAGCCACATATTCAAAATTATTGCAACTTAATATCTTTGTTTATAAAGTCTGTCTAAAAATTCTAACTCAATTTTCATGAGTAGTTTCGATGGTAAATTCAAATACTTCAAGTATTACATTGCTAATATTCTTATACACAAGAGACACTTCTTCAAGAATATAGTTTGATAAAATCTTATTTACCATCTTGTCTTCTAGACATTTACAAAGCTTCGAGCTATTGTTTATAGAGCAACGTTAAGCATACAAGCTTCAAAATTCCACTTTCAATGCAATATGATATTCTATAATCATAATTTGGAATTTTACTCATGCAATGAGTCCCACAATACATTTGTTACTTCTATCGGCCATATACTCATTCTAGAGAGTAATTCAGAAATATATATACTGAGTTTACTACACTTCATGGTAGCAAAATATCCTACATGGATTTAATAATAACCATAACAAATACTTTTACTTTCGGAGTAATTTTAGGATATTGCTTTTCTTTTTAAGGCATGCATATTAACATAACTTGGATCATGTGCATATAAGTTTACTACATGTAAACGAGTAGCAAGGTGCAAAAAAAAAAAAAAGTGGATGGTTACTGAAAATATTCTTAGAAGCATCCTAGCATTTTTTCAGGATTATGGTATATGCAAATTTATACCAAGCACATTCATTCATCCCAAAAAATCATATGCTAGGACAAAAATATGAGCCTCTCAATTGTGATAAGTCTAAGGTCTACAGGATTTAGAGAGCCCATATATTTTATAAATCATAACAATTCATCATGAGTTGTAATGGCTAATGACAACTAAAGTAGCTATCAATGATGCATACAATCTCATATACAAGAATATATGGTAAATATGTGTACAAAGAGGGTCTAGGGTTAAATCTTCAGAAAACTGCGGTAAAAACTGAAGTTTTCCATAAGTTTTATTCAAAATACCCGAAATTTATAATTTCCAGAAGGTACAGGACATATTCTGCAAGAATATATTAAGATCTTCTGGATTCAGTAAAGATTTCAAATTAATACGAGTCCTTTCTTATTTTCTGGATTTTTCTAGCCGGCCGTATCTGCTAGAACGTCTGGCATGGCCGAGTCAGGTATATGCATGTGACCAATGTCTCGTTGAGCACAATGTTGAAGTAGCGCTTCGAGCTGCTGGTGTAATGCACGGGGACAAAAACGTGCTTGCTAGTTGCTACAAGGCCAACACAGACCCAAGACGCCTGATGGCATGGGCTACGATTACCAGCGAGCCGTCGGCATGTGGCGGCGTATGACATCAACTTCATGCGATGCAAGCTAGCCGCGTGATTGAAACGACCATGGTATTCAAGCCAATAATCGTGTATGCCAATTGCCAATAGTGCTTATTTTGAGGCATGCTGGCCACAAAAAACTGTGACATTATGACGAACCAGACCGGTTTCTGGGATGGTAGTAGCTTCGAGCTGATAATACATGTTCCTCGTTAGTCCATGATATATGCTAAACATAGTCGTGGACGTCACACATGCAAGTGCGAACGTGTGCTAAATGCAGTGTAGCACTTTTATATGTGCATGCAAGCACCGAACGGGAAGATCCAGAACACGTGCAGTGCTAGTATCGTTTCATGTTGTCAGCGGTTAGGACCTTCCCACTCTCCGTCTCTCACGATGAACGTAGTAGATGAAAAGTAGAACAAGTAGACACAAGATAGGAAGACTATTCTTTATTCATCTGAATATTGATAATTACAACATAGAGCTCCCACATATATATATAGTCCTGCCAAGGTCTAAAAGTTTCGATAAGAGCCCACATACGAACGATTTAGGATTAAGATTCCTCCTTCTCCTTTCCTTCTAGGAAAGAGTCCGTGTGTTTTTACAACATCTACAACCTTAACTAGGACGTGGCATTGAAGGCCATTTCCAACGCGGTGGTGGCCGCGGACAGCGCATCGGCCTCCCCGGACCAGCCCACGTCCGCCATCACGGCGTCGAGGTGCCCCTCCGCAACCTCCGCAGCCGTCTCGGTGGCCCGGGCCACAGCCTCGTGCTCTGCCTCAGCCGCCACGCACGACGCGCTCGCCTTGCTCTCGAAGAGCGCCAGGATGCCATCCAGCCTCGCCGGGTCGAAGCCCCGGTCGTCCAGGGCCATGTCGGCGAGCACGGAAAGCTGCTCGAAGAGCGCGTCCATGTGTGGCCACCGGCCGACTTGTCCTAATGTTCATCGCGCTCCTGCCATTTTATATACGAGACAGGTGGAGGATATGTGCTACGCTTGCGGAATAGGAGATTCGAGCACGACGGTTGCGGACCAGCAATTTGCAATTTGCAACTGGCCTTTCGGCGAGTAACCAACTGAGGATCGTCCTTTTCCGCAAATTTGCTGACAAGAATAGTCCAGCTCCGGAGCCTTTGAGACTTTCTAGCACCGATAAAGTTTTTTTTTGACATAAAACACGATTGATATTATTAGCAGCAAACTGCTACAGTGGAGTACATAGATGGGTTTGTACATTTAGCAGCGCTTCACGAAGCGGAAAACTGCTGCCATGTTCTGCATTGTTACAAGAGAAAGTAGAAGAAACATTCGACGTGGTAGATAAACGAAAAGCTTCAGTTGCTAAAGAGTGTGCCTGAACATTATTAGCTCCGTCTACTTTAGACACTTTGGCACCTCTGTTGCTTGTTTCATTGAAGTAAATTTGAGCGAAGATCTTCATTCTCCAATCAGGTGGAGATTCAGTATTGGTATTGGACAGATATTTTGCCAGGATCGCATTGTCCGTGAAGAATTGGACCTGATGCATATTCAGTCTTGCAGTGACTGAAGCTGCAAAAGCAATTGCAGCGGCCTCCGCCATCAACACAGAACTACAGCCATGAGCTTGAGCTTGAATAGAAAAATTGAAGTGCCTACAAGAGTCAATGATGTAGACTCCTAGGCCTGCAGTTCTTGGTTCCCGCTGCCCATTATCAGGGGCTAGAGAGGCGTCGCTGAAACATTTTGGCAATGTTGGATGTTCCTGTAACCTGCATTGAGATAGTTCATTTGCGAGCATGTTTGGGGGACCTGCCAGAAGGGCAGTTTGTTGGCCGTCCTCTGCATGGAGGTGATCACCTACAAAGGAGTTATAAGGAGACAAAAGAGCTACATTGTCTTTATGGTTTGCCTCATGATCGATAGCTGATGTTGTAGTTTTAATTTGTGCCTGTACCGCATGATGGACCTGCAAAACACTCCAATGTTTTTTGTTGAAACGAAGATCGTTTCTTGCTTTCCAGATAAACCAAAGAGTGGTCACTAAATAGTTTAGAGCATCCTCTGCCATAGATGGGGTTATGATCATTGTCAATGCTTCCTGTACACCATCTTGTTCAATTGAGAGCAAAGATGATCTGAATGGAGGGTTAGCAGAGAACCAAACCGCTCTTGGGAAATCGCAATGAAAGAATAGGTGAGAATCATTTTCTCTTTTACCACAGCAGGAACATGTCTTTTCAACCTTGGTGGACAAATTACCTGGTCTTTTGCCAGTGGCGAGGGCCCTTCTAATGAGCCTCCAAGCACCGATAAAGTTGACCCCTTGCATGTAATCCACAGCAACTTATTTTGTGACAGCAATCCACAACAGCTTAATCAGTTGGGATAGTACATCGTTTTTTTCTTGAATACGCGAGCTCCAATGGTGGAGCTCAAACTATTTTGGTAAATGTTTGCATCAATAACTTCTTGTACTGACATGAATGGCCGAGAGCACAGACGTTCAATATGCCCCCAAACCAAATACACCGGGAAATGCTCAGCGGAAGGGATGTCCTAATCCTCGTAACTGCAGCAGTTGGCGGAGCCAGGAATTTATGGCTGGGTATGCCAAATGTATAAAATTTTGAAGCAACTTTTGAAGCAAATATGCAATATAATGGATGATAGATTATAATGCCCATAACATTTAACAAAACCTTTCCCTGGGGTATAGAATGTTCAGCCGGGGGAGGTAGGTAGGCCCGGCGGTGGGATGGTCGCCGGGCGGCCTTAGATGCGGTTGGCCGCGGTAGGGGGCCAGGGGACGGTGGGGTGGCGGGGTCGTGGAGGAGCGGCGGCGTCGCGAGGAAGAAGGCAACAGACGTATTGGACCAGGTCGTCGTCTTGGGCTGCAGAAAGCTTGGGCCGGCCCAAGCAAGGGGGTGGTCGGCGCCTTCCACCAACTTTGGTGGTCGGCGCCTATCACGCCCCACGTGGATGATCATTTATAATGCAAAATATGCTGTGCTAGTACCCTTCTTCGTCATCTAGAACTCAATGTTACAAAATTACTGAACAAAGTAGCACGCATCCCCACAGCAAGCAAAAACAAATAAATTAGAGAAAACTGGAATCTTTTCCTAGTTGCCGGACTGCAATATATTGCAAGTTTGCAACAGGGATACGCTGCTGCCTGCTGGTCACCGGCCAGCTGCTTGCCGCTGCAATAGAAGCAAATCTACATGTCAAATGTGGCGCCAGCCGCTAGCAGCACGCTGCCCGCAGCATGCAGCTTGGGTAGGAACCGTGAGTTTCGCTAGTTGTGAATGGATGCCAACAGAAGGAATTCTGCACACTTGGGCCTGGCAGGTTAGCATCCTCGCACTACTTTTGTGGGCTTTTTGTCCAATACAATAAAGAGATATAGAATATACATGCATGTATACCATATGTATGTATTTTTGTGTTAAAATCTTGGGTATTCCTAGGAATACCCAGGCATACCCCCTAGCTCCGCCACATACGGCAGTACATTGACAAACGTTGTAACTATTCCGATAAATCGATAAAGTTGTCAATAATGATTCTTTTTGGATCAAGCAACAAATTACAATCAAATACCTCTCTCAAATTCATGCAATTCTCCCTGGTTCTAAATTATAATTCGTTTGACCTTTTTAACCTCAATTTTGACAACTCGTCTCATTTAAAACATTTATGCAAACATAGTTGAAACTAAAGTCATTCTTAACCTGTCAATCAAACATGGGTATGAAATTTCTTAGGTAACAATGGATTTATGATTTCATCGCTCTTTTATAGTATAGATAAAGCATGCTATAACAAAAAGTAATATTTTGGATATTTTTTTAATAAGATGAGTGATCAAATTTAGGATTGAAAAAATTAAACAAACTATAATTTGAAACAAATTTAATACCATTCCAGTTCATTTTAACAAAAATTTGGATTGACCCAACTAACTATAATTGCATCACTAACTACGCAGTTGGTCGAGGACCAGTAGTTTGCTCTTCTGCTCCCAACCGGAAGTGCTCAAGCGGGCGACCGTCGAGACCTTTCTTGTACGAGTACGCGACGAACTCTCTAGCCGTGACGCTCTTGTAGAGCGGGGCACTGCTGCCATCTGTGATGGGTCCATAAAGCCTCGTAGATCTCTTGGTGTCGGCGTTGAAGAAGCACGCCACCGATACCCTTGGCGTGTCCCTGCTCTTGTTCGCCAGGACCCGGTGCTCCACGCTCCTGAACCGGCCGTTGCTGACAAGCTGCACATCACGGGCAATGTCATCGATAATTTCAAGGAAAACGGACGGAGATCGATCCAGACGGTGTGGAGAGTGGATGCCTGAAGAAAGTCGCCGATGTTGATGATCAGAGCGCCAGGCAGGGGAGGGATGTCAACCCAGCATCCCTTGCGGTCGAGGAGCACCTGCAGGCCGCCCATGGCGCCGTCCTGCAGGAGGACGGTGACGAAGGTGGCGTCGGCGTGCCTGCTGGTGCCGAGGGTGAGGTGCGGCTCCGGGCACGGCGGGTAGTAGTGGCTCGCCACGTTCAGGCTCCGCGCGCAGCCCATCTCGCGCAGGTGGTCGCTGGCCAGCCCGAGGGACTCCGACAGCAGCTCCATCACCCTCAGCGCCAGCTTCGTCGCCGCGTCGCCGTACTCCAGCATCACACCCCTTTCGTTCACTCGTTTTGAAGCACCAATCGACCGTGAAGTATATTGCAGCATTGGCCATGGATGATCAGAGATTCAGTACAGTGCGTAATCATGAGATTGATGCGTGTGTGTTCTTACCTGACAGCCTCGGGAAGCTCCTCAGGCCGCGGCGGGTCCGGCGCCAGCTCGCAGAAGAGGGTGTCGCGCCAGTTGGCGGCCTTGGATTGGAAGAGGTCGTAGTTGGAGCAGAACCTCACCTTGCGCGCAGTGTCCCTGGTGTAGAACCGGCGTTTCACCTCCGCTGGCTGCTCGTTGAACCGCCTCACCCCGGCGAGCACGCCGGCCATGAGCTCCCGCGGCACGCCATGGTTGGTCACCTGGAAGAAGCCCACGGTCTCGGCCGCGCGCTTGACCCGGGCGGCCACCTCTCCTCGCGGTGCACCCGCGAGGTCAATGACCGGGACGACGTCGCCGGCGGACACGACGTCGTCGGTGGACGGTGGGGAATGGGATGAGGTTATTAACTCCACTTCCAGGGACTCCGGAGGGTGGCGGAAGATGGCAGGGATGGCCGTGACGCCGGCGTCGACGAGCCCCTTCACGCCCGCCTTGGTGTCGTCGAACGCTTGCAGCTCGCGCCGGCGGTCAAAGCCATCGGAGACCACACCGGCTGCCGGTTCGGTGCCAGACATCGATGCGATGGTGTAGGTGTAGCTGGTGGGGCACTGCGCGCGACGGGTGAGATAAGATAAGCGGGATGGGAATGGGATCAATCAATCATCCATCGGCCATCGATCTCAATCATGCTGGGCCAACCACTGTAGGATATTTTCGCCCGGGCAACGCACGGCTCCCGGACCAAGGACCGTGTAAGCGAGGCATGTCAAAATTGCAGGTGCCGTCAAAATTGCAGTGTGTCTTGAACCGAGGTGCGTCATCCAAAATTCCAAACCGCATTCAGTCAGACAACGGCCGTGCCGGCCGGCACCAGCAGCGGCACGACAGGGTGCACCGTGCCGTGCCGTCACGCAGCGCAGCAGGCTGCAGGCAGGCTCCGGAAATGGAAGGCGAGCACGGCAGCGCGGCGCGCGACACGGTGGGCGGCATGCCCGAGCCGACGGAGTCGCGAAACGCACGAAGAAACCGTACCCGACCCTTGTCAGGCTCGCAGACCGCACGCAACTCGACACGCGCGTCGCGCGGCGCCCCGGACTCCGGGTGGCCGCTGCAGCAGAAGCCTGCGCGCGCTGCTGCGCTGCCCACTGAACTCCTCCCTCTTCTCTTCCCCTTGAGGTCCGCCTCGGCTCCTCTCCCCATCTCCTCCTTCCCGATTTCCCGAGCCACCGAAATTCGAATCGCCCGCCTGCCGAGCCCTCGCCCTCGCCCCCGCACGCCGCCGATGCCCTCCAAGCGGCCGTCCCCGCACGCCATGGACGAAGCCGCCTCCGCTGCCGCCGCCGCGCGCCTCCGCCCCTCCACCCCGCGCTCCAGGAAGCGCACCTCCCGCTCCAAGTCCCGCGGCCGCTCCCGGGACCGCCGCCGCTCCTCCCCGAACCCTAACCCTAGCTCCCGCCGCGAGCGCGCCGCGGACCACGGCTCCGCCGCGCCCTCCCGCAAGAGCGACCGCAGGCCCAAGCCGCGCTCCTTCCCGGACTCCGCCACGCTCGCCACGGCCATGGCCTCGGTCGCCGCGGCCGCCGCCGCCTCCTCCGGGGCTGGGGCCCGCGCCCCGTCGTCCGGCGGGGGCCGTGGCAGCGCGGGCGCCGTCCAGAAGCTCTGGACCGAGGCCGACGAGGTCGCGCTGCTCTCGGGCGCTGTCGCCTTCAAGGACCGCACCGGCATCGCGCCGCGCCGCCCGGACATGGGCGACCTGTTCGAGTCCATTAAGGACTCCCTGTCGCCGCACCTCGACCAGGCCAAGGCGTACTACAAGCTCAAGCGCCTCAAGAGCAAGTTCCAGCACTGGGTGCCGGGCGAGTCCAGCACCGCGCACGAGCACCGGCTGCGCGACCTGGGCGCGGCCCTCTGGGGCGCCGTGCGCCCTGAAGAGAACGCCATAGCCGTGGCTGAGGAGGCTGATGAGGATGACGCCGATGAAGGATTCGTCGGCGGGGATAGGGAGGGGGCCTTCAAGGTTCCTATGGTCAAGGAGGTGCTTGGGGAGTACTGGAAGCTCAACGGGCAGACCATGTCAGGTGTGTCGCTGGAGAAGGGGTTGGCAATGCTTGGGCCTGATGAGGCTAGTGTGGCCGAAGTCAAATGGAGGCGACAGCTTGAGGCAGATATGCGCATGCAGATGCGCCGCCATGATCTGGAAAAGGAGGTCTATGGCCTGCTCATCGATGCCATCAAAGGCCGAGGGCCTTAGCTTGGGTACAGATTTTACCATTCTCTGTGATCTGTGAGAGGGATCGATTTACTTCTGTTGTTTCAATTGCTTGGACTAATTAGGCTGTTTTCTTTGCCTATCATCGATTTACAATTGGATTAAGGTGTTAATGCTGTTAAACTTACATTGGAAATTAGCATGTTCAGTTGACTATTAATTAGTGCTAGTTATACAAAGTCACCATGCTTGTTTGGTTTGCTCAAGTCACGTGGTTTGATTGTTTTGACAATTTAGTCTCTTTCCTTTCCTCTAGCCTCAATGGTATAGTAGCCAATTGTCGTTTTAAAGCACACAGAAGTTAGGCTATGCCATTCGTTTTTTTACATTTACTTTGCAATGTTTATAGCATGATATTTGTTTGAAGGAAATTTATGGTTTTCTTCTGGAATTTTTCTTTCTTTGGAGTCTTTTGGCTATTTGTTAAATTTTCATTTTCATATTTACACCATTCTTATCGTGTTTTTCTTTGCAAGGATTATCTAGTCTTCTTTTGTTTACAAAGTGCAACTGTTTGGTTGCCTTCCTTCCTTCCAGAATCCAGAGCTCTAGCTTTCATAGTAAAATAGGCCATGACACATTCATACATATGGCAGTCGTTTGTGTATGTTTCCCAATCAAGCATGAACATTTCCATCCAACAATCTATCATTGATGCTAAAAGTTTATTGTCCTCTTTGTGCATCTTGTGGTTTAGGTCAGGGTCATTGGTTGCATGGTTGTTTCAGTACTTCTGTAAGAGTTGAATGACACATTATTTTTTGTTTAAAACATGCCTTGTAGTACAATTTGGCAAAAGTGATCTGCTTTAAATATAGATATCTGAAGAGAGCACTGCTGTTGGATCTGGTTGCAGTATTTGAAAGAACGAGTCAAGTATGCATATCTGATATATTGTATACGTGTTATATGTGCACAGCCATAGTTCAAGCTGTGTAGTTATTTGAGATTTTAGCATATGGTGTATCACAAATGCATCAGTCATGTTTAGGCATTTGGAGGTTCTACTTGTGGGTGGGTTTGGTGGGGGGGGGGGGGTCCTTAAGACATCAAACATTGTGTGATTTTTTAATTAAAAAATGGAATTTGTGTTTGCATGTTGCCTTGGTTTCTTTGATGGACAAGCTTGGCTTAATCATTTGATTTTGGAAGGTTGGTACTTGGTTGGACTTTGCAGCATTGAAAAGACAAGGCAAACTGTATTATGGTTGACATGTCTTATATTCCATTGACAATTATGGTGTGCCCTCTGTACCCCAGTCAACCATCTAGTTTATTTTGTTGACATGTCCTCTATTCCATGGTCAATTATGGTGTGCCCTCTATGGTATGGCAGTCAACCATCTAGTTTGTTTTCCTAATGGGTTCACAATAGACCCATCGTCTCCACATTTGGCAGTTCACCTATTGGTGTCCAGCACTTATTATCTCATTTCCAACTTTCCATGCAGAGGTTCCATCCTCCATAATGTTGATATAAGCCACGTGGCTGTGATTTCTCCCTCTTTGTTTTGTGTGTTGTCTTTGTTGTTGTCTCCTTTTGTTCTCTTTGTGGGCTTGGCTGTGGTGGAGAACGAGATCGGTGCTAATTGATTCTCTATTTTATTTATGGGATAAGTGTTCCAGTTATATAGTTGGATGTCCACCAAATGGCCGGACGAAGCTCAAATTGTGGCTTCACTCCGCCCCGTCATGGGTCACACAAGGAAAGGACTCCCATGCCTTCCTCTGTCGCGCACGAACCTCTCCTCTGTCTGGTGGAGAACTCCTGTTGCTCACGCATACACCTCAAGTAGAGCCTTGCAGAGGCCAATGGCTGGCATAGGTTGGCCGACCAGGAGGTGATGGATGGACCTAGTGCCGCCGCATTGGAAGCTAGGATGGGATGGACTTGCAAGGCTCGGCCGCGACAGGGCCAAGCATGTTCCTGGCTGTCTGACCTCAACTTGCGATTGCACGTAGTGTCCCACATCCCTGGATTCAGAGCGCGGTGTGAGGATCAGGTGATATCATGACCACTCCTTTTCCCCTAGAAAAAGAAAAGAAGAAATACAGAGCAATTCATGTTTACATACTTGGACAGTTGGACCTCCGGTCACCACACACAACTTTAAACCAAGTCGAGAATTTATAGTGAAATAATAATGCTTTTTTTCTGATGAATTATACAGTAAAAAAGCAAATGAGAAAACAGAGAAAATCAAGTTCATAAAAACAGTAATAGGTAGGGGCAACATGGACATTAGATGTACTCTATTAATTTCTGAAAATACAGGAGCTGTTTTGCCAAACATTGTCCAAAGTGCTTCAACTCCACCAGAGAAGCCACTTCTCCAGAGAGCCAAAGTTGGAGCCCTGCCAATAGGCCCTTAACCTCATCTTGCATACCAGATTTGCTAGGCATTAAGACACAAAGCACCTAGCAAACTCCTTGTCCTTTGTCCACTCCCCTCCCCCCGAGGGCCCAACACAAACCGCCCACCCACCCCATTGAAGTTCTAATACAAAGCCTGCTAAAGCTTAAATCTCATCTCATGTATCGGTTTCACAAGGCGTTAAGTTGGAAAGCATTCAACAATTTGTGATACCCAAAGCTTTAATCATAATATTGGATTGCATTTTGACCTACCTGCCAACCCGCCAAATCCGTATTCCCTTGGTTTTGGTGTAGCTAAGCCATTTGGTTGTACTCTTCTTTCATTTTGTCATGTGGCACCACTTTGGCTTGCCCTGTTCGGCAAATGCTAACTATATGCCATTGGTGAGGTCGTAACCTTACAAGTCCCTCTTCACTGCATGGGAAATCTATTGATACTTCAGCACTTCCCTCTTTAGATATATCATTTCTACAGCATGCATAATGTGGGCAGTACTTCCTCCCGAGAAAATTCAGATTTTCATGCCTGTCTAGATTAGGCCTTGTGTGGAGTTGTGCTTTGTCCATCTTTCTCTTACCAAAAACCAAGCACGACCATAAATCCAATCACCCTCAGGCTGAAACAATCGCAGACACAGAATTATTGGAATGCACTCCAATGTAGGGAAAACCATAAATCAACCGACGACCGAAGGATTAAAAATCAAGGCTGAAGGAATCTGTGACGGACTGCTTGTCGCCATGCCACATCAGAAAGGAGTCGCCGCCCAATTGACCATGTCGAAAAAGACGAATCTCTGATACCACCTGTCAACTCCCATGGTCACTGTTGAGATCAAATCTGATGGTGTGAGTAGCTAAACAAGGGGAGGGGGAATCAGAGGCTAGATGATCTAGATAACACGGGAAGAAACCTTCCTTTCCTGCCTGTTCTGTTCCGTTAGTTTCTCTATTTTCTTTTCTCTCTCACTGTCCAGACTCTTGGAACATATACACATGTCTTCCACTTGGGTCCCATGGGTGGTTGGCTTCTTGTCAGTCAAAGCACTGGCCATCTTGCTCTTCATCATGGGTGCTACACCTGGGATGTTGCAAGGCATCTAGTCTTTGTTGAATGCTGAAAAAGAAACAAAAGATAGTACATGTAGGGCAAGTGGCCACGGTGTTCAAAATAATGGATTATATGGGAACTTTGGGCCTGTTTTGTACTGACCTTGGCCATTCTGCCTGGTCCAGGCACAAAGTCTAGGCATTGGATTTCAGACGCCTAGGGCTGGATTCACTATCTGTTCCAGGTTGCCTGATCAGGACAGAATCAGGTAGAATCTGATAGGAGATATCAGGCACTGCAGGAAACGATGTTTTTATTAAGAAAATAATGATAGCACAATTATTTTTCAGGAATATTTCAGTGTAATGTTTTGGTAGCTTCCAGTTAGCAGTCATCAAATTTTTTGCCAAAATCTTTGAATTGAGCTTTAACTAGTGCGATACTCCATATATATAGAGTTGAAGAGTGTTCTAAAAGCATTTGTACTCCGTATATATAGAGTTGAAGAGTGTTCTAAAAGCATTTGGGGATCATTTCAGCACCATGGGTATCTTTTTTCTTTTTGGAGGGTAACCATGGGGGTTCTAAAAGCACCTGAATTTGTGCTCTATACCAAAATGAGCTAGTCTTGGTTCACTACATGAATAAGTTTGGGGGGGATATGTTGTGTCTAAAAACAAAATGTGGTTGCATGACACTTGTTTTTGTGGTGCATTTTGTTGTGATTTTTGCTGATCATTCTTTCATTTGTTCTACATAATCTTGAATTGTTGCATCACTTGTTGCTTGATTTTGTTCTCCTTTGGTTAGTAATCATTTTCCAGCTGAAAAATTACTATACTAGCATTCTTTCAGTTAGATTTGTGCTGCTGTCACTTCTAATCGACAAAAGCTGCCTTTTAGCTACTTTGTTTCTGTACATTTCTACAAATCATAGCAATATTGTGTTTGATGAGAACTATCTGCAGTAATCCTCACGTGCTTCAGTAAAATCGCTAGCCAAAAAAGGGTGGTTTTATTATAGCCTTTTCTTGGAGTAATTTACCTGTATATATTCCCCAAAATGAAAAAACCATAAAACTAGTGATGATCACATGGCTAAAGCTCGAAAACAAAATTTGCTTCTTGTGCATGCTAGCATTTGAATATTTCAAGTAGTGACAAGCACAATACATATGCCCTTGGTTATGTTATGCATTTTGAAGAGCCTAATTAAGAAGATCTTTCAGCTCATTTTAATACTGTCTACTGGCATTTTATTTTCTGTCAACTGTGGTGAAAACAACTCTTTCAAAGCCTGTATTCAGATAATCCTAACTATACCTTTGGAATGTTTGCATAATTCTGGTGGTCAGAAAACTGTTTATCTGCTGCTAATGCTAAAATTCTTTTGCAGATGAAGTTGATGGAGTACATAGCTGGATACATAGGTGGGATGTTATTTTGTAGGCTGATCAACCCGACCTCTTGGTTGCTGACTGACAGGGGTTTGCACGTATCAGTGGTGTCAATTTATGTCTAGTTGTTGAACTGTTCAATGATTGTCTAAGTCGCTTAGGTCTGGAGATGTTCATTTTACTAATCTAAGACGAAAGCTTGGTCTATGATCAGACAGCTTTCATATCAATGCTACATTTTCTGTAAATCATTCGCCAAGTATTATTGCGATGATGATGCTGTGTTTCAGGTGTAGAATCCAGTTTCCAGTAGTTCAGTTTCTCTTGTTGATATGCTGCCGACTTGCTGTCATGACTCGGATATTTTGCTGCGAATGTTACTAGGTTCTGTCTGGACATATATATGTATGATTTGGTCGGAGTCTCCACTTGTTAGTTGTTGCCGGCATGGTAGTCATATTTGCTCGGGGCACATGGTGTTTCAATGTTTTATACGTAGCTTAGTAATTGAGATTGAAGTAATCTAATCCAATTTGATTTTCAGCTACATTAGAGCTGGAGTTTGTAGATCTGAACAGAGCTTGGCTCTAATAGTACACCATGTCATTTAGACTCTTCTCAGAATGGTCCTCAACGAGGCCGACTGTTTAACTAAGCCGAATGTTTTTGAGCAAATACCACGAAACAGATATATTTATGCAAAGGATAGTATAAACAAGCGGACTCAAGCCACTCGACACAGACATGTCCTTCTGAGCATGCACCATTTGTCGGAGCCTCTACTTGCCGAAGATCAATTCCATCCCCAGGAGAAGCGCCATCTGTCATTAGCTTTGGAAGGAGCTGCAACAACATTTCTGAAAATAGGATCGAAGGAACAGTGAACACCCATCGGCCGAGGATGAGCCTGAAATTGCCCTGTGGTGTCGATAGAATGGAAGGAAGAGCAACGACCCTCGTTGTGAAACCAAAAAAATTGTACTGTACCTCTGCCGCGCTTCCGAACAGGAAAGGAAATCAGAAACCAACGCATTCCTAATCGAGCGTAGTCGGAGTCGTAATCGGCCACGCACTCGATCAAAACATAAATGGTAACCTGCACCAGAAAATCAACCTAGCTAGTATCAAGAAAGCGCTCCAGGAGCTACAATGGCACCGTGCCGCCGCCGCCGCAGCAACAGCAGCGTCCTGGTATCTGTGCGGGATCGCCATGTGGGCTACCTCGTCTTCAGGTTCGACGTGAAGCGTCTCTTCTCCGATGAGGATGACCACCGCCGTCGGGAGGTGCTCCCGTTACCTCGCTGCCCCGTGGCCTGCTTTCGCCGTCCACTACGCTTCCCCATGGACTTGGCCGCTTCTCCCGGCGGGGACAAGATCGTCGCCGCCACCACGGACGGGCACATCATGGTCTACGACACCACCAGGTCCCAGTACACCCACGACCACGGCCTATGCTGCTTTAAGCGTTCGCCCGTCCTCATCGCCCTGACCTTAAGCAGCAGGCCGTCGTCGTCGGGTGCAGAACGCCGCCGCCGCCGCCACGACGTGTCAATGCTGGTCGCGACCGGTCGCCCCGACTTGTTGAGACAAGAACCCTCCTTCGAGGCTCTGCGCCTCACGTCCGTCGGCCGCCTGCAGCCCCTCCCCGTTCCTCCGCCCCTGGTGTCCCCGCCGCATGCGCTGCCGGACAACTGGAGGTGCTACGGCTACAGGTCTGAGGTGGCGTGCTACTTCGTCGCCAGCGGCGGGCGCGTGTGGCTGTCCGTGGGCGGGGCGGGCGAGGGAACCTACTCCCTGGACATGGCGGCGCCAATGTACAGTTGGCGCCACGAAGGGACCTGGAAGCTGCCCCTGCAGGGACGAGCGGTGTACCTGGGCCCCCGCCTGCTCTTGGGCATGAGTTCCGAGCACAACGCCCTGTGCGCCATCGACATGGAGGCTAGGCCACCGGTGATCCGGCAGCAGTGGGCGTGGCATACTCTCTTCCCCACCGAGGACGAGGGCTACTCACCTCTGCAAGACTATTTCTTCGCCGGGTTCAACGGCTTGGCATACCTTGGAGGAGGCAGGCTCTGCATCTCATGGTGCAGTGTGCGGGGCGAGCACATACCACGCACGATTCTCGCTCTCACGGCGGTGGAGCTGACCATGAGTAAAGGGCCTGCTGGGGAGCGGGAGCTGCTGCTGCGCAAGCGCAGGTCGCGCTGCTACCGTCTGCCTCCAAACAATGGCGAGGCCACCGTGCTCCATGTCCTCTAGCCGTTCCCTTGGAACGGAAGGATCGAGAGATCAATTAGTAACACAAACAGCCAGCGGCACCATGCAGCTATGATTTCATTTCCTCATGTAAAATTAGTTGAGACATCGTGATAGAATTTCATCACAGCTTTTCATCGTTCCATTCAGCTATGGTGTGTCATAAATTTTTTTATTAACTATATGAAGACGGGTCTACCTAAAGTACCGGTGTTGATCAATGTCGTTAATCCTGTCCAAATGCTGCTTATACCCTTCTAGTAATTATTGATAAGTCAAATAAATTGACATGTATAAACAATATGTAAATATTAACTATTTCAAATAGTCCATAAAGTTATACATTTGTATATCACTAACAATACAAATTAATAAATGTTATAATTATATATAATGTGTGGTTGAGTTGGGTATTGAAATAATGAATGAATAAATAAATATAACACACACATCTTCATTTTCGTGTGGAAACTCAATTAGTGTCAAATGTATTTGTGTCTAAATATATGAGTCATGTTACCTGATGGTTAGCCATTATTCGGGCTAAATGGCCATTTAAACAAAACTTGATTCTTGCACATGCTACAGCATTTTGATATTTCAAGTAGTGACAAGCACAATACATGTGCCCTTAGTAATGTTATGCTTTTTCAAGAGCCTAATTAAGAAGATCTTTCAGCTCATTTTAATACTGTCTACTGACATTTTATTTTCTGTCAACTGTGGTGAAAACAACTCTTTCAAAGCCTGTATTCAAATAATCCTAATTATGCCTTTGGAATATATGCATAATTCTGATTGCAAGCCCTCCACTTGTTAGTTGTTGCCGACATGGTAGTCATATTATCTCATTTGCTCAGGGCACATGGTGTATCAATGTTTTATACGTAGCTTAGTATTTGAGCTTGAAGCAATCTAAACCAATTCGATTTTTTAGCTACTTTAGAGCTCTTCTTTTTTCTTTTTGATATCTTAGAGCTGGAGTTATTAAATCTGAACAGAGCTTAGTTCTAACAGTGCAACACGTCATTTAGGTGTTTGGCAGGGCTTCTCGGAGGGGCTTCACGAGAGGAGCCGGAGCCGTTTTAGAGAAGCTCGAAATTGGGGCTCCTCCAAAACGGCTCCGGTTCCTCCTTTTTCCACTAAAAAACGGCTCCAAATAACTCCTCCTCCTAAACCGTTTGGTAGGGCTCCTCCGAAGGAGCCGGAGCCGGAGCCGGAGCCAAGAAGAAGCCATGCCAAACAGACCCGTCTCTTCTATCAGAATGGTCCTCAACCATGCCTACTGTTTAACTGAGCCGAATGTTTTTTTTGGTATTGACGCAGTATGTTTTGTGATACAACTGTTTGATATCCATAATTGTTCTGTTCTATCGATCAGAATGGTCCTCAACGATGCCTACTGTTTGATATCAGAATGATTAGTTTGTTTGGTTAATGACCATAACTTGTCAAGTTGTAAAGTTAGACATGCCACATTTTCTGAGATGTGTGCTTTGTTTGCTGTTATGACGTGTACCACACTTTGTTAGCACTCTGTCCCACACGTCATAGACTCACTTTTCGATGCTTTCCAATGCCAGCTACTTTTCTTCACAATGTATGAAGCCCGGCCGTTAAACCGAAATCGATCCAAATACATGATTTTGACGATTGAGGAAAAATGTTAGGTACGTATTATTATGATGTGATCTTTCTTTCTTTATTAAACTTACTGGCTTTGAGGCAGTCTTGGGCCCCGAGAATTGTCACCGATTCAGGACTTCTCCAAGCAGCTTCCCATCATGCTGAGGAACCTATATCTGCTACTTAAACTGGAGGCCGGCTGGTGTTTTCTATCCTTTTATTTGATCATCTCTTTGGTAAAGGCAACTCACAGTTTGTTGATTTTATTGGCAAGGAAAAATAACTAGATTTCCAAATGCAGTCCCTGAAGGTTTTCCTGTTTCTATTGACACTTGGCGACCAAGCTCGAGAAGAAGCAATCAAATGATGTCTATCTTCCTTCTCGAGGGCAGAGCGGTTGAAGAATCATGTCTTCCGAGAGACTCTTCTTTCACTAGACCTTATCACAAATATGCTTTTTAAGGCCTTGTTTAGTTCTCATTCTTCAAACTGCAAAAAGTGTCACATCGAATATATCGGGCCATGCATGGAGCACTAAATCTAGGCGAAAAAATAAATAATTACATAGTTAGCTTATAAATCGCGAGACGAATCTAATGAGCTTAATTAGGACATAATTAGACACTAACTTCTTAACACATTCTCTGATGATGGATAAGTTATACTTAATAAATTCTTCTCGTCGTTTACCAGCGGATTCTATAACTTATTTTGTAATTAGACCACGTTTAGTACCTCAAATATGTACCGAAATGTCTTATGTGACTTCATACCACCACTTTACAACATCTAAAAACAACCTTAATGTATTTTGCTCACCACACTATTTGTGTGATGAATCTATAATTTGGCAAGTTTGTCAAACTTTTGTCGCAAAAAAATACAGCCGGTGCAGGCAGGCCCGCAAGAACCAATGAAATGCAGCTAGGCTAGGCGGACGGGGGTCTGTTTGGTTTCCATGAAACTAGGGATTAGAGACTAAATTTTAGTCACATTTAGTCCCTAAGGCCAGTCTCAATGGAGTTTCATGGGGTGTTTCAAGCACATTTAATAGGGTGCCACATCAGCATATTTTCACTTTTTGCATGAAACGAGTAGGAGGAGAGAAAAGTTTCATGGAGATGAAACATATCAGCTCTGTTCCAAGGTCATGGAAACGTTGTGAAACCCCCCACTTGCAGCTGTCGGATCGTTTCATCGCGCTGGCTAAAGCACCAGCGATGTCTGCCGACCGCGAGTGACCTCCACCGGGTGTCTGAGAGGTCCGCCGCCGGGCGCCATCGAGGTGATATGTCGCGATGCTGTCCGCCCGACGTTGCGAGCCGTGAGACGCCGCGAGGGCCTCCGCCGCGTGAGATCCGCCGAGCCTAATTACCGAACATAGAGACTACATGAGAGACTAGTGGTCCTCATTTAGTCCCTAGTCTAATAGTTTACACTACCAATGCACCAACATATTCATTGCTTGATCTTCCGCATCTTGTTCGTCCACCCTCATGCTTATTTCTTTTTTTTTCCTGTATCTAGAAATGAGAGGAATGTATTTCCGATCAACTAATCGACGGGCCCACCAGACCGAATCAAACGCAGCCGCCAGGCCAGGCGGGCCGATGAGACTGACTCAACTGTAGTCCAGCCCGACTCTGGGACGCCCGGCATCGCCGGCTTCTACTCGCATCACTCGCGCCCCGCCACTCGCGCCGCGCCACTCCGCTCTCCTCCTATCCCTAGGCGCCGTCACGCAGTCAGGACAGGAGAGGAGATCCCCAATTCCCCCTTCCCCGATCCAATCCCCAAGTCTAGTACTAGTCCAAGCAGGAGAAAAGGAACAGCAGCAGCCTAGCGGATGCAAGGCGAAATGGTGGTTGCCGTCGCGTCGCCTTCGTCGGCGGCAGCCGCGGCACCACCCTCCGCCGGCCGTCTCCATCCGACATACAGGGAGGTAAGAAAGCTTTCCTCTTTTTACCCAGTTCTATTGTAGCCGGTTCGTTGGAGTGAACACTGAATCTGGCTGCTGCCGCATCTCGATCGATGCTAATTTGGATTGGGTGGGCGCGCAGATGATCGTGCAGGCGCTGACGGAGCTCCGGGACCCGGGCGGGTCGAGCCGCAGCGCCATCGCCAACTACATCGCCGGCCACTTCACCGGCCTCCACTCTCGCCACGACGCCCTCCTCACCGTCCACCTCCGCAAACTCAGGTCCCATGGCCAGCTTCGCGTCGTCAAAGGCCACTACTTCGTCTCCACCGCCACTTCTCCGGGGCAGAAGCGCGGTCGGGGCCGGCCTCGCAAGAACCCAGATTCCACTTCGATTCCGGCGTTTCAGGGCCCCAACAAGCGGGGGCGTGGACGCCCGCGCAAGAACGTTTCCTCGCCTTCGCCGCTGAATGGATCAAGTGCTCCGCCGCCTCCATCTGGGGTCAAGAGAGGGCGTGGACGCCCGCGGAAGAACGCCCTTGTCCCTCTGCCTTCGTCTTCTTCGCCACTGATGGGAGCGAGCGATCCACCCAACGCCCTAGACCCGGTGGCTTCCTCTCCTTCGCAGCTGCAGGGAGCGAGTGCTCTGCCGCCTCCATCTGGGGTCAAGAGGGGCCGTGGACGCCCTCGGAAGAACGCCCTTGTCCCTGTGCGTTCCTCTTTTTCGCAGCTGCTGGGAGCTATTGCTCCGCCGCTTCCGTCTGGGGTCAAGCGGGGGCGCGGACGCCCGCGCAAGAATGCCACTCCTTTCTCACCGCCATCTGCTACCATGTCCCACAGTGTTAAGAGTAATCCTGTCCGGCCGCTCAGGTTTGCTGTTGATATCAGTGCTTTGCGTGGTTCCTCCATCAACATATCTGCCTGTAGTAACAGTGTGGTTGGTGAGAAAGAGGAAATGCAACCTGAATCTGGGCAGTCCGCGGATGCTTCATTGGCTAAGAGAGGGCGTGGGAGGCCCAGAAAGAAGAAGGCATTGGAAAGTGTCCACTTGAAAGCAGCACAGATGACCGAGGGTCGACATGAAGCTCTGCCTGCACAAGCTGTAGGCCAGACTGGGCCTATGCAAAATGAAGTTGAAGCTAGGATTTTGCAATCCTTGGGTACTTCTTTGACAGAGAAGAAGATGATTGAGGGACAACAGGAAGCTCTAGCTGCACAAGCTGCAGACAAAGCTGGGGCTGTGCAAAATGAAGTTGAAGCTAGGGATTTGCAATCCTTGGGTACTCCATTTACAGAGAAGAGAGGCCGTGGGCGTCCTAGAAAGAGGCCGCTGGAAACTGAAACTGCAGAAGCAGGGGTTCCTGCATCTACAGTGAAGAGAGGTCGTGGGAGGCCAAGAAAGGAGAAGACTTTAGAAACTGGGGACTTGAAAGTTGCACAGATGACTGAGGGTCCACATGAAGCTCTGCCTGCACAGGCTGTTGACCAAACTGGGCCTATGCAAAATGAAGTTGAAGCTAGGATTTTGCAATCCTTGGGTACTTCTTTGACAGAGGAGATGATTGAGGGTCAACAGGAAGCTCTAACTGCACAAGCTGCAGACCAAGCTGGGGCTGTGCAAAATGAAGTTGAAGCTAGGGTTTTGCAATCCTTGGGCACTCCTTTTACAGAGAAGAGAGGCCGTGGGCGTCCTAGGAAGAGGCTGCTAGAAACTGAAACTACAGAAGCAGGGGTTCCTGCATCCAAAGTGAAGAGAGGGCGTGGGAGGCCAAGAAAGAAGAAGACATTGGAAACTGGGAGCTTGAAAGTTGCACAGATGACTGAGGGTCCACGTGAAGCTCTGCCTGCGCAAGGTGGGCCTATGCAATATGAAGTTGAAGCTAGGATTTTGCAATCCTTTGGTACTCCTTTGACGGAGAAGAGAGGTCGTGGGCGACCTAGAAAGAAGCCATTGGGAACTGAAACTGCAGAAACCCAAGTTGATGCATTGGTGAAGAAGCGAGGGCGCGGGAGGCCAAGAAAGGCCAGCCCTATTGAAAATGGGCCCGTGGAAACTGCAGTTGAAGTGTCTAGGGACTTGACAGAAGATGGGCCAGAAAAAGATGGGGATCTTGTGTCAGGGAAGAAAGCAGAAACTCAAGGTATACTTTTGGTTGAGGGGATAGACGATGGCCCTGCAGATGCTTGATGTTTGGTAGTGTCAATAAAGGAGGTAGCAGTTGCTCCGGTGGATGCTGGAGATGTGCTATTATCTGGAGAGCAGGCAGCCATTGCTCCCATGGATGCTGGGCATGCAACACCAAGGGTTGATCCGATGGATGTGGGCACCAAGAGTCATTAGTGCTCTGATGGTGGCAACATCAACAATAAAAAAAGAATGATAGTACTTGATATAATCAATAGACATACTGCAAATATTGCTATATGTTTGCACCATGTTGATTACTCGTATGTTTTTTAGTAGTTCCACTGGAACCTGCATTTGATCAATATCACTTTAGGGGTTGGATTTAAATATCTAATCCACATATTATAGCTTTGTCAAGAACTATAGCATTTTTTGTTGCTTGTACTGAAAACTAGCTATGATAAGATTTTCTAGTTTCAACATATTTTAGTGATACTGTTCACATAATATCTCTGTTTTATGCTTTATTTGATGTCTTGGGTGTTTGGTTGGAGGAATGTGACTGTTGGTCTACTACTGCTTCATTCAGTCATTCCTCATACTCGTAAGCATAAGGTACTTAGTATAAAAACAAGGATTTGTGCCATCTGAGTAAAATTTATAGAATGATATTATGATGTACCAATCCATTGAGGTTTCTTATACCAAGTCACAGCCCCCATATATATTTCAATAGGTTACTTCAGGACATCTAGCATGTCGTATTCAATTTGCATGTTGATTTGATTACAATTACAGAGTAGCATATTATATTATTGCATTTCTGTGTTAATGTGTGCCTGCGCAAAGTTGAGCAAGCATGTTAACAGTTATGATTTAACCACTGGCACTGGGACTTCTGGCAATCAACGATGAAGCATTCTGACATGGATGTTGGTTCTGTTCAAGTAAATATTTCTTAAATGTTCAGCAGCAATCTATTTTGCGATATTTCTCAGTAATAATCACTTACAGAGTAATAATCCCACTATTTTTTTTTTTTTGCTCGCTTTCCTTATAAGATGAAAAAAAATGTTATTACCCTGTTTCTGGTACGTACTGCTGGTGAACCAAATATCTTTCAGGTAATCCACTGCATGGGACAGGAAACTTGAGTGTGAGCATGCAATTAAATGACAATGGATGAAATGTCTTTGGGCGCGATCTGATCTTTTGCAAATTGAATGTCATGATGAGTTGAGGTACGTGGGGTGTCAATCATGATAGAATCAGTGAATGACTACTACTGAATGTAAAGTAACCCTATGCTACAAGTTTCCAACAGCAGTAGCATCTATTCTCTTGCTCTAAAGTCTCACCCAGTCTTAAAGTTGCGGTTGTACACAGCAAACGAGCTGTGGTGACACATAAAAGTGGAGCTTGTACAGAACAGAGAGGGACTATCATACACTTCGTTTTGGATTGGAAATGTTGGCTATATTCATTGTAGTGCTAAATTTGATCTTTAATTTGATGCTGCACATGGTGTTCCTTTTATTTTGATATGGCAATAAATGGTCAAGTTTGACCATTTTATGTTTGAAACTAGTAAGATTAGCTCTATGTATGGTCTGATTTTTTTAATGTTATCATAACACATGTTTTTTTGGTTTTCAAATAAGAAGAACAAGATGCCATTTTAAGAAGAATGATAAAATAGTGATAATACAAATTCATAAATAGTTTAACTTGCATTAATTCTAATGGCAGCTTACATCAATGAGATCCAGATAATTCCATTCTACACTTTACATGATGTAATGAACTAATGCCTCTTTAATTGGGCATCTGTTTGCATGGCTTACACTTGAGAAGGAAAATCTGCATTCCTGAGAACTGTTGGAATTCCTGCCTTTAATTGCACCCACTATTTTCTGAAAATGTTGGATTCCTTCATTGAGCTGCGTAGACTCATTTAGTAGAGCCTTTGAGCCAGGATTGTTGGTGGCATTCTCTGGTTGTTGACTGTCAGACATGTAGTTGATGTCTTGGAGCTGTAACAGTCCTGCGATTCTTCTGACTAGGATCTCTATGCTGCTTGTGTTAACCCCTAAGCCTGCCGATTTTGGAGCAGAAACTTTGTTGTCAGGTTGTAGGGAGGGAGAACGAAAGGGGAGCCTGCTCCTCATGGGTTGAGTCTTGAAGGTTTCCACTTGTTCGCTCATCATCGCCAGATCGTTTCATTGTTTTGGCACCTGTTAATCATCTGTAATTGTTCCATGTACATTGGGCATGATTGCATGGCATCAGGCTGAAAGTCCACTGTCTTTTGTTGAAGCGACTGCCATTCCCTTACCTTTTAAATATAATATACCATAATCTTGTTAGTGTGTTTTGTAGAGAAGATCTGGAACCGCATGTTGGATAATTTGATATATATGCATTTCTGCACTCTTTCATCCTCGTCAGATGTATGTGGATTAGTATGAAGCAGTATACCAGCTGTCCTGGTAAAAGTCACAGGTGTTTGTTTAAGCTTATCTATACCTACTAATAAAGAGAGAAAAATTTCAGTCCCACCTCCTTTTTTCACCTCCTTTTTCTCTTTAGGGCTTTTCACCTCCTTTTTTTAGGGCCTGCCCATCGCTACCTAAATTTTATTATGTTTAAATTTTATTAATTAGTACGACCGCACCACATACCCATAACAAAAATATTAACAAACCAAATTGGCAAATCCTTGTCACGTCAACAACAAACTCTTAGTACTTTAAATTGACACAGGCTTAATAGAACATTATTATATTATTGCCAACATTAACTTATGTGGGGATCACTCCTGCCCTTCTTAGCCTTTGCTCCCCGGGGGGGGAAAGGGGGCGAGGGGCTTCACGGGGTGAATCGAAGCAGGGAGGAGGCGGAGCGGCCTCCGCTCTGCCCGACCTCGGCCGGGCGTTTTAGGGTTGAGAGGATCGGAGGCCGCTCGAGCCTCCGTGCGTGAGGTGGTACAGCGTTTGGTCGGCGTGACACGAATGGTGAAAAAGCGAGTAAATGGCACTTAAAGCGGCCAACAATCCGTCCCCTTTCTTGAGCCCGTGCCGGGTATTTATAGGAATACCAGGGGTCGGAGGGCTGATTTACAATTTGATACATGGTAGGTGGGGAACACACGCACAGATGGGCCTGCGAGGGCGGGGCTAGTAACTATTCGTACAAGGCTATTGCGGGAATACGCTTGCGACTTCTCCTTGGGAGGGCCGTAGGGTTTCCCCACGTCGGCCGCCGGCCGGGCGCCGAGGGGTAGAACCGCGGGGGGGCCCTTTCCCGGGCCTCGGCTGGCCCCGGGGGTCCCATCGCTGGGAGACCCCTTGCCCGCCCGTCACCTTACGGGGCCGTCATTCCCTTAGCCTCATTTGTCGACCGGGGACCGCCCGGTGGCCGGAGGGGTGAAGCTTCGCCGTTCATGCTCGTAGTGACGGGACCTCCGCTCGCCCGGACACGCAAGACTTCACACTTTTGCTTGACAAGAATTAGTTCTTGGCCTCCTTGTTGAGAGGCTGCTTGCTTGAGTTTGCCGGGGCTGGCTAGGGTTGCCCTCCCCCGGCAGACCCCTCGAGAAGGTGCAGTTCCCTCAGGGCGAGAGCGGCGAAAATCGTCTTTTTCGGAGGGTCCGTCGGGGTGGCTTTGTTGGTAAGCCCCCATGGGCCCCTGCCCGGCGTCCCCGGCTGCTCGTGGGCCTCGCGGAGGTGGGCCTCGGCCTTGTGCGCTCATTGTGGATATTAGGGTTTGGGTGCGCTTGGTTGGGCGTGGTTGGCTGATTTGGTGATGGCGTGGATCGGGGTTGGTTTGTGTTTGTTTGAGGTGTACGGATGCCCCGTCCGTTTTCCCTACGCGTTGGGGATCGGAGGGCGTGGCGCAATGTTGGGATCGGGTCACGGCTGCAGGGGTTCGCGGCCGCGCCCCGCACGCCCTCCCCTCCCCATTGCCGCCCTATATATATGTGCGGTTGGTGGGATTAGGGTTTGTGCTCTCCTTTCGCTTTCACGCTCTCACTTTCGCTTCACCGCTTTTGCGTTCTTGCCTCTTTGCCTTTGCCGTAGGCTGTGTCGGTTGCTCTCGTAGGAGCTCTCCTCGGTTGTGCTCTTGCCTTCGAAGGGAAGCGGTGCCTCATTTTTGTGTTAGGCCGATGGCTCGCACCAAGGAGGCGATGAAGCCCAAGACCATCGTTGAGTGCCGAGTTCCCTCGGAGCCGGTGCACCAACCAGTCCTTGAAGGAGTTCGAGAAGGAGTTCGTTTTTTTTTTTTTCCACAAGAGGCGGTTCCGTGCTCGGGAGGGAGAGCGGTGCCGCTCCGGCCCTGGCGAAGTCATCGTCTTTTGAGGAGTTTTTTCACGCGGGGCTCCGATTCCCGTGTGTGGCCGGTCTTTGGGGGTGATGCGGAGGTTTAACCTCCGCTTCCATCACCGACGGCGTCGTCCGCTTCCCGCGGCCGATGGCGTATGTCCGGGCGTGCCGCTCTGTTGAGGCCGGAGCCGACGGCGGGCGGCTTCATCGGAGCCCCCGTTGTGCACTTCGGGCGCAGCGTCAAAGCGAGCGGAGGAGGAGGTGTTTGGCGCTCCGGTATGGCGTGTCACGGCTTCATCCTCGCGCCGGTGGGAGGCTCCCGCTCGCCCGGCCCGCCGGAACAAGTGGAGTGCGGACTCAGCTGGAGAACCGGTTCTACTACCGATTGGATGGGGCGGAGGGCTCTATGGCGCCCAGGTCCCTTGCGGCTGGCGAAGGTGAAGCCGGTGAAGGCGGCTGCGGCGATGAGGGAGCTGGACGTCCCTTCGTGCCATGTCCCGCCATGTTTGTCTTGCGCTGGACTTGGTGGAGGAATTTCTTGCGGCGCGAATCCCGGATATGCGTGGTCGGGGGCCCCCCGTGGAAGTTGCCGACTTCCGCGACAGTACCTTCCGGGGGGGGGCGTCGAGGAAGACGACCTGGGCGGGTGGCCCGGCGCATGGCATGGCGCGGCGAGAAGGCGACAAAGGCCCGGGAGTTCGGGCGGCTAGTGATGGCGAGGAGGCCGTCGGATAACTCCGACTTCCTCCTCGGAAAGCTGGAGTCTTTGAGATCCGCCGGATCCGCGCGTGCCTCGCCGATTGCCCGGGTGAACGGGTCTTCGACCTCCTAGAGGTCGAAATGCGGTGGCCGGGGGACGTCGACGCCGAGGCCATGGACGCGGGAAGAAGCGGCGCGGGGTTCGCAAAAGCCGCACGCGTGCGGCGATCTTCGCAGCGAGCCGTGGGAGGGCGTCCCGCCAGCTGCCCGCTGCCCGCGAGGGAGGGGCGGGCTCGTCGGCGATGGCCCGGTAGGCTGCGGACGGCCGGGCTTGACTATTTTCTCATCTTTGATGAGGATGAAGACGAGGAGGACGAAGGGGGCCGCCGCCCCGAGGCGGAGGCGGACGCGGAGGTAGGCGAGGGGGAGAGGGCTCCGAGGAGGGCTCAAGACGAGGAGGGCGATGGGCGTGGTCGCGATGGCGGGCCCCTCCGAAGGAGATGACGATGGTGGGGAAGATGGAGATGGTGATGAGGCGCGGGGTGGGCTCACCGTCGCCCGTCTGCCAGCGGCGTGTCCCCCGCCCCACGGCGATGCCATGTGTGGGCGGGGGCGAGATCTTGGAGGACCCATCGGAAGCCCCCGCCGGAGTGGGAAGGCCCTATGGGAGCGAAGGAGGCCCTCTTCGCTGCCCTACGTGGCGGAGACAATCGGCATTGATGATGTCGATGTGGAGCTTCACGCGGGCGTCGATCTCCGCGACACCCTTCGCCAAAGACGCGAGGTGGAGCGGCGGATGATCGGGCGCGGCTTCTTAGGCGCGTCTTTGCCGGAACCGGGCTGGTGGCGAACCGGTCTCTCCCGATATTCGCGAGGATATCAAGGTGAAGACAGCGGGAGGCTGGCTGTGTTGGCGCGAGGGGCGGCCATCGCGCGGGTGGGACTCGGTCGACCCACGGGGGCGCCGCCCGGAGGAGGCCTCGGGGCGAGCTCAGGAGGCCGACGGGAGGTGCGAAGCTCAAGGCGGCGCCCGGGGCGGGCGCCTCGGAAGGAGGTGGGCGGACTGAAGGCGGGCGCGGTTCTCCGTCGGGGAGAACGACCAGGGGCGGTGGCGGGGCGCGGGAGGCCCGCGGGGCGCGCCGGGCGGAGTGGAGGCTCGGCGAAGAAGATCAATGATCTGGAGCGGCACGGTACGCGAGGCGGAGGGCTTCAAGCGGCGCTGACACGTTCTGGGGGCGGAGTCGGGGCCGCTCCTTCGGCTGCCTGCGACCCGGACCCGCCTCTCGTTAGCGCTTGGATCTGCCGGGGCGGGAGAGGTGCCAAAGGTGGTGACCGGCGGCGGATTTCGAGCGCACCGGCTGGCTGTTGCCTTCGAAGGGGCCCTCAGCCATGCGGAGTGCCCGCGCGGAAGCCGTTGTCGAAGTCCCGCAGACCGCTCACTTCCTAGTCTGAAAAGGCCGGGGCTTTGGCGGCGTGAGGTGGGCGCTTCCGACCGCCTTCATCAAGCGCTTTTGGTTGAGAAGGCGGGCGGGAGCTTGCTCTGGACTTAGCGAGGGCGGACCTCGCCCGAGAAAGGTTGGTTACTTCTTGCGGCCTTGTTTGTTTTGTTTTTGTTCTTTTGCCTTGGCGACTTACGTGATACAGGTGGTGCTTATAGGTTGCTCTGCCGGTTGCTGATTCCAGCGGAGGGGCTCGTCGGCCGTCCGGGAGGGGTCGGGACCGCCGGGACGGGTTGAGGTGTCGGGGGTCGCTTATAGGCGACTACGGCGCCTCCGCCCAGCGGCGGAGGGCGACCCCCACGCCGGCCCTGTCTACCGGCCGCGCCTCCGGCCTTATTTGCCTCGTCTCCCGTGCCGCCCGGCCAAGCGCCTCGCTTCGTGATTCCGCCGGGGCGCGCCCGGCACCTAGTGATCCTCGAGCGACTCCTCGGCCGCCGATCTTTGCCCCCAGAAAGGAAAAGAGGTGGAGTAGGGGCTCCCTAGGTTGTTTTTTAGTCTATTAGGGTGTTATTGTTTGTGGCTGCGGGCGGTAAAAACCTCTACGCCCTCGGGCTTTTAATGAAGGATAGATAAGCCGCTATTTCGTCCTTATTTGTTCTTAGTAGTGTTTTTCTGTTTTTCGTGGTCGGTCTTGGTTGATTTACGGTGCTAATAGCGGTTCTTTGGTTGTGTTGTTGGCAGCGCGGTACGAGGACTGCGCGGAGGGTGCTCAATGTGGTTCGTGATGATGAACCGCCAAGATATGTTCATCTCGGGGAGACACGGGTGCATGCTATGCGGCGGTTCCACAGGCTGCCCTTCGAGCGGTTTTGTGGGGGGAGGGTTGAAATACGACACGGCCAACCGGGCCGGAGGCTTTTGGCGGTCCCATGACTTGACGAATCGTCAAGTGGAGCGGATGCTTTTTGGGGGGCGGCGCCCGCCGCTGCCGTGGGCGGAGGATGACATTGAGGATGATGAGGCTGTGGCCATTGCTCTTGGGCAGGCGGCTTGTTGGGTCGACCGCGAAGGCCGTGTCGTTGTTCCGAAGCAGGAGGATGTGGGCTTTGAATGGAGCGCTATGCGGAGGGTCTACCGGCATCGGTATTGAGCGGTGACCTTCCGCTTGTGGTGTCGAGCCAACTATACGGAGACTGCTCCTCCCGGTGGCGAGGCCTTGGTGGAAGTGGTTGATGTAGAGGTCTTCGTGGAGCGCGTTGCGAAGGTGCTTGTTAGGGCAGTTTTTGCATGGTGTTGTAAACGTGGCGGAGGATTTGTGCGCCGGAGGCCCTGGAACCTCGGACCGTGAGGGTCTTTGTAACTTGTTATCTGGTGTAAATGATATATTTCATGAGTCGCTTTTGATGCTTGTATATGTGGCGCAGCGATATTTCTTTTTTGCTTTGGTGCGTTGTCCTTGCGAAGGTAGCCGTGTGGAACATGGCGCCCCCTATTTCTCTTAGTGCGAGGCTCGGCGTCTTTGCGGAGGTAGCGCGTGAAAGCGGCGGCGTCCTATTTCTCTTAGTGCGAGGCTCGCGCGTTTTGCGGAGGTAGCCCGCGTGAAACAATGGCGCCCCATTTCTCTTAGTGCGAGGCTGCGTCTTTGCGAGGAGGTAGCCGCGTGGAATAGCGGCGTCCCTTATTTCTCTTAGTGCGAGGCTCGCGCCGTTTGCGAGTAGCAGCGTGGGGGCAGCGGCGTCCTATTTCTCTTAGTGCGAGGCTCGCGGCGTCTTTGCGGAGGTAGCGCGTGGAACAGCGGCGTCCCCTATTTTTCTTAGTGCGAGGCTCGCGCAATTTGCGAAAGGTAGCGGCAGAGCGGCGGCGTCCCTATTTTACTTAGTGCGAGACTTGCGCGATTTTGCGAAGGTGGCGTGTAGCCAATGGTGCTTGCCGCTTTTTATTGCATGATTTGCTTTTACATAGTTGCCTCCGGGCGCGGAGGGCCCTTTCTGGTCTGAGGGGTTCCCTGTTGAAGCTTCGCGTTGATGCGGGCGCTCCCTTGCGTTCCTTGGGCCCACGACTCATCGTCCCGAAACTTGGGCGTGGGCGACCCGTCTAGCGCGGTGGAGCTCTTGCGGAGGTGCCTTGCGGGGGATGGTCGTTACGCGCCACTGCGCCCGTCCTCGCGATGCCCTTTGCTGCGGGTTGTCGCGGTGCGCCGCCAAGGCGTTCATGTTCGGGGCGCGCGCCCGTCCCCCGCCGAACTTTGACCCCTTTGGTGGAGTTGCCCCGGGAGGATGTTACATTCTCCATTGTGGTATCTCCTCCGCAGGGGTCTCCGCACCGTGTTGGCTGGGTCGCGCGAGGTGTTCTGGGGCGGTGGCGTAGGTGGTTGCGAAGGGCCGAAATGCTCTAATTTATGCGCATTTGGCCTTTGTTGGGCTGCGGAGATTTGGATGTTTCGCTGCCTCGGGGGGCTTTTGTAAGCATTTGTTGCTCTTCATTGCACGCCGGCGGTGCGCGCCTCCGGGGGTCGGGCTCTGTTTACATTTTCCATTGTGGTACCTTATTTTGGGGGTTACGGGTTTTGAAGGTATCTGGCGTTTGCTCTGTAGGATCGGGGCTTGGCTAGGGGTGGTGGCATGGTGGCGTATCGACTAGTTCTTTGCTCTCTTCCTATCATGGGACTTTGTGAGGGTTGGGGGTGGTTTTTTTATAGTGCTCACGGGGGGTGATTTACAGTGCTAATAGCGGTTCTTTGCGGATTTGTGTTGGCCGCGCGGTACCGAGGACCTCTGCGCGGAGGGTGCTCAATGTGGTTCGCTGATGATGAACCGCCAAGATATGTTCATCTCGGGGGAGACACGGGTGCATGCTATCTGGGCGGTTCCACTGGGCTGCCCTTGAGCGGTTTTTGGTGGGGAGGGTTCGGAATACGACCTGGCCACCCGGGCCGGAGGCTTTCTGGCGGTCCCATGACTTGACGAATCGTCAAGTGGGCGGATGCTTTTGGGGCCGGCGCCCGGTAGCGGCCGTGGGCGGAGGATGACATTGAGGATGATGAGGCTGTGGCCATTGCTCTTGGGCGGCGGCTTGTTGGGTCGACCCGAAGGCCGTGTCGTTGTTCGAAGCAGGAGGATGTGGGCTTTGAATGGGCGCTATGCGGAGGGTCTACCGGCATCGAGTATTGGCGGTGACCTTCCGCTTGTGGTGTCGAGCCAACTATACCGGAGACTGCTCCTCCAGCTGGCGAGGCCTTGGTGGAAGTGGTTGATGTAGAGGTCTTCGTGGGCGTTGCGAAGGTGCTTGTTAGGTGCTTGTTAGCTGCGTAGACTCATTTAGTAGAGCCTTTGAGCCAGGATTGTTGGTGGCATTCTCTGGTTGTTGACTGTCAGACATGTAGTTGATGTCTTGGAGCTGTAACAGTCCTGCGATTCTTCTAACTAGGATCTCTATGCTGCTTGTGTTAACCCCTAAGCCTGCCGATTTTGGAGCAGAAACTTTGTTGTCAGGTTGTAGGGAGGGAGAACGAAAGGGGAGCCTGCTCCTCATGGGTTGAGTCTTGAAGGTTTCCACTTGTTCGCTCATCATCGCCAGATCGTTTCATTGTTTTGGCACCTGTTAATCATCTGTAATTGTTCCATGTACATTGGGCATGATTGCATGGCATCAGGCTGAAAGTCCACTGTCTTTTGTTGAAGCGACTGCCATTCCCTTACCTTTTAAATATAATATACCATAATCTTGTTAGTGTGTTTTGTAGAGAAGATCTGGAACCGCATGTTGGATAATTTGATATATATGCATTTCTGCACTCTTTCATCCTCGTCAGATGTATGTGGATTAGTATGAAGCAGTATACCAGCTGTCCTGGTAAAAGTCACAGGTGTTTGTTTAAGCTTATCTATACCTACTAATAAAGAGAGAAAATTTCAGTCCCACCTCCTTTTTCACCTCCTTTTCTGCCGGGCTTTTCACCTCTTTTTTTCGCGGGCCTTTTTCTGCACTGCCCATCGCTACCTAAATTTTATTATGTTTAAATTTTATTAATTAGTACGACCGCACCACATACCCATAACAAAAATATTAACAAACCAAATTGGCAAATCCTTGTCACGTCAACAACAAACTCTTAGTACTTTAAATTGACACAGGCTTAATAGAACATTATTATATTATTGCCAACATTAACTTATATTATAGATGTCATTACAAAATAAATTATCAAACTGTTAGTACTTAAAATTGACACATGCTTAATAGAACATTATCATATTATTGCCAACATTAACTTATATTATAGATGTCATTACAAAATAAATTATAGAATTAAAATATTAAAATAATAAAACACAAATAGATACATATCATTTTTATTTTGGTCATGGTTTTCTATTATCAAATGATAGGTTCTTTCTTCCGTAATATTGTTATTTTATCGTATGCGAGTCATATATTTTTAGTATGAAAATTTAGTTGTCCCATAGCAATGCATGGGCACGCTACCTAGCCTATTTTTTCACTTTTTTTCTGCCTTTTACGCCCAACTATTTCGTTTTCCTGCCAAGCCAGGATACGTGTAATGCTGTATAGCATACGGAATATCGCATACATTTAAAAAGAGCTCTAAATCCAGGCCAAAAAAAAAACTCTCCACATATATACATATATACGATTTCTTGTCCAAATCAAATAGGTGTGACGGCGGGCAAATAAAACTCTCCACGATTTTTTTTCTTATATACGATTCATCAATCACCGAAGTCTATATCCAAATCCAAATAGGTCCGACGGAGGGCAAAGAAAAAACTCTCGACATGCATATATCACGATTCATCAATCCTGGCCGCCGGTGCGGCGTCAATCAGTCAGACGGCGAGGGCAGGGACGCATGCGTGCGAGGCTCAACGCGGCCGAGACCTTGAACAAGAAGCTGAACGCCATCTGTCCAAAGCGCTCAAAGCGGCGGCACGCCCGACCTCAAGCTTCGCCATCTTCGACATCTACACGCGCTGCTCCGCAAACTTCGCCCAAGATTGGCGGCTTATTGTACATGCGTCGCGTGTTCAATAATGCCGCGTCGAACATGCCAATATGAGCGAGCTAGCGTATATATGCATATGAGATCATCGATATCGCCGCCGTTATCGTTTATGTAGGCTTCGCTAACGCGACGTGCTGCCGAAGGCGGGCAAGGCCAAGATGATGTGGTGTACCTCTACAGCCCGGCGGCGGCGGGCGTGTGGGAACGCCAGCGGCTACGTGCGGCCACCGTTCCTCGTCCGCGCGATACGCATCGAAAGTGGCGGAGGTAACAAGAAATTGCTAAGCGGCTAAGCCCCATGATTGTGTTTGTATACGTGGTATATATATTCTTTAGATTTGGAATTTAGGATTCCCTTGAGGTGCAACACGCATGTTTAGTATGACATTGAATTCTCTAAAATTCTGAAATCGAATTGAGTATTGATAATTTTCTTAAATCGTCGAGCGCGGCTCGCGAACGGCGAGGTGGAGCTTCGAGTGCAAGCGCGACCACGTGCATCTCGTGCCCGGCCGAGGGCCATAGAGCGTTCTTTGGGATGGCGGCAAGGGGAGCTCGGCTATGAGAGCTAGCTAACGGCAAAAGTGGTCACCGAGGCGTGAATCTAGGAGAAGGGGGAGCACAGACGCTGGCTGCAACGACGACGCGGAGTTCGAGCACAACAGAGCTAGATATACATTTTTTCATTGGCAACGCACTGGCACTTTTACTAGTATAAGTAATAAGTAACAGTTGTTTATTAGTTTCTAACTTACAATACCTTTAGAATAGTTTTGTAAATGTGCTTTGTGAGTATTCTACCGCTTGCTACCCTGTGGCTACTGCCCAGGGTTTGTCAATAGCAGTCGCCATGCCAAGTTTTTCAGATGCCGGCTTCCTTGTGCTGGGTCCTGTGGGGATCCGTTTACGTGCAGAGACAGATGTATACTGTACATTATTCTCTTGTTGTGCTTTATGCCAGTTGCTCTTGAGTGTGTACCACCAGGGCCTGCATGATGTCTTGAACAGTTTTCTGACACAAAAAAAGGGAAAAATGAGGTTAAAATTCAATGTGAAATAATTTGCATCATGTACACGTACTTAGTTATTTGTAATTTCAAAAGTGAATCGATGTATGTAGCACAGTGGAGGTTCTGTTGAATTGTAAATCAAGAGTTGTATCAGATAAGGGTGCGCACTTGCTCTAATAAAGCCCAGAATCAAGACAGGTAAACATCTTGGATTTGTGATAAACCCTACTTACAAAGATCGAATTGCAACAGAATAAACCCTACTTACAAAGATCGAATTGCAGTTTCACAAATGTTAGATTTGTGATTAGGACGAGGACACTCGGTGGTGTAGTGGCAGCAACAGCAGAAAAGTTGGTTAGTTGGCGAGCTCGCCCACCACTCGGACTCAAATCAAATCCTCCCTGATCAAGGACACTCGAAGCTGACGTCTCTCCCTCTGTCTGGTTTTCGATTAGGACGAATAAGTAAATGGGTCTCAGTGGCCTACATTGTACACTCAACAAGTGTGCGAATTCACCATCATGGCCAAAGAAACACAACCACGTCTTGTTTGCCATTGGTGTATCCACTAGACGTACCGGGCCTCCATTCATGTGAGTGTACTTATGAGAGACGAGACAGTCATGCCTTGTTTGCCATCAGTGTATGATCAACTAGTAGACTCTTTGTTTGTGAGTGTACCTATCAGCAATCACTTCTAACACACTCTGCACTGACCATGCACGTTCACAGTAGCTGTGCCTCAAAGCCTAGGCTGTCTGAAATCTCCTTTTTTTGTTGTGTGTGTGAAAATTTTGACAAGTCAGGTCGATTGATATATCCGGTCCATATGGTTGCAATGCAAGATGATGGCCTAGTGGACAGTGTGTGCTTACACTGTCTGTGCCTTCTATGCCTGGATTAGATGCAGAGGATGATGTAAAGGGAAGAACGTCGCGATTGGGTCAGCATGTTAGGACCAAATGTTATTGTGAACTATTTTTTGGAACTTGTAGTAGTATATTTGTAGCTGAACCATCAAATCATCATCAACCACTAATTTACTTACAAATTCAATGGATTACTAGCTAGTGGCAGTCACTGACTGACTTGTGTCACTACTCACTATACCCAATAGCTAATGTGCTGGTGATGTAGTAGTTTAGTTTATCCAGGACTTACCGTCCAATTGGTAAGCAAGGACACAGAAGTTGAGGGAGTAGAATCCTAGGACTTGCCAAATTGGACAGAGAGGACACACAGACTGAATCCTTGTGTGCAGTGTGCTTATGTATCTGAATCTGTTGCTCTGTCAAACTGAAACCACTCAGTAACTTGCCATATTATGTTCAACAACTGAAGAAAACATTACAAACTGATCATACATAACCATGTTCCGGAACATTTTTCTTGCACCTGTTTGCATCAGAGGAATCTTGTTAGCATTCACCAAGAAATGGGTACAGAAGGAATCACGTTCAGGGATCGATACCGGGAACTCTGAAGTTTGTGTTTTTCCGAGTTATTCGATCCGCGCAGTTTCCACTTTCCAGGATTATGATGTGATCTTCCTCCACAAGACGACCACTTCGTCAGCCAAAGATATGCACTACTTTTGTGTGCATATGATATGCATCATTACCAGGCTGATTCGAAAGAAGTATGCTTGGTTGTCTGCACTAGCATCAACACGTAGGCTGATTCGAAAGAAGTATGCTTGGTTGTCTGCACTAGCATCAACACGTACATCGATCAGGCTGGCCAAGTGGCCAGTCAGGGGCCAACATGTTGATCGACAGAGCTACCTGCAAGAATCACAATCATATATAATTGCATCACAAACTCCCATCGGCATCATTTCTTCCTATCTAGCATGGATTGGATTCACACCGTGATTAGATAGAGAGACGTAATGTTGTAAACCATGCGATCGAATGCAGGCACATGCCGCCCAACCAATCGACAGCATATTTATTCTGCAAGAACTATCACGGCATGATTCCGCCGGCCGTGACAAGCCTGACGGGCTGCTATCATGCGAATGCAGACACATGCAGCCGCACCTGATGCACACAGCAAACGCACCTGATGTCTGACGACGTGCGTCAGTGCCTGCGAGGTCAGCGAATCGAAGCTGCCAGAGACAGATTAAAAAAAAAACTAGCTGTGTTCCTTTTTTTTTTTTTTTTCGAACACTTATAAAGGTTTGCGGCGTCATGAAAAAGTTGAAAGTTACAACGACGCGCCATGAACGACACACTAGGAGGGAATACAATTATACAAATAGCTCAGCCGGCCCCCACTGCTTAAAAGAGAACAAACGCGATTACTCACTAGATAAACATTAGTCTACAACGCCGATCAGATGCGACGGCTCGCGCGCCGCGTCGACCGCCTCGGTCCTACACCTGACGAGTCCGGAAAGATCCGACGCATCGCCTCCATTTGCTGTGTTCCTCTTTTTCAATCAATATTATGAATAATCCCGACGCCGTTAAATTTTTTTAAAAAAGAGACCAACTAACACAAGGGCGCACGGATGGATGGATGAATGCTCTGAACATTCATGGTGTTTCTCGTGGGCAAACTGCAAATGGCGTCGGCCGGCGTCGTGGTTGCTGACACCTCATCACCAATCTACGCGGCACGTCCCTTTGCACTAGCCAATCAGGAGCAGAGCTTTTCTGGAGGTCAATGAACAGTAAGACACACGCATCGGCATCGATCTCAAGAGGAGATGTGATCTCGTAGGCAGCTAGGTTTCAGATTCCGATGCAAATGCTGCAATGCAGGAGCCAGGACCAGGAGGAGATGAGATCGACTGACGAATCAATGGAGATCGATCGATGGATGGAGCATGCAGAGAGGGTTGGTTCACGGGTTCAGGCTCCCAGCCAGATATGCGAATCCTCGCAGGAGCGCACCATGGACCCTCTCGCCCGCCGAGGGAGGACTCATCAGCAAGCACTAGCCGGCCGGCGCCACCTCTCGGTTGATTTGATTGCAAAAATGTTAGGTGAATGGCTGAATGGCTTGCTGGATCGCCCGGTCGTCTGTGGTCTGGTCTTGCCAAGAAAGCTTGGCACCACTCGTTGCCCCCAGCGACCAAACTGCTCGTCTCTTTGGCTCGATGCTTACTTAAAGCTGGATCAGAAAAGGAAGACGCGGAGATATGCATGCTTTTCGCTTCGTTTTTTTGCTTGCTTTGGGAAGATGGACGCCTCTGCGGTGCATCTGGCCCTGCACGTTTGCAACACTGGAAAGGGTTTTGGGTTGTTGATGTGGTTTTTTTTTGGGAGGAAATTGAAAGGTTTGGGTTGTTAATAATTGTGTTCTGTCGAGACAACAAAAGACAAACAATTAATGGTGTTTTCTATGATTCTTGATATGGAAAAACTAGTAGACAATGTTTTTTTTTCCATCCCCTAATAACAAATACTATTGGTTTCAAATTATGAGTCCTTTTGACTTTTTTTTTTTTATACATCCACCTGTTATCTATTTAGATATAATAATATGTCTAGATATATATATATATATAATATTTATTATCAACAAATCAAAGTGACTTATAAATTTGAACGGAGGGAGCAAATGCCAGATTTTTTTTTCTCCCTCCAAGTCTTGGTTTGTTGGGCTTAACTTTGCCACTAGCTACCCCTAAGCTTAGCCATGTTTTGGTATTTCAGACACCAACGACCGCAGTTATGACAAACTACACTTTGTTACTACTAGTGCTTTGGCCCTAAGCTTTTTGACTAACTTTATACACTTTTATACACTTGTACAGTAGTTATTATAGGAACGGAAGTAAACCAAACATTTCTTAACTTTTCCATCTACATACATACATTTCTCCATATCTTCCCCTCAAGCTCCGATCCTGCTCGTGTTAGTATGAGATTCATGCACAATAATTGCTTCTTTTGGGTTGCGTTTTTGCCTTAAGTAACCTAGCTATATATTGCTCTCCATCTTTGGGAAGGAAGAGTTGGATGGGCAAACTCTTTCTCTCTCTCTTTTTTTCCACCTTTGGTAATAGGAACAGGCGGCGACAGGTGTGCAAAGTTTGTACACTCACAGTTAGAGCTGAAATACGAGACGCCATTGATCAACGAGGTCGTCTCTTTATCAATCATCCACCTGTCCGAAAGGTAATTTTTAGATGATGGGTATAGCACGATATTTATGTTTGGATATCGACGGATATTTGTTACATATCCGGAAATTTAATCATAACAATCCGAAATGCTCGCATATATCTAAATATATGCATTTTATGAACGACGCAGGTGCACTGTACACTACCCTTATGAAAATTTAAGAAAGATTGGGCTAGATTCGCAAATCTCAAGATTTATAAAATAACTACATGAACTTTGTTGTTGATGGACACATCATCTACCATTGAAAGAATAATGTTATGTTTACAATGTGGAATGCAATAAAATTTTTAACTTCATCAAAACCATCAACATGGATTCGAAATAAGCAATGAAAATGCAAATTTTCAATTCTAACTTCATAACATTGTAATAAATGCAAAACAAATACTAAAAATACAATATTTACAATTCACAAAATAAATGGTATGTAATATCAAAATAAATAATAAAATAGAAAATCTCATATCATTACATTGTAAAAAAAAAATTGGCATTTAAGAGAAAAATATAGGGATGGACTATCACTTAACTAAATCTTATAAATTATAGTTTCAAAAACATTTAATTTTTAATAGTTTTACAAGTTTAACTTTGTTTAAAACAACAAATTGTTAGACTATTCAGTTATTGATAATACCTTTGTGCACGACATTATTTGGGTCTGCCTCACCCCAATATTTCATTCCCTACATTCTAATCAACTCCATCGTTGGACAGTACCAAGCAAGTTGAGGCTGTGGGACAAACATATATACTCAATGGTAAACACCTTTTGTGTACGGTCCTGCAGTGCATAAGTGCATTGCTTGATAGATTGACACTACCTACCCTTGCACCTCCAATGTTGCCGGCACAGGAAACATTAATCAACGCCGACAAGGACAAGCTGCTTTACCCGGAGTCGAGGACAGTAGATCAGTGGATGGTCGATTAATTATATATATCACGCACAGTATTCTTTTGGATATGAAATGAAATCACATAGAATTTTGTACTGCATGCAATCGAATATAATGGACTTTGTGTCATGAACCAATTTGAGGTGGAGCCCATGGGCCATGCATGGTATACAAAGCCCCCTAGGGGTGGTGTGCGCGGCCAAGGCCTGGCTGGCCGCCGCCGCTTCCGTCTCCATTGCGTCATCAGCCTTCGTTATTAAGTAATATATAATTAGGAAATAAATATAGGAATAAAATAGGGAATAAATACGTTGCTTGTGAGAGAGGTATTCCAATCTATAAGGAAACCTCCTAGAGATTGCTTAGCGTGCAAGTCTTCCCTGGACTATAAATACAAGGGAGATGTAATCGTTTGGATCTTAATCAGAAAAATTAAAGGGGTAACACCCAAAACTCTCCAGCCCTCCAGCCCTCAATCTCTCTCTCTCTCTCGCGCACGTGCGCCGCCCACCATCAACGCCGCCGCCATCTGCCCGGGCACGCGCCCCCGGCGCCCTCGCCTGAGCCGCCGTCACGCCCGGTCCGCTGGGCGCCGACAGCGCCGCCCGCCACCACCTCGGCCAAGCCGCTCCTCCTCTCTCTCTCTACCCCCGTCGTCATCAATCTACGTCACCGCCAATCGTCGTCATCACCATCGCCGACGCCACCGTCATCGCCGATAAGATCGCCGCCGACGTGTCGATCGCCGGAATTTAGCCGGAATCGACACCGGGTATCCGGAGACCAGGACGATTCCCACCACCGACGGCTTCCGACCACCACCAACGCCAAGATCCGATGGACAGCCACATGATCGCCGAGCCGGATCTTTTTGGCGACGCTCCCTTCATCCACGACGACCCGGTGGCCAAGACAGCAGCAACACCGCAGCACGCGGCCTTGCGATCCGACGTACGCGCCTACGACGTCACCTCAGCCACCACCGACGACGTCCCTGCCATGGGCGCCATCGACGGTGACGACGTCCCTACCGGCGCCGCCTACGTCACCCCCTCCAAGATCATCGACGCTGCAAGCAACAAGCACGCCTACCCCAAGGATTCCCCGGCGGGCCGCGACCCGCATCGATCGGATCGGGGAGGCTACCACAGACGCGTCCACACGGCCGCTCGGCGAAAAGCCTACCCAACTAGGCCAACGCTCGCGGCTACTACAATGGCACAGATAAGTTTCTCGGGTCACTACCAACAACCTCTTTGACATTGGGAACATCCGAGTGCCAACATGGACAACAAGACGACGCCACCGACGTCCACATCGACGCCGCTACCGCCGACATCGACGCCATCGGGATCGACATCACGGGCGACACCGCCGCCACAAGGACTCCAACGGCAACGACGCCTCCCAAGGGCGCCACCATCGACGACGACGATGCTACCATAGGCGCCATGCTCATCAACGACGCCCTCCGGGACGCCAACGCCGATGACAAACCCCCCGACGTCAACCACGCCCCGCCATGCCCTATCATCGACAACAACTACAAGGGCATGAACCACGACGACCCTTCACGACCAACCTCGACACCGGCAACCACGGCGTCAACCCGGCGGCCGCCGCCCACGATGAGAACACCGACGTTCCGCCCGGGTACCAGCGACGAAACGGTCGTTCACCGCCAACATACGACAACACCAATGCGCTACACCATTTGGACATCCTTCCGAATCAACAATGGTGGAACACACCATCGGGCAACCTCGGACCCAACAAAGGCGCCACCATCGGTACCACGTCGCCAGAACATCGGGTACACCGCCATACCGACAAGAGCGGCACTCCTCCTTCTCCGGTTGCGTCTACATGCCAACCCGGGCGACACGGAGTACCGGGACACCTCTACCACGGTGTCTTCTTCGCGGCTTCGCCCGCCCATCAATGGCGACAACAACAACTACTTCAGCGCTACCCGACGTAAGCGACGCCTTGATCGACTACACCTATGGCCCCGACACCCACGTCGGGAACATGAGCTTACATGCCACGGCGCCCGGTCCACAACCATCGAGCCATCGACAACTCGGCCGGAGGCGGGACGACTCGAGCCAAACCGGCCGGCTCCCTCGTTCCTCGATGACATCGTCGATGACGACTACGCCAACAAGTCGCGTGGACAGCGATGCACCACGCGATGTTGTACACAAGGGAGCACGGTGATCCAGCTTCGCCCAAGAGTTGGATGCTTCCATCTTCCGACAAGCCTCGACTTGTGAGCTTCACCGGCGACGACAAGAGGTACATGCCACCGACATCAACCTCCTACCTCGTCAACCTTGTCAACATCTCTGAGGCTCTCGTTCCACCTCAACTTGCTACATCAGCGGATCATGAGCTACACGACATAGCCGGAACCAACAAGCTTCAGGCGGGAGCACCGGTTTGGGCGACACTCGGAGTGATTGACGTCCACCTTCCGACGACTTCGCCATTCGTGCGGGCTTCCCGAAAGAACCGGCTACTTAAGGAGCCACTCTTCTTCCTCGACAACCACCACTACTACGCCTCAGAATTGTCCAAGGTACTATGGGATGTCCTCGAACCAGGTGGGATAATTTTGCACACACTTGAGGTTGGCTCTCACCCCTCGACGTACTCGGCACCGATGCAACCACCTCCAGAGAGCAACGGAATTCCATCCATTGATCCAGCATCAACAAAGGTCAGCACCTTCATCTTCGCCCAGCTCATTCTCCCGACACAAGTGGATGCACCAATCTTCAGGCCATGCTGCTTCAATCACCCCATCAACAAAGCCAGCCGTGCAGAACCACAGCGCGAGGACGCGCTGTTCGGAAAAGGGGGGAGAGATGTCATGAACCAATTTGAGGTGGGGCCCATGGGCCATGCATGGTATACAAGGCCCCCCTAGGGGTGGCGTGCGCGCGGCCAAGGCCTGGCCGGCCGCCGCCGCTTTCCGTCTCCATCGCGTCATCAGCTTCGTTATTAAGTAATAGATAATTAGGAAATAAATATAGGAATAAAATAGGAAATAAATAGGTTGCTTGTGAGAGAGGTATTCCAATCTATAAGGAAACCTCCTAGAGATTGCTTAGCGTGCAAGTCTTCCCTGGACTATAAATACAAGGGAGATGTAATCGTTTGGATCTTAATCGAGAAAAATTAAAAGGGTGACACCCAAAACTCTCCAGCCCTCCAGCTCTCAATCTCTCTCTCTCTCTCTCTCACAAGCGCCGTGCGCCGCCCACCATCAACGCCGCCGCCATCTGCCCCGGCACGCGCCCGGGCGCCCGCCCGAGCCGCCGCGCCCGTCGTCCGGCGCGACAGCGGCGCCGCCGCCACCACCACCCAGCCAAGCCGCCCCCTCCTCTCTCTCTCTCTCTCTACCCGCTGCCGTCATCAATCTACGTCACCTCGCCGCCAATCGTCGTCATCACCATCGCCGACGCCACCGTCATCGCTGATAAGATCGCCGCCGACGTGTCGATCGCCGGAATTTAGCCGAATCTGACACTTTGGGTGCACGAGTGACTTCGGATCCATCGATAGCGACGCCCCGCTGCCGTCTCCATCGAGCTCAAGATGCACAAGATGCAAAAATGAGAATAGATACAGAAAAATAGAAATTATGGATATGGATAAAAGCTTGACACCGTCAGGGAAATATTAGTTTCTAGTACCGTCATATAGTACCTGTTAGATCGTGTATGTGTGTATGTGTGTGTGGAGGGGCGGATCCAGAATTTTCGTCCATTGTTGTCACTAACTATAATCTCCCCAAACCTTTATAATATTCTGTTATAATACGTTGGTATTATAATGGTATTTGTACAAAGTCATTGATGTCAGGTGACATCAATGCCTATACTATGGATCCGCCCCGTGTACAAAATAGAAACAAGAGGGTTGAGTATTTAGAGCACATATATTGCTACATGCCAGCAGCTTCAAAGACGTAGGATTTTTTATTGCTTCTACCAGTCATCTCCACCGCCTTCTACCTCGTCGTTCGCCGCAAGTCTACGTCTTCTACGCCCTGATGTCGCCGTTCGTCCTCACCATCACCACCTACCTCGCCGTTGCCGACGTCAATGTCACTGTGTCGCCGCCCAAAGCTGCCGCCGATCGTGTCGCCGCCGCCAGAATCCATCCGGTTTGTGACAGTGAGAGAAAAGGGTAATTGTTTCATGAAGCAACATGGAGTTGGATGAAGATTACCTTTGTATTAAAACTGCAGCTCTCGACGCTATCTATAACTTTATAGTTGGGAAGATTTTGATTTGAAATTATTTAGAGACCCAAAATATTGTTTAAACTTTATGGGGTTTAAAATTTAAATTTTTCAAACAATCTCGGATGGTGAAATAGTGTATCAAAGTTATAATTCTCGATATAATCTAGAACTTTGTAGTTGAAAAGTTTAAAATTTGAAGTTGTTTAGAGTCCCAAATATGTGTTTTAAGTTCTTAGTTATAAAATCCAAAATTTTAAATTACTTAAACGGCCATGAATGTGCACAAGATGTGGTTGATAATTTTTTTATACAAGATGTGGTGGATAATTTTTATTTAAATTGTTTTGAGTCTCAAATATTTATGTTAAATTCATATATTTTAAAAATGTTCAAGTCTGTTGTCAGTTTGAAGGTTCACGGCTTCAAGTCATGAGAAGCACCTATTGTTAATTGATTTGACGAGGCGTAACGTTAGATGCGGTGTCTCCCTCCTATATCGTTATTGAATTGATTTGATAGTGAGAAAAACAATGATTTCATTTATAGAGTTTTAGATCTTTTGCAAATAGCTACAAGATTTGCATTTCATATATAATAACTCTTTTGCAATTTGTTTCTTAATGTATAAAAAAGTGAAAATTATTTGATATAATCAGAAATAATCACATAGCATAAACCACAGACACATATGGTTTTCAAGTTAGACTCCAGAAAAAAAAACGTCAAAACACAAGCCAAAACTAACAATAGATATAAGACCCCTCCCTCAACCTCTAACAAATTAATCAACATCAATAAGAGGTTGGGTTAGAGCATGTAGAGCATCAATGCGTGATGAGGGACACAACCGAAAGCATCTCTAACAGTTTGGCAAATGACTTTGCAAAATATGTCAACTTGAAAAAACTCTCTCTCACATGGCGAATCACAAATTTTGGCAAAGTATATTTTACAAAAACTCTTGAAGTTGCTCGGCGCGATTGTCCTAACAGACAATCTCTTTTGGTTTGGGCCTGACAAGCTAGTTTCTATGACATCCTAGGGAGGGGGACACGGCGCTAAGGCGTATTGTTACTATTGTATTGAACCTTTCTCTATTTTAATAATACAAAAAACGTGTAAATCTTTTTGCGTAATCAAGAAAAAAGTTTCTGAGACCATACTCTCCGATATTCACAGAGGCGTTACAACACGCGCCTCTGCCGGCCAGTTGCCCGTAAACATGCAGTGCTTGCGTGATGAGGTAATTTGGCGTGAAGACGTCGTCTATTCATGTTTTGACATCACATACGCAAATATAGAGACGTGAATTTTGTCTACGACATATGGTGAGCACGCACACGTAATTACCTTTTCTTTTTTGATGACTTAGCTCGTGGAGAGCACTTGATCAATGTGCTGCGAAAATGGCCTTGTTGGAAGAGTCAAGAATGCGTAGGGGTATGCTGCAACCTGCAACTGCGTTGGTGACGTCGCGTGGGCCATGCCTGCATGGGACGACGTTGACCTGACGTGTGCCGCGCTCTCGCGTGTGCTATAAAACCGGCAGCCCAGCGAGCTGTCTTCCTCGCCGAGTAGAGAAGCACACAACAAGTGAGCTAGCTCTAGCCTCTAGCTAGTAGCTACTAGGCCTCCGTCCTCATCACGCACGTCGATCGTGCCAGGGAACCGATCGACAGCAGCAGCCATGGGCGTGGGGAAGGTGATGAACGACGTGAAGCCGTACCTGGCGATGGTGCTTCTGCAGGTGGGCTTCTCCGGGATGTACATCGTCTCCGTCGCCTCCCTGAAGCGCGGCATGAACCACTTCGTCCTCGTCGTCTACCGCAACCTCGTCGCCACCGTCGTCATGGCCCCCTTCGCCCTCATCTTCGAGAGAGGGGAGTCAGGCCCAAGATGACGCCGCTCATCTTCCTCAAGATCATGGGCCTTGCCGTGCTCGAGTACGTGTCCCGGGCCTCCCGGCCGGTCGCCATGCTTGCAATAATAATCTGCAGCCAACAGCACACACAAAGGAAAAATTTGCTGTTCTCATCGATGCATTACATTCATCCGTTTCATCAGGCCGGTGCTGGACCAGAACATGTACTACCTGGGCGCGAAGCTGACATCGGCGACGTTCGCCTCGGCGCTCGTCAACATCCTCCCGGCCATCACGTTCCTGCTGGCACTCGTCATGCGGATGGAGAAGCTGAGGCTCCGGAGCCTCCGCAGCCAGGCCAAGGTCGTCGGCACGGTCTGCACCGTCGCCGGCGCCGTGCTCATGATCCTCTACCACGGCCCCGTCGTGCCGTTCCCGTGGACGTCACACCACCACGGCGCTGGCGCCGCCGCCGCGGCTGCCGCGAGCCAGAGTAGCGCGTCCTGGCTCAACGGCACCGTCATGATCATTGGAAGCTGCCTCTGCTGGTCCGGCTTCTTCATCCTCCAGGTACGAAATGATCGAGCACACTGATGACGAATTTGGATGATCAGGCAGGCATCAGGCACTAACACTGACAGCATCCGGCCCTGTGAACTGAATGTGATCGTGTTGTTCCGTGTGTGCAGTCGAACACACTGCAGAGCTACCCCGCGGAGCTGACGCTGGCGACGCTCATCTGCTTCCTGGGCTCCGTGCTCACCGGCGGCGTGGCCCTGGTGGCGGAGCGCCACGACATGAGCGCCTGGGTCATCGGCTTCGACACCCGCCTCTTCACCGCCGTCTACTCCGTACGCAATCCAGTCCAGTAGTGATCTTTTGTTTCGTCACAATAACGAAATTAACCTGCTAATAATCATCTGCTGGCGGCGGCGGCGTTGCGTTCCAGGGGATCGTGTGCTCCGGCGTGGCCTTCTACGTGCAGGGGATCGTGACTCAGGCGCGTGGACCGGTGTTCGTGACGGCGTTCCAGCCCCTGTGCATGATCATCACCACCGTCCTGGGCTCCACCATACTCAAAGAGGAGACCACCCTCGGAAGGTAATCTATTCTATTCTAATGCATCGAGCAGCTGATTTTAACTGATCGATCGAGTCACTTGCTGATTAATTAACTCCGATTAATGCGTTCTTTCCCCGGCCGGCCTTAATTGTGGTTACAGTGTGATTGGTGCGGTGATCATAGTGGTGGGGCTCTACTGCCTCATCTGGGGCAAGAGCAAGGACCACCTCAGCAGCAACGGAAAGCTCGGCGCCGCGGCCGTCGCCGGCGAGCTGCCCCTGACCTCGCCTCCCACGGCCAACGGCAACGGGTGCGGCAAGCACGCCACGCTAGGCGTCGAGACACCGCCGCCGTGCGTGCCCAAGTGCGTTCACTGACGACGCGGATCGACGACGGACGACCTCCATTCATGACACTACTCATCGATCATTCGGACTATTGTTCCCTGCACACTAGTAGTGCACTGCCATCCAGTGGCTGGCTGTAAGCCTGTATGATCCTGATTCCCTGAAGGAATTAGAACTTGGGTTGCTCGATCTGCTCTCGTAGAGACGAGGCACCGATGCCGATCGTTTGCGTTGCGTTAATGACTTTTGATTTTTGATTTGATGGCTTTCATTTGCTGTTCGTGGCTGCCCTGCCACCACCACTAATACTATCAAGCTTTGTTTAGTTTCTTATCTACGAGTGCATTTGAATTTGATTCTCATCAGTGATCGATCAGCTGTCCAGTTGATACGTTGGTTCAATTCGACGCCCCGTTCCATCCAGAATCCGATCGTATATCCAAAGCGGGCCGCTTGTCGTCCCTTGGAATCTGCAACGTAGTACAGCCGTCACCATCACTCCATCAGCTTTGCTTCAGCCTCCTGAACGCTACGCGCATAATCCATGGCTTTATGGCTTAGTGCCTGATGACACTGATCGAACAAACACTCCGGCCTGTCATCCTGTGTATGTATATATAGGACAAATATAAATCCCAGTTTGTTGGTCGCCTTCTATCTCTGTCTCTAATCATAGAAACTTTCATGTAATATATATTATATATAGTGAATAAATATATAGGCTGAATGGAAGTAGGTAGCTTAGCAGTGGTAACTGGTGAATTGTACGTCGTATTGATCACTCTTAGGACAGAATAATTGGGAGGTCCAGGAAGCTTTCTGGCTTGTGATTTTTGACGCAGCAAGATTTGTATCTGTCTTCTGCTGGAGTTCGGACTGGTGGCAGGAACAGCAGGATGCATCCTGTTCAGAAAGCACTCCAAAAAAAGATCTCAAAAGTTAGCTATAGCTTAAGGTAGATCTATCTAAAGGACATTCAAATAGTGTGTGGTTTTGGTCCACGGCGCTGGATTTGCTCGCTCCGATTTGGCCCAGCAACTAAAGGGCAAGCAAATATTACATGGCAGCAGACAATCTAGCAAAAAAACACACACACAAAGGGTTCGCGAATCTTATTGCAGGATTGCATTCACTTTGATTTAATTTACATTGACTATTTTTGGTGCCAAATACTTTAACAACACGTGGGACTCAAGGCCCCCATGCTCACACACTCTTTCTCTTTCTTGCTCGTGGACTCCCTCCCTCCCGCACCTCTCTCTCTCTTTCCCTTTCACCGGCGGCTGGCGACCACCTCTCCCTCCCTACACCCCGGGCGTGTTAACCGCCGACCCGAGGCCCACGTAACGGCCCAAAACCCGACGCCCGTCTTCTTCAACCTCACGCCACCCGCCCCCGCCCGCCGCCTCCGCCCCCCGCGCCGGAGCTCCCGGCCCGAGCCCCTACGGCGCCCGGCGGCGGTAGTCCCTCCCCTCCCCCTCCTTTCTTCACGCTCGAAACCCGAACCCTAACCCGGCTCCGGCGACCTCCAGCCCCGGCTCCGGCCTTCTTCTCCACCTCCGGCCACCTTGAGCTCCCCCGCCGCCTACCCATACCCATCCGGATGGGGCTTTCCCTGGCCGAGCTCGGCGGCGCCCGCGCCAGCTTCGCCGCCCGGGCCGAGCCGCTCCCGCCGCCGTGTCGACGGCCGCGGCACCCGGCCGAGCTCCTTCTATGGCGGGGGAAGAGTAGACGGGAGGCGAGGTCGCCGAGGAGCGCGCGCTGACCCTAGAATACGGGCGAAGGGCGGCGCCCAAAAGTGACGACGACGAGGGGCGGCGGCGATGCGACTAAAAACGACGGAAGCGGGCGTCGGCTGGGTGGCCTGGGGCCTTGGGCCGGCCCACCTAAGAGGTGGTCGGCGGGATGTTAACCGCCGACCGGTCGGCAGTTAACATCCGCCCCTACACCCCCATTGCCTCCTCCACGCATGCACCAGTCATTGTGGATCTAGCAGTAGCCATGGATCCGGCCCATGTATGCCTCCCTCCTCCTCCTCCTCTAACTCTAGGGCTAGGTTTCCGGCGAGCGCCCCTTTCTTCCCCAAATCTAGTGGGGTTATAAAAGGTCGGCCGACTGGGGGAAGAAGGGAAACTAGGCGTCACAGATGGTCGTCGGGTGGCTTAGCGAGCCCTGGCGGTGCAAGGGCTGGTCGGTGAGGAGGGAGGGGGAAGAGGGCGGCCACCGCGGGGGCTAGGGGTTGCCCGTGGTAGGGTGGTGGACGTAGGCAGGGGTGTGGGAGCTATGCGAGGGAAGGTGTGCAACCTAAGTGTGCAGGCGAAAGTCTCTCCGCCTAGACACACAGGCGATAGCGACGTCCAATATTAATACTATACATTATAGATTAGGTTAAACTTAAACTAGTTTGAGTGTAGTAAATCCCTTAGTATTTTTTTTTTTGACAGAGACTATCAAAGAAGTATATGAGGCGACCAAGGATAAAATCCCACAAGGCTCTAAGGAAGCTCCAATTTTGAGGATCTCATCCGTGACATCTATAGTAAAGATTTTGTTTGATTTAAGGGCTTGGCACATTTCTATTCAATTAAAAAAACTAAAGACCATATGTTAGGATGCATTAAAGTCTTAGTCCAACATGAGACTTTGGTTAATGATCTATTTGGTTGGACTGTGAGCAGTGAAAAAAACTATTGTTAATTATGTGTTCTAAACAAGATACAATCTGTTGCAGTATATTTTTGTTTCTACAAGAGACGTTTTTTTCTAATGTTGCATTAGTAGTGCTTGTGATGTTTGTAATAGCTTTTTCTCCTTGTTGCAGCAGATTCTCCCCATTGTTGTAGTGGATGTGTTTTGAATGTTGTGGTAGACTTGTTTTCATGTTGCAATTCATTTTTTCTTTGTTTCATTAGTTGTTCTTTCGATGTTTCAATAGCTTCTTTTCTGTTGTTTCATCAGTTTTTTTATTGTTATTTAGGTGTCTTTCGATGTTGCAATAAGTCTTTTTTTCCCAGTTGAGGGAAAACTTTGTTGGTGAGATGGTGGCAGGGCAGATGTGCTACGGCCAACGAGGTTGGGGCGGGGCAGATCCAGGGGAGGGAGGAGGGGCTTTGTTCGTAGTGCTGGGGAACATGGGCGTGCAGCGCGCGTCGGGCGGAGGTTCTTAGAGCACTCATGCGGTCTGAGACTCTACCATGGTTTCTATCCTCATTTATTACCCCTCTATTTATTGTTTTTTTTGCTGATATGGCGCTATATTTATTGAAAGAGAGAGAGGAAAAACACAAGAAACCAAGTCTAACTAAGAAACCAGGTCTTCACGTAAACCAAGACAATTTGTGAGAGTGACAAGTGGGTCATGTGATATCATTATAGAAAATTGCATTGTGGGAGATAGTTTCTTGACACAATGTCCAAGACTATAGAAACCATGATAGTTTCTAGAAGACTGTGAGTGCCCTTAGTGCTAGGGACGTGGGCGCGTGCGTCAAGGCGGAGGGGCCACTTTCGGAGGCAGTGCGCGCTGGCGGTGGGTTGTACATGCCCTAAGGCTCTGCGAGATATGTGTTAAAGATTAATTATTTATTGTTCAACGGAAGATCTATTGATCATGGCCCAAAGTCACTATCGAAACGTCATGCGCCCATGCGTGCAGCCATCTCATTTGTTTTTTTTACCCAAAAAAAGTCATTATACCTTCAAAAAAAAAAATATGGCGTGCGTTGGTGTGAAAATAGGGTCATATATCGCGCACGTTGGACGCTAGACTTTTTGTTTCGTTTTCCAGGCTTTTGGATATTCATTCATCATCCAATTTGTGATGAGAGGAAGGAACCGAGTGGCCGATCGCTCTCCGGTGCGAACGAAGATGGAACACCTGACAAACGTGATCCTATTCAGAATGGTTGATCATCGCTGATCCCTCATGCGCTCTTCTCAGTTCTCCTATTCTAGCACCTTTCTTTCTAAGATAAGAGGATTGAACTACCATTTTGTAAGCGATGGTTGCCTTACTAAAGTAGAAATGAAAAAAAGCACTTCAACTTTTTAATGGAACTCTAAAATTAGTCATCTTACCTGCCTTGGTTTAAAGTAGTTGTGAATTTATCACTTTTTAACTTAAAAAATTTGGTAAATACTAGGTTTAAAATATAAAAATTATCTACTTGCTTCTATACAACTATTATAAAATCATAGAGATAGATTGGAATATAAAAATACAAATAAAGAGCTCATTAAAATATCTCTAGAATGTCCCAAAGATTTAATTTAGCTAAATGGAAAAATATTTAAAAATCTATTAATTACCAAAATACTCTAATTTATGTCTAAATGAAATTTGAAGAATTTCTACACCAAAAGCATAAAACACAACCGACACGAATGATAGCATGTATTCGTCATTAATGAATGTTGCATTGTGATAGTGTAATCTCATATATTTGGACTCCGATATAATGTTTTGAGTTTTCTTTATAATCTATTTTGTGAAGCTAAGTATTTTTAAAAGCTTCTAGAGATATTTTTCACGATCTCTAAAATTTTATTTTGGCTTGTCGTTTTCTGTCTATCTCTAGGATTTTTCCTAATCGTCTTTATAAGCTTAGAGACATTTTTTTGGTTTAATTTAAATAATATAACAAATAATAAGAACTATCTTGAAAACCACTTGAATAGAGACATTTTATGGTTTAATTTAAATATTATAACAAATAATAAGAACTATCTTCAAAACCACTTGAATAGAGACATTGTATGGTTTAATTTAAATATTATATAGTAACAAATAATAAGAACTATCTTCAAAACCACTTGAATCCATGGCATGGGGGTAATTACTTGACCAGCTTTGAGGTTTGAGAATGAGATGCGAGAATAAAAATCAAACCACGTTGTAAGTTTAGGGAGGTATAAAATGCAAAAGAGAATTGTCTTGCAGTGTACTTCGGGCCCAATCTCAGCCCAAATTTCCATTCCATAATCTGGCCCAAATGGTCCCAATGTCGCTTCACGAATCGCGATCGGCGCGCTCACGGCTCACGACGAGAACCGAGAGCGCTTCTCTTACCCGTGACCGCGGGCCCCACCGCCAGGGAGACACACACAGCGTGCCAAGCGAACGGTTACGGGTGATATACGGGGGTGGGCACGACGGGTCTACGGTGCAGACCTCCAGAAAAGCACAAAAATTGCTTGAAAATCCCGACCATCGCCATCCCAAGTTCCCAACCTACCCTCTCGCAAGCAATTGCTCTGCCTCTCTCGCCGTCGTGCAAGTCCAAGCTCCCACGACTCCACCGCGACCGGGGAGAGAGAGAGGGACGCCCGCCTCCAGATCGGGCGGCGGGGTATGGCGGCGTCGGTGTTTCCGGCGCTGCTGCTGGCCGTGGCGGCGGCGGCGGCGGCGGTGCTGCTCCTACCGGCGGCGGAGGCCGTGTGGCTCGACCTGCCGCCATCGGGGACCAAGTGCGTCTCCGAGGAGATCCAGCCCAACGTCGTGGTGCTCGCGGACTACGCCATCATGTACGAGTCCCACCCCAGCTCGCACCCCACCGTCGCCGTCAAGGTACCCCACGACTCGCTCTTCTCGGATGACCTCGGCGTGCGGTTTCGTCTCGTGCTTGATCTCGATCTGGGCCCCGGAACTGGTGCGTTCTGGGTTCTCGGTGTAGGCGAATCGGGACGAAGCTGAGGCGCTAGATTGCGCTTTTACTTTTCGTGCGAATCAAGCACTGCAATTGTATTGTTGGCTGATTGAGCTTCTGTGAGTCAACACTAGCACTTGTGAGATAACGGATGGGGGAATTAGACATGTTCTAGTACGCATTTTCGCTACAAATTCGTGTTAAGTAGCTCAGCGTGAATTTTATATATGATGAATCTATCGACAAGGGGGAAATCTGCAAGTCGGCAGTTCATCATTAATCTAGTCATAGAAGTAGAACTACCTAATTCTTAGTTTCGAGACATTAGGGAAGAATTGGCTTACAAATCAAAACTGCACTTGGTCATTGCTTCAGATGGGAATAACTCTTCATTTTGGGAATTCCTATGCTGGATGGCTTTCTCCCAAGTAATGTGCATGTGCTGTTGCTGGGCTTGTACTCTTATTAGGAATCAAATTCTTATATAGTATCGTTCTTGTACTACTAGCCCTAATGCAATGGGTGTGAACATAACACTAAGGTGCAACAGATGTTGGACTGTGCTTGCTTTTGCGATTGTTTATATACCAAGTGGTGTTCACAATAATAGTTTTTTATACATCCAATGCACGCTACTAGATTGTTTTAGTACCTTCTAATCATTTGCGTGTATGAGCAGACGAGTTAATGCATAGTGTTAATAGAATCTAGACTAAAAAAACTGACTGGAGTCCCACCCTGAACCCTGCTCAATTGCTGACTCCTTGAAGAAACTTCAGATCCATATTGAATTTCGCAAACTTCAGAAGACAAGAGTTGATGATCGAGGGGACAAGGTGCAGTATAGGTAGCAGCACTTCTTTAGCCATATCTGCCAACTTAAGAACAGATTAACCACAAGTCTGACGCTCGTATGTCTTATATTATCTAGTTATCCTATACTAGCCCTGCATTTTTTTTGGATTTCTGTGATCAGTTTTTTTTTTTTTTTTGGTTAATCCTACAATACATCGCACGGAAAGTTCTGTGTGCTTAGAGAGGGATCTTTTTTTTACCCCTAACTCTAGTTTTGTAGGAATCACATTGGAATTTCAATGTACAAGCGATTGATGTGATTCAGAGTGCATTAATTTTCATGTATGAGTGGGGTCTCTGGTTTGGTTTATATTTGCATATGGCAATAATATTCAGTGCACAATCCTTCCCAGTGGAATCGTGAAGACCCACTTAAAAGGCATAATTAGAAGTTTTTTTAAAAAAAAATTCACAGAAACTCCATACACGGCTGGTGGTTTCTGTGGCTGATAAGCCGGCTGTTGCTGATTCGTTGTGAGTGAAAAACACTACCATGGCTGATAAGTTCAAGCGGACAGGGCTATGCGACATGCTCACATGTAACATTTTTATAATCAAACTCAACATCATTTGTGAGTAATGAAATTGACAAATCACAAAGAAAGAATAGACATACAGGCATGTACTCTTTTTGTCTTTTTTCTTCGTTCTCTGTCTATGATTTCCCAATTTGATACTAATAAACAAATTGAGTTTGGACTTGAAATTTTATATGCATGCATGTTACCTTCTTATTTATAAGTATGGAGTTTTGAACAATTTTTCAAAAACTTGTATGAATGTCTTTTAAGTGGGTATTCTATATCCACTGAGAAGCGGACTTCCTGTAATAGTCTCCCTTGCATTTGTTATCTTGTAATAATGGAGACATCAGAAATGTCCATGTGTCTTTTAAGTAGGTATTCAATATTCCACTTAGAAGGGGACTTCCTGTAATAGTCTACCTTGCATATGTTATCTTGTAATAATGGAGACATCAGACATCCCCATATTCTTGTTCAACATATCTAAGCAATGCTGCTTGTTGAATTTGTTTAAGTTTTTTTTACCTTCAATATCCTCAATGCTCCTAAATGTTTTTTTTTTTTTTTTTGTTTAGGTCACATCACCCTATGGAAATACTGTACATCATAATGAAAATGCTACAACGGGTCAGTTTGCTTTCACCACTTCAGAAGCTGGAAACTACCTTGCATGTTTCTGGATAGACAGTGTGGAGAAAGGATCAGGAACATCTCTAAATCTTGATTGGAGGATAGGGATTGCTGCAAAGGACTGGGATACTATTGCTAAGAAAGAAAAAATCGAGGTGTGGCTAAATACAGTCTAATTGAAGTCCACCTGCACTCTAATAATGCTTTGTTCTTGGTTTCTGACTATTTGTGATCTGGGTTCCTTTTTCAGGGCGTAGAACTAGAGCTTAGGAAACTTGAAGCTGCAGTTGAGTCCATCCATCATAACTTGCTGTATCTCAAAGCAAGGTAAGCTGTCTGTATCTTTTTGTTTTTGTATGAACTTCTCTGCTCTCTTTTACAGCACAAAAAAAAAGAGGGTCATTGCATCTATTTTGTTGTTATATTGACCTTACAACCTAGTTTGGGAGATTATCTGCAAGCATGGTCTGATGGCATTCTTGAATGTTATCGATACAGGGAAGCGGAAATGCGAACAGTGAGCGAGAAAACAAATTCAAGGGTTGCCTGGTTCAGCATCCTGTCACTGGGAGTCTGCGTTGCTGTCTCTGTTCTGCAGTTGTGGCACCTTCAAGGGTTCTTCCAGAAGAAGAAGCTCATTTAAATTCACGTTTTATCAGTGTGTACTTCCCGTGTTAACTACCTTAGGAGGACAGTTTTGTCATATATTTATTTCAGAATGAAACTCATATGATGGACAAAACAGCTGGTTGATACTACATGATACATGACTTATACTGTGTGGTACTGAGGCCGTCCTTTCATTCCCTTTCGTCTTGATTTCCTTGCAGTTGCAGGTGGTGGCAAATCATGAGGTGCTACTTGTGCAATTATCTCATTATCTGCCATACAGGGAATCCAGATTTTTTACTTGTATATCAGATTGTTATTAACCAAATAAGAAGTGTAGTACAGTATAATTTAGAATATTGAATACTGGGTGCCATCTGCATATGGGCCAGTACGCGGCTCCTTCCGGCTCCGGCAATGTGGCTGTAAAAGAGAGCAGAGAAGTTCAGTTGCGACAAGCTAACTGGAAGTGCCGCTCGCAGTCGCAGCGTATCAACCACACGATGCCGCCGCCGCCGCCTCCTCGCTGTCTCCTGCTCGCCTTCGTCGTCCTCCTCTCCGGCTTCCCCCATCTCGCCCACCCCTTCACGGCTCTCGAGTCCGACCAGGTCGCCCGCTTCCAGGAATACCTCCGCATCCGAACGGCGCACCCGTCCCCCGACTACGCGGGCGCCGCCTCCTTCCTCCTCCCCTACGCCGCCTCGCTCGGTCTCGAGACCACCACGCTCCACTTCACCCCGTGCCGGACCAAGCAGCTGCTCCTCCTCACCTGGCGTGGCTCCGACCCGTCCCTCCCCTCGGTGCTCCTCAACTCCCACATCGACTCGGTGCCCGCGGAGCCCCAGCACTGGGCGCACCCGCCGTTCGCCGCGCACCGCGACGCAGCCACGGGCCGCGTCTACGCGCGCGGCGCGCAGGACGACAAGTGCCTCCCCGTCCAGTACCTCGAGGCGATCCGGGGACTCAAGGCCGCCGGGTTCGCGCCCGCACGCACCGTCCACATCTCGCTCGTCCCCGACGAGGAGATCGGCGGCGCCGATGGGTTCGACAAGTTCGCCCAGTCGGAGGAGTTCCAAGCCCTCAACATCGGGTTCATGCTCGACGAGGGGCAGGCGTCGCCGACGGATGTGTTCAGGGTCTTCTACGCGGATAGGCTGGTGTGGAGACTCATCGTCAAGGCGGCGGGGGCGCCCGGGCATGGGTCCAGGATGTTCGACGGCGCCGCCGTGGACAATTTGATGGATTGCATGGAGAACATTGCTGGGTTCAGGGATGCGCAGTTCAGGATGGTCAAGTCCGGGGAGAGGGGTCCTGGGGAGGTGATCTCGGTGAATCCTGTGTACATGAAGGCCGGCATACCAAGCCCCACGGTAAGTATAGCAATGGTGCTATATAATTTAACTTCGATAAAATAGTACAAAAAAATCAGATTCTAATTTTAAATGGTCTGACGGGCACAATTGCCCCTGCCGTTACTAAACATTTTGCAATTTGAATTTGAAAATAGAGTGATAAGAGCATGGTTGGCACGGCTCTGCATGCGCTGCTCCTTGGCTGGAGCTGGAGCTGGAGCTGGAGCATCAAATTGTGACTCCGCGTTTTCTTAAAATCTTTATAACGGTTCTTCTCACGTCTGCTTTTGGTGCAGCTCCTCCAGCTCCAGTGCCGGAACTGCCAGCAGAGTCCAAACAGGGCCTAAGTAAAAAGTTTACTGTAATACTTCTGTTTGGTGTTTGAGATTAGTGTTGCAGATTTTCAGTCCCAGTAAATAGTTCCCTATGGCTATGAAAGATTTTGAGATGCAATTTTGTTTCTTGAACACCGGGAGCGGTGGAATGCAGTTCTTACACGCAGTGCTCTCACATACCCACCCACACACAAGCCTTTATACAAAAAAAGAGGCACCACGAATTAGCAGGAAACGAACTTGAAGAAGTGACCACGAATTAGCAGGAAACTAACGTGAAGAAGTGACTAGGTCACAAAGCACTAAGCTGTTTCGCACCTGCCATACACCACAATCTAGCAAGTAGCATCACTCACCTGGAAACTCAGCGAACTTCCCTCAATCACACAATCATTGTGGTGTTTCGCAACGAGCACAACGAAAATAGATAACGTGAATTGAAACCCTTTTGGAAATGCCTTGGAACCTGTTGTGCACACAACTACAGGCTTTTTAACATTTAGATGTGATTTTAGGTTTGCATGTTAGTGAATTTATAATCTACTGCATACCTTAAAACAATGAAGCAAATGAATAACTGGCCCTGCCTAGTTTTTTGTATGATGGTTACAATTTTACCCAAACATTATAGGATTAAAGTAGTATACTGTAAAATGTTTTTCATTCTTGATCAGAGAGAACATGGGAACTATGATGTGGAAATACTATCTACAACCTACACAATAATAAATATTGTAAAAAAATGTTAAATAGGTCCAATAAAAATAAATATAATGGAACACTTCAGTATAGCTGTCAGCATGTGCCAGACAATTTCTGGGACATTATAAATTTGAAGGCAGTCTCTTCCTTTTTGCGCATTTGTTTTTTTTTTCCTCTGCTTCATTGTCCTGTTTCATCCTTAAACCCGTTCTTGTTGTTTTTGGTCCCTTAGTTTTCTAATGTTTTCCTTCTTTTTGTAAGACTAAATTATATTATGCAATTTTAAGCTATATTCTTATTATTCAAGTATCATTGCACCTGCGAATGTTCTTTTTTTGTAAAATGGGAAAACCTGTAATGACAAAATGTGTTCAGATTTTGCTTGCTTTAGTACTAATTGGATAAGCCTGGATTAACAGTGTGAAGAATCCCTAACTCATGTCATCAAATTTCTAGAGGTCAACTTGTCCTATATGTGGATATGACCGATTGAACAAGGTTACCACACTGTATCTTTTGAATTTTGCTAGGCCAAAACCAACTAAACAGAATTAAAGGGCAAAGGAAACCATGTTGATGATAGTTCTAGTTGTAGTCGCATACTTTTCCCAAAAATTAGCAATGTGATATGATCATGTGTATGATCATCCCATTTGATCAAGAATGATACTTAAACATACATATGGATTAATGATTAATGAACTGTAACTCTGTATTCCCTTTTATTTTTACCACATATGTACTGCATACTAATCAATTTGTACTCATAATTTACTCTGACACTAAAAATCAGTACTTAATTAGTTATCTGCATTAAGATAAAAGAGAAAATCTCCATTTTATTTTATTTTAAGAGAAATTCTCCGGTTACAGATAGTGGCATGCACCAAATTCAACATTACTGTGCACTTTATTTGTGGCTTTTGTAGTATCTAAAGACAGATTGTTGCAGGGTTTTGTGATGAATATGCAACCTTCAGAAGCAGAGGTTGGCTTTGATGTCCGCCTCCCTCCAACTGAAGACATTGAACAGATCAAGCGAAGAGTCAAAGAGGAATGGGCACCAGCTCATAAAAACTTGACCTACGAGGTGAAAAACTAGTTTCACTGTCATTTCCATAGCTGAAACTAAACCGAGTACCTTATTTCCTGAAATCTCCTGTTGTCACTGCAGCTAATACGGAAAGGTCCAGTAACAGATGTGGCCGGGCGTCCCATATTCACAGCAACGAATGAGTCAAACCCATGGTGGCTCGTATTCGAGAAGGCCATCACCTCCGCGGGTGGGAAGCTATCTAAGCCTGAGATTTTATCTTCAACCACAGATTCACGCTTTGTGAGGCAGCTGGGCATTCCTGCCCTCGGGTTTTCTCCGATGACAAATACTCCAATATTATTACACGACCATAACGAGGTAACTGGAGCCAAGCTGCTACCGCTTTCCTTTTGTTTGTTCCAGAATGTGATGCTCAAAATCGATCAATGTTTATTTAAATGCTGCAGTTTCTGGAAGATAAGGTATTCCTGAGGGGCATCAAAGTGTACGAACATGTCATTAGAGCACTAAGCTCGTTCCAAGGCTGATTCGATCGTAAAAAGGAAACTGCTGTTGCATGAAGGTGTGGTGTTGTTGGATTCCCATCTCATGTACTAAATGAAGGTATAAGAGAGCATCAAAGCTATGGCCTACAGGCTACAGGTTTCTAAATAATTGGTTCAGTCACAAAAACATGCCAAAGTTAACATTCCAAAGCCATCAAGATCTGTCAAATATATATGGTGATATGAATGATCGTCAGAGAAGTGTATGTGTGGCGTAGGTGTTGTGAACTGTATGTATTCCAAACCTCCTGTCGCTGTTGATATTTTCGTATTTGGAGGAGGTTGTACAATTCGTCCGTGTGCCGGAGTAAACTGGGTGTTGGAATAATTTCTCCCCCACACCACATGGGACACTTCTTTCCTCCCCAAAACGGAAGAGAACTGTGCCTTTTTTGTTGCGCCTCTTTCCACTGATTCCATGCCACCAGCGCGCTGCGCGTGCAACGAGTTGAAGCCCTTCTTCTTCAGCCGACCCCCCAGTAACAGTTGTGTTGTGTAAACTGGTGATTAGGCTTGTTGCTTGATATCTCCAATGTGTGTCGGCCAACAACGCCTGAAGGAAACTGTTGGGGAAGTGTTCTTTCTTGGGACATTTTCGTTACCGAGAACTCATCTTGGGCTGACTGCTGAGGCCTGTCGCCCCAATCCAACAAGTCGTTTCTCTCGCATTGTCCATGCCTGGTAGATACTGTGAACGACACTGATGTCAGGATGACTATATAATCTCTGTTTCATCTGGTTTCATAGATGTGCGTGACTGATCTACCATGTCGGCACGGCAGCTTTGGTTGTTGATGATGCATGCGTAACGGGCACATCCAAAACTGTTGTACCGTGGCTTTATGCCGCCCCCATGTGCACTGTCTATCACGCAAAAGCAGCAAATAATCAAAGATGACTGAAATAATCTAATTTTAATTTGAAGCGCAATTATTAGAGGGCATGTTTGTGGTGACGACGAGATTGTGCAGGAAAGGTCCAAAGGCACGCTGAAAACTGAAGGTCGATCATGAACACACAGATTTGTGGCCGTGACCGTGAGCTGGAACTGGAACCGCGGTTTGAAGCGGACAGCATGATCGTTCCTTCCTTGGTCAGGTTTCACACGACGGACCAGCTTGTCTTTGGCTGACGAGCGCGTCAGACCGGCGTGGCAGTCCGGCGCAAAGTGAGACAAGGCTCGTGCAATTTTGGGGTCCTTTTTCTATGGAGAATCAAAACCTCTCTCATCACTGAAAAAAAAGGGATAAAAGTGGGATCATGATAAACTAACCACATGTAACTTTTGTCCAAAGGAAAATCCTGAAAGAAGAATTTGTTTTCCTTTTGAGAATCTGAAGAATAGTGTGGCACGAAGCTTCCGGGCATGCTTCGTGCCCATCGTCCCCTGTCGCGGCCGCCCGTTGGCTTCCAGCTCTCTCACACGCTGACGATCGACAGGCCGAAAGATACTGACGCCAAGATGCATGCATGGATTAACTATTCGCGCCGCTGTCGATTTCCTCGCCTCTCTTTGACGAACGGAAACGAAGAGAGTACTTCCTGTGTATGATTGCCTGATTGGTGTGTCATGGCATCAGTCGCATCATGATATCATCTGCCGAGGTTGATTTCTGCGAGCTAGGCTGTTAAACCGCGTGAGCGTGGGCCACGCCCAGACGCAACCCAACCCAAACCCGGGAGCTGATTTGATATATATATTATAATGCTCCCTAATGCAATGCAGGTGAGCTTTCTTAATTCATGTGGCTCGGCCTGTGCATGCATGACATGACACACCAGTCTTGGCAACATGAACATGCATCATCAACTTAATTGGAACTCAGAAGATCCAATTCATGCATGTTCCTCTGCATGTCATGCGAGCATAGTACTCATTAGCCGCATGTCATATGTAAGGAATGACAATGGCCATGTTCACACGGTGAAAAGTGAACCAAAAAAGTGCCACAGTACCTATCACATCAAATCTTTTAACAGATAAATGAAGCATTAAATGTAGATAAATAAAAAAACTAATTGCACAGTTTTGCTGAGAAAGTATGAGACGGATTTTTTGAGCCTAGTTAGTCCATGGTAGGATAATAATTACCACATACAAAAACTACAGTAGCCGAACCCAATATATTTCATCAACTAAACCCTCCCTGATAAAACTATCGTCGGCAGGCAGTGGCAGTTCAGTTTGAGGACTGATGAGGAACACACCACCATCTTCATTAGCAGCTGCAGAAGCACAAGGCGGCAGAGTATGATGCATGACGACGCGCAACGCGGTTTGTGGCGGAGGCTTGGCCCACCCAACCCAACCCAACCACTCCCTTGGCTAGGCGCCAGCAGGCAGTCGATCGATGGCTACAAGTTGCAGTCCAGTGCAGCTCAGCTCCAGCTGCCTCTGCCTGCGACAGACACACACGGCTTCGTACGAGCAGTCGCTGCCGTGCTGACGCCGTACGTACGCCGCCGCACGACTACCGAAAGCGATCATCTCCTCCATCTCCTGTCGCCGTCCATCTCATCGCCTACGTCCGGCCACGGCCACCGCGGCCCCCAAAGTCCGCGAAGCTGCCAGCCAGGCAGGCTGAATTGATAAACAAAAAAGATAACCCCTCCTACATACTCCGACGACGCATGTTACCCCCCTCTTCTAGTAATCGTAGAACCATTTGTGGTACTAATCTACAGTAATCTAGTACTAATCTCTACATTATGCCCGTAATGCAGTTGGTAGGGTGTGTGTGTGTGTGTGCCGCCAAGTGTGAATTCCCACTGCTGTTCATATTCCTGATCAGCAGCAGCCTCGTCTCGTGCCGCCGTGGGAAAAAGTTGCCACGCCCATGTGGCCGTTATTTCAAGATCTAGTGTGCACAGTCAACTCGTCGGCACGTTAGTGTTAAACTTTCCACTTCCAGCTGGATCGAAACGACCAAATTACATACACATCACATGCAGGGTTAGCTATAGTAGGTTCAGTCGCATGCCATGCAAGATTAACCAACCAACACCACACCACAATTGTCCAACAATACTGTACTTACTCCAGGATACCAGTTCCTGGTTCTAGATGAATGAATGGGTTAAGCTCCAATCAATTGACTGAATTTACCTGTCAATGAAAAGTCACATGCCAGTCACTGACCGAAGTTGTTCGCTCGCGATAGCAAGTCCACTAGCCTGTCCAGTGAAAATCCAAGCTTGAATCTCAAGCCATTTACCATGTCCACGGCTCTACTGTAAACCGCAACCTTCATCAACATTGTATGATAAATAATCGGCATTAGCCGTCAGGATCGCAGTAATAAAAGGTCTCCGGTCCGTTCCAGTTCCAAGTGACAGGTTGACGCACCCGAATTTGCCAATTCGTGTCACAGCTGTAGCCTAAGTCGTTTTTCTCGAATACGCAAAAGATTTGCGCATCTTTGTATTTAAGAAGAAGAGTTTTTACACAGCGCGCGACGCGTTTTGGGAGGGTAAGATTTACAAAAGCACTGCCTCCCATGTCATTTACACATGGTGGTTACTCGCTAGCTAAAAACTCCTAGATGCTCCCCCGCCTCTATCCATAGGTCGGCGATCCGCTTAATTTTGGCGAGGGAATTGTGCGCTAGTGGCGGCTTCATTCGGAAGTATCTCGCGTTTTTCTCTCTTTCCAAAGCTCCCATGCCACTAGGGCGAAGAGGGTGTCTCGCGCCCTTCCTCTTCTCTCCATGCCACCTCCGTCTCCACCGCTCCCACCATTCGAGGATAGATCCCCACCAACTTTGAGGCGTCAACCCCGGCGTCGCGCGGGATGGTCCACCGGATGTGTCTCGGAGAAGGAGCAGGCGGTGATGATGTGGTCGATGGTCTCCGGTCTTGGTCACAAAGGTAGCACTCGTCGCGCGCATCTAACCCGTGGCGGTGCCTCCGGCCGGTCAGTGCCTCCTCAGGAGAGCGACCATAGGAAGATCCCGACCCGTAACGGCGCCCAAGTGCTCGGACCGAGTGCACCCCGAGGCGGGTGGGACGGCAGGTGTAGGGCCCCTCGTAGGCCGATCTAGAGGAGTAGGTCCCCCTTTGGGTCCATTTCCACACCAAGCGGTCGGCGTTGTTGTTGAGGACTTCTAGCTCGACCAAGTCCCATAGACGCAGATATTGCCGTGTAGCGGGGGCGAGAGATGCCTCCATGTCATGCCGCACCCATGCGGCGTCCCTATAGTCCTTGTGCCACGCTTTATGCGCGGATGTCCCTACGGCCGACGAGTTCGGCAAGCTTGGCGCAATTTGCTTTGATCGCCCTTCCACGGATCCAACGACCGCCCGAAAGGAGGTGGACCGACCATCTCCGAGGATCGTGTACGTGGATGCCTCAAAGAAACTCTTGAACCTCTCGTGGCACGGAGGCGGCAACTCGGCCCGTGCTCGGTCCTCGTGCGGTGCTGCGGCCAAAGCCATCCGCTTGCGCCGCGATGGATGAAAGGCGAGATCGGGGATCCCGAGGCCCCTAGGTCCGGTGGGCGGCAAAAGCGATGGGCCATGCAACCATGCACTTCCCCTAATGCTGCCTTCTTTGCCCGTCCACGGGAATCTCCTACAGATTGCATTGATTTCCTCGACGCCCACGGAGGCAGGCCGTCGGCGATTATGGTGTAGATCGACTGCGCACAACACCGATTTGATCCGGATGAGCCTTCGCTTCTATTCATGAGGGGTCCGTGGCAAGCCGGCATACGCCTGGCGGCGGGGCCCACCGCGGATTGGATCTTGGCCTTGGGCACTTTCTTCACGCTCGCTGGGAGGCCTAGGTATGTGATGGGGAAGTCAGCGACCCGGCATCCTAGGATGCGCTTAAGGTGCTCAATGTGTTGTCTTCCGCACGTGGATCGGCGTGATGGAGCATTTCCCCGATTTGTCCCGAGACCGGAGGCATCACCGAAGATTTGGAGAATCGTCTTTATTGCGTTCGCCTCACCCGCCTTCGGGTGCATGAAGAGGATCACATCATCGGTAGATCTTTGCGGTGGTGCGGATCGGGGCTGCCCCGTGGGCCTGATCGAGGGCGGTCCATGGTCGCCGAGTCCACTAATCGCGCGAATGTTTCCATGACGATGATGAAGAGCATCGGCGATAGTGAGTCACCTGACGCACCCCCTCCTATGGTGGATAGGCCGGCCCGGTCCGCCATTGAGAAGGATCCCTGGAGGAGGCCAAGATAGCGGCGTGGCAATCCGGCCGCCGCCCGGCGTTCCCGAATCCGAATGCCCTAAGGCTGTCCAGCAGAATGGCCATGACACGTGTGTCGAAGGCCTTGAGATGTCAAGTTTAAGCGGGGCCTTGGGGATTTTCTTCTTCCTCGGGAGTACTGCCGCCCATTTGCCGGGCCGAACTTGAAGTTGTCGTGAATCGTTAAGCCCCTTTGATGAAGGCATTCGTTCGGCGAGATTAACTCATGTAGCCTTGGGGCGAGCCGGTTAGCCATGAGCTTGGAAGCCATCTTCCGAAGCTATGGATCATCGAGATGGGGCGGAAGTCTCTGCGGGGACCTTGCCCCCTGGTTTCTTGGCGAGGAGCACGACGAGGGGAGTTGTTTAGCCTATCAAATGCTCTATTGTCTCCAAAGAAAAGGGCGTTGATGGCCGCCGTGACGCCGCCCTGATGACCGCCACGCGGACTTGTAGAAGGCCCCCGTGAAACCGTCGGGACCGGGGCTCGTCGGGCGGCATCTCGCGCCGCGACCACCTCGACCTCCTCCACCGTGAAGGGCTGGTCCAATGCGAGAGAGGTCTAAGGGCTGGATGCCGATGGCTTGGAAATCGAGCTCGAACCCGGCCGCCCGGGTTGACCAAACACTTGCTTGAAGTGGTTGTAGAGGGCCATCTCAATGTCCTCTTGAGTGGAGAGGATGTTGCCCCCTTCTTCCAACCTCGGGTGATGGTGTTTCTCCGCTTCCTACCGCGAGCCGGAGATGGAAGTACTTAGTGTTTGCGTCGCCGCGTCGGCAAGGTATCTCGACCCTAGATCTCTGCGCCGTGCTATGGTCCGCCGAGGGAGGAAAGGCCAAGGCATTTATATTTGAGGTCCTTGCGCAGATTCGAACTTCGGCATCGTTCGTGGGTCGACGGTCGGCCGCTTGGTCAAGCTTGAGGATGATATCCGGGCCATGAGTAGCCGCTCCCGGACGTTCCCTATACCGGGCCGGGCGGACCAGCTCTCGGAGCTCTTTTTTAAGGCTGCGTAGCATCAAGTCTAGGCGTCGGAGGGGGGGTCAAGCAGAACCGGAATGCGAGCAAGTCCATCCTCCGCCACCGGCCGGGTAGCCCTCCGTCTTGGGCCAGAATGCCTCAAAGTGGAAGCGGGGCTTAGCGTGTATGGCCATCCGAAGCCCGGAAGGAGCGGTGGGCAATGGTCCGAGGCGTCGGAGGAGAGGGCCTGAAGATGACAATCTGGGCGCCTCCTCGATCAAGAGAGACGAGGGCGCGGTCGAGCCGACCAGAGTGGGTGAGCGCCGCTCGTTGCTCAGTGTAGCGTCGCCCATGCAAGTGTAGGTCGAGGAGCTCTAGGTTGGCCACCGCTTGGCGGAAGCCGGACATCGGCGCGTCGTTGATGTTGTCGTTGTTCTTGTCCGCCTCGTCAAGAATGAGATTGAAGTCACCTAGGACGCCCACGGTCCGTGGCAAGCGTCTCGAACGGCTTCGAGCTCCTCGAGGAAGAGCCCCTTCATGTTCTCCTCCCGCGGCCCGTAGACGATCGTGAGCCACCATGGGGCATGTGGTTCGCCCGGCGGGTGGACCGAGACGGTGACGGAGAAGCAACCGGCGTGGACGTCGAGAGGCGTATGTCGGGCTCCCTAGCCGCAATAATGATCCCGCCACAAGTGCCCGCCGCTGGGAGGTACGGCGTAGTCAACATAATTCATTCCCAAAGATAGAAGAAACATCCAACGGAGTTACAATGTTCAACTTGGATTCTACAATACAAGCGATGTGCGGCCGCACCTCCCGCACCAACGCGAACATTGTCCCGCCGGGCTCCAGCGTTGAGCCCCGCGCATTCCAACATAGGATGGTCGTGCTATCCATGGGTGTCATCTCCAATCGGTTCCGCGCGACCGCACGCTTACCACGGCGTGAGGAGTAGCGAGGCCGCGGCGCCGTCCGGGAATAGCTCCTCAAAGCGATCGAAGCTTAGGTCCGTGGGTCGCCCCAACCATGGCCCCGTAGTCCTCCCTTGCCTCCTTTACCGTGGTGCCCCGGTTGTTGGCCGCCGTTGGATGACTAAGCGCCGCCGGCGCTGGCGACAGGGGACGTTAGCTGATGGGTCGCGCCGCGATCCTGGTGCCGATGGGCATCTTAGATGAAGAGTCATAGACCCTAGTCTTCAACAACGGGGGAGGCCGCCTTCTTTAAGACCCGATGCGCGAATTGTTTGACGCGGCCGGTGAGTGAGTTGGGCGATCCGTCAACCTCCGTCGTGGGGGCCGCCTTGGCCCGGGGGGTGTGCGGAGGACCCGTCCTCGACGCCACCCCTAAGCGGCGTGGAGCGGCGGTGTAGACCGTGGTGTAGTGTGGAGGGCCCCGTCCTACGACATCGGCCACGGCCGAGAAGGCGATGAACAAGTCGTTGGCGCCCGTTCGCCGCCGCCGTAGGGCCGCCCTTCCTCCAAGAAGCTTGGGCGGAGCGGAGGTCGCTCCCAAGGTCGCCCGAGGCGGACCCTAGTCCCGGTGTAGACCAAGAGGGCGAGACGACCGTGGTGGGGGGGCTTGCCGGGTCACCGGCCGCACGCACTCCGAATCCGCGGCCGCACCCGAGGTGCGCCCCGGCGGCCGCGGTGGGTGCGGTCGTCGCTCCAACCCCACGCCCGAGACTCAAAGCCGCGGGCGGGCGTCGAAGTTGGTCCCGGAGCCCATGTCCGGGCGAGGGGGACGTGGTGGTCGGCGCCCAACGCCGGGCCGTGCAAGGCGGTCACGAGGTCCCCTCCAACAAGTGAGTGGGCTGCTACCGGAAGGAAGGCTGCAGGCCGCCGTCGTGTGTGGTGAGCTCCGGGCGCCCCATGCCGGCGTGGTGTGGTGGAGGACCTCGTCCTCAACATCCGCCACCGGCCGGGGTAGCTCAGAGGCCGGGTCGTCGTGGAGAGAAGCCGTCGAAGGAGACACCGTAGGCTTGGTGGGGGACTCGTAGGCGGTCCCCGTCGCCGCCCGTGGCCGGAGAAGTGTCTCGGGCCCTCCCCGCCGGTTGCCGCCGCAAGAGGGGTCCCCCGGTCGGCCGCCGTGAGGAGCAGGCTGGTTGAGGACCACGTCGCCTAGCGGGGATCCTCGTCGGTGGTCGGCGTAATCGCAGGGTGGTGGAGGACCTCGCCCTCGACAGCCCCCTCCGATCGCGCACGCGGGCTCCGAAGAAGGCGGCCGGTCGTCGCGGTGGGTGGTGTCCCCCCGCACGGTAGCCGCATCGGAAAAAGGCGGAGGACCTCATCCTCAACGCCCTCCTCCGTCGTGTATGTCGCGGCTCGGGTCCTCGTCACGCATGGTGTCCTCTTGCGCAGATGGTCGCAGCGTAGGGAAGGCGGAGGACCTCGTCCCTCAACACCCTCCTCTACCTGTGCGTGGCACCCCAAGGAGGGTTGCGGGTCGTGGTGTAGGGCTGCCTTCCCGGGGGTGGTCGACGCAGTCGTGGTGGTGCGGAGGGCCCCGCCCATAGAGGCCCCCCCGGCCGCGAAAGAAGTGCCGAGGTCCGCTACAGCGGGTCGCCACTCGCCGTCGTGTTGCCGGTCGTCGCCGCGCCGGCGCCGAGGTCCGGCAAAGGGCGCCCGATACGATGATGATGACTGCGGCGCTTCCGGTGCCCCGCCCGTTCTTACGTCCGTGTCGCCTCCTCGGGCAAACGGTCGGAGCCAGTGCGCGCCGCGACGTGGGCCGCCACCACACACCGATGGCGGCGCCCCGGAGCCACCGGGCGAGCGCCCCGCCAACCCCGGTGCGCCGTACCGTTGCACTGTCGAGGTCGGCGCCGGGGGGATCCCACGGTCGCGGGGGAAAGGAGTGAATGTGCGGACCGGTGAGTGAAGCGCCCGATTGTCTCCCTAGCACCCCTCACCACCCGGCGGTGGCGGCCCCCACCCGTCTCGGTGAAGTCGCCCACGGTCCGGATGTGGATCAACACCTCGTATCCCAAGTTCTTGATCTCGCGAAGGTGCGGGGGAACCGGGCCCCGACGGGGTGGTGTACCGGCTCGCCCCTCGCCCAAGCCCAACCTTGGTCTGCGGGATGAGGGAGGGTGGGCGGTCCACGCCGTGACCTTGAACGAGGAGAGGTCATCGCCCGCCGGGCCGTAGCCGTGTCCACACACTGAACCCAACACGAGGGGGACAGATCCCGGAAGCCGTGTCCTCGCGCCTAAGCGCGCGGGGGGATGCCCTCGAGCATCGGGGTGACCGAAAGAAGAGCTTCCCCACGACCGCATGGGTGAGCTTGGACCCACGGGCCGAGGGTCAAGACGTTGGTCCCCATAGACAGCGGGCCACAGCCGAGGATCCGGTCCATCCGCTCCGGGTGCCGCTAAAGACGATGAAATTTTTCGGATAGAAGGGCCGGATGGTGATGTCCTCGCCGGGCCGCTGGCCGCGATAGTCGCACGAGCATCTTCGATGGGCGGTCCGCAACCCCATCCGGCGCCACGACCACCGCGAGCCGGCGGGCCTCCTCGCCAAAGGCGAATGCCTGCGCCCCGCTTGATGTAGCGAAAGGTCTCGGGGGCGCCGCGGGGATCACTAGGCGTAGGCGCGGTCGGAAGTCCACGACGGACTCGCGGCGACGGCGTCCGCCCAGTCGGTGCCGTCGCCACCGGCGTCGGGCGGTGAGTCGGTCGAGGGTGGTGTTGGCGAAGCCGCCCGAGGCGGCGCCACCCGCGCTCGGGCTTCCGCCGACCAGCCGACGGACGGACCGCCCGCCGCCGCGGTAAGCTGGCCGGGTCGGCCGGTGCTCTCGGCCTCTTGCGCCCTTGGCTATATGGTGGTGCTCGCCGAGGCGCTAAGCACCTCGAGGACGCTGCGGTGGGCGATGTAATGACCGGTCGCCAGCGCTTGAGGCATCGCCGCCGCGGGCCTCTTGCGGTTTGCGTGGACGAGGGCCCGGGTGGTCTCGCCACGCTCCAGATCGCCGCCGCTCCTCTGCCGTGTCCCGCTGGGTCGCCGGGCAAGACTCTCGCCGGCCGCCCTTCGGCCGTGCGGGTGGCGCGGCGATGCTTGCCGAGTCGGCGGTGTGCCGGGATGCGCCTCGACCGCTGGGCGGGGCGACCGGTGTCTTGCGTCGGCCTTGTTTGCGTGGTTCGGCCGAGCGAAGGTGAGCTGGTCGCCGGCGTCGCCTCCGGTGAGGCGGGCGCACCGCCGGCGGGCCGCCAGCCGCCGCACCGCCCCACCCGAGGCGCCCGCACCTCAAGGGCGGTGACGCGGCGTCCTTGCTCCGAGGCTCCCGCCCTAGAGCAAGGGAAGGGCGGTGTCATCTTCGTCGCGTGGGGTTGCACACCCAGGGTCGTGGGGCGTCACGGGGTGACGGCCGTATGATCTCGCCGCCTCCCTCGAGGTTCCCCTCCCTAGAGCGAGGGGAGGCAGCGGTGACGCCGTAGCGTGGTTGGTCGGAGCCGGGGCCGGGACGCGGTGACGCACCGGTCCGGCGGCCGAGGCGCCCGGCGCCTCAAGGCCACCGCACTCCGGTCTCCGTCCCCCGTCGGCCGCCGCACCGCAGGCCATGCGGGTGAGCCGAGGAAGGCCGCCGGAGAGGGCCGCACTTCCTTCTCGTCGTCGGAGACATCGAGACGACACACCCCATCGCCCCATCGTTGGAGCTTGGAGCTGAGGAGGCGGGGGTAGAAGGGGGTGGCTGCCGGAGAGAGGGAAGTACCGCATTGGGAGAGGCCGTAGCCGTGAGCCGGTTGATTGGCCCCGCCAAGATGTGGTCTCTTGCGGTGACCGGGAGGCGCCGGGCTCCATCCTTCCCGGCCGGGCGCAAGAGGGGGCCGGGTTGCTTTGTTGGGCGCGGAGGGGCAGGAATGCCGCACTGAAGGAGAGGCCGCGCCCGGCGAGTGGCGGCGACGGAGGCAGCCCTGGGAGAAGGTGGCCCGATCTGCTCCGTCCCTGGCCGCGCAGCGAGGGCGTGCCAGGTCTTGAACTGGACGACCGCGGGGAGGGATGCGGATCTGGTGCTAGTGGTGGGGGCGACCTACGGGCAGCGTAGGCCGCCGGCGGGCGGGTGGCGGCGGTGGGGGCACGCGGGTCGCCCTCATGTCGGGAGGCCTTCACCTGTAGCCTAAGTCGTACAACATCACGCAAGATCCTTGTTCGCTTACCAAAATCCACGAGCTTTGTTTATATACATACAACTACGTACTGTATATACCAGTGCACAGAATGCATCAGCAGAATGAAGGATGCTTCCTCGTTCGCTTTAAAAATGTCTCGCTGCATCACTGGCAGCTGTACGGCTGACCCAAGCTTAGTCCTGACACTGTTTGTCTCGTCACACCGTATCGGTCCTGATATGAACAGGAAATGTATTCAAATGTCCAACAACCAAACCACTTGTCCATTGATCCTATAAAATGTGTGGGAATCCATCGCCAAAGTTTCCCCAGACACACATCGATCACAGACAACCAGCAACATCACTCACTGATCGATCGTCGATCGAGCTGGTAGTATACCACAACATTCATACTACACGAACAACAAGAACCTTGCGTTGCAATTTGCAAACCATCGCCGGCCGTCGATCGTGTCGAGGAAACCAAGAAACGTCAGGAAGAAGAAGATCGAACGAAGCCGGCCGGAGATCGATCGAGCTACGTACTTGTCAGCCATCATGGTGAAGACGGCGACGACGGCGGTGGCGGCGAGCACCAATGACGCCGCGGCGGCGAGGCGCGGCGGTGGTGGTGGCAGCAAGAGGACGTACAAGGGCGTGCGGATGCGGAGCTGGGGCTCGTGGGTGTCGGAGGTGCGAGCGCCGGGGCAGAAGACGCGGATATGGCTGGGATCCCACTCCACCGCCGACGCGGCGGCGCGCGCCTACGACGCCGCGCTGCTCTGCCTCAAGGGCTCGGCGGCCGCGGCGGACCTCAACTTCCCGCTCCGCCTCCCGTTCGACCTGCCACCCGCAGACATGTCGCCCAAGGCCATCCAGCGCGTCGCCGCCGCCGCGGCCGCCTCCTCCTCCTCCTCATCCTGCGCCACGCCATTCGCGCCGCCCTCCTGCGCTGAGAATGACAGTAATGGCAGCAGCGCCAGCGCCTGTACCGACGACGACGCCACGCCGGCGTGGAGCAGCAGCGGCTCGCCCGCCAGCGACGACGTCGTGGACGTCGACGTCTCCGTCTCCTCGCCGGAGTCTACTGTCAGCGGCAGCGAGAGCGACCTCTCCGCCGGCGACGTGGACTACAGCTCGCTCGCGGACATCGACGCCTTCTTCCAGTCGCCCAAGTGCATGGACTACGCTCTCATGGACCCCTGCAGCGCCTTCTTTGCGCCGCCGCCGTCCATGGCGATGCACGACGACGACGACGCCTGCTGCTGGGAGGAGGACGGCGGCGGCATTGCGCTCTGGAGCTTCTCCACTCTCGACTGCTGATCCACCAAGTGGCGTCAGCGAACCCGAAGCAATTCAGTTACTGACTAATCGCCATTCGATCAAGTGACCACAAACTGGTTGCTTCATCGATCGACGGCACAAATTCCATATACATAATATGATAATTTAATTCGATGTATACATACATTCTTAATAAGCTAATTTTTGAGCATTGTAAGAGGGAGCTCTCATGGATGGAGCTACATGTTTTAAGGTAGCTTCCATGCATGAAGTTAACCTCTTTACTATAGCTTGTTTTTTTATTATCAGTAAAAACAACTTCATTGCCAGTATGTATAATTGCACAAAGAAACTGTGTTCTATTCCCTTTTTGTCAGGGAAACACATAACAAAAATAAGGTGTTTGTGCTTGTCTGGGTGAGTTGCTGCTCCATGGCTCTCACGAACTCATCCATAACTCCTTCTGAATGGCCGAAATGCTGGATGATTGTTGGCTCGAATGCAGCCCTGGCTGAGAGTGCCCTGATCTTTGGGGTCTGCTTTTCGTGTATACCACTCATGAGTTCATCCACCTGAATAGTGTTGATCTCGAAGGACCCTTCATCTTGTATGATCTCTATTACCTCCTTATCTGAAGGCCCATATACTGGTATGTAAAATGAATCTAGCATTTCTCTGCTGATCACACCCTGCTAATCAGAAATACCATGTGTGTTATTTTGCTTGTAAAAATACAATAGGTATACTCTCTCCGTCCAAAGAATGCGGTTTTCGTTTTTCAAGAGATCAAATAATATAAATTTGACTAAACTTATATTAAAAAGTACTAACATTCTTGGCACAAACCATTAGACTAGTTATAGAATATACTTTCATGATAATTTTATTTGGATACATAAATGCTATTACTATCTTACTATAAACTTAATTAAATTTGAGATAATTTAGCCGTAGTCAAATTTGAGATAATTTAGCCACCATGGCTCCATAATTACATTCTTTTGTGGGCAGAGGAGTCCGGGCGGATCCAGTGATAAAATCTAGGGAGGCTAGGCTAAAGAGAGTTAGAGAAAGAGGTGAGTTGTGGGATGTCAAAACATAGGACACCGATTGGACCTTACTGGAAAACGCTGCCAAATATGAGAAAAGGCCAAGTCACGACTATTTTTTTTTTTTCAAACTCCAAATCTTAATTCATTTTCTAACACATAATTAATAGATACTATATAGTCACTATATAGTTCAATAAAGTTGTCAACTAATAATTTATACGTTTTTTTTTTTCACATATATCTAATTTATTTATTTTAATTTGCAACACATGTCTATGTATTTTGAATATACATTTAGTTGAAATTTAGTTTGAATATGGTAGTCCTTCCGCGGTCCATATCTTCTAACGTCAAAGTTGAAAATTTAGTTTGAATATGGTAGTCCTTCCGCGGTCCATATCTTCTAACGTCAAGAATCTAGATTTTGATTTTTACATCTTAATCTTATGACTTTCTTATTGTATCTTATATAAAATCTCCTTTATATTTTTTATTGAACATAAAGATTTAATAAGGTTGTAGACTGCACTAGTCTGGTCATATCATAAGTAGTATAATGGTATAAATGTACAATGATTATTTAAAGTTGCACCCATGCCACTAAGATCGATGATAGAGGTTGAAGTAAGATATTAGATGGGTAGCTATGCAAATCTCAAGAGGATATTAATATTGTAGTCTTATATATAACCACAATTTACACCAATGAAATCTCAAAGAAATAGTTATGACCACATTGGTCTACACTAACCCTCCTCAACTTCTCAAGCTTTTTGAAAATTTTTATGTGTAATAATATTTATTATAAATTAGATGTTACAATTATACTATCATGTAAAAGATTTTAGTTAAATCATTATGTATAAATTTGTCTAAAATATCAATTCTAGAAATTATATGCCATGGTTATAAATATAATTTGTAAACATTTTTTAGTATATGAGTTGTTAATGAAACATTTTTCACGATCACTAAAAAAATAAGACATATATTTACCACTCATGCATGCATGTCTAGCTCCTCTAAACAATTCTCAACATATATGTTTTTAAATTATCTCTTAATATGTTTCATATTAATAGAAGTGGGTAATATAGAAACATGTGTGTGTGTAGTAATTTCAACAAAAATTATAATTTATGTTATTTTTCAAAATCACGGAATTGGCAAATCTTTTTAAAAAATAAAATATATCAAATGTTTAGTTATTATCTATGGCGATTAGTGCCAAAAATTTTTTCTAATCTATGAGGATTTGTAAGATTTTTTCTAGCATATCTAGTGAGGATTAATATGGAGGCGCCTTTGAGGTAACTCTACTTAGAATATCTAGGACTTTTGGAGATTGATGATTAAAGCCAACAATTTTTTTCCAAAAAAAAAAAAAAAAAACAAATGTTTATAATTATTGTGCAAATTTATAATATTCATCCTTTTTCTTTGGGGGCTTCGTTGGGTGTCTCAAAACAAACAAATCCGAGAGTTTTAGCGTGGAGTCATTGACCATTTGGCTCATTGAAAAAAATGATGGATGAAGCTAGAACTTATGGTCTAATGGGGCCAAGAAGATAGCTGTGAATTCTCTTGCCTTCCATGGCTAATCTTTTCAGCTATCATTGTTGTAACTAATTAGCTTTTGGTTTTGCTTCGCCCTGAGACCTTTCTTCTATTACCTTTCTTCTCTATCAATAGAAATGGACAGTGTGTGTAAGTGGACATGTAAAACCCTCGATATGTGCTATGCATTCAAAATAAAACTAATTAGCTGATACAAACAAGAAACATATATAATCAACTTGAAAAAAATTTACCATACCCTTGATGCCATGTCATTTAAAGGAATGAATGAAAAATCCCATGGTTGAATGGACTGGTAGGAAGTGTCACTGGAAGGTCGCCCGCGCATGGAAAGCACCATTTGACCTTTAGAGACCAATTCTTGAGCCCGTGCGTTCAAGAAATTTGTGAAATCCTTTCTGAATTGTTGGCCAAAAGCCTGAACAACGAAGGGACGCCTTGCTTGCCTGAGACCCTCGTCTTTGTCATACATAGGGATCCTGCTCTTCTTTAGATCCTCGGGTACCTGTTATTTCAACGTGCCTACGTAAATCTGCAGAGATTTATTGCGTATTGCAAGTCAGGGCCTATCTAGATTACCTGGGATAGCCAATTCAAGCTATTTGATGACAAAACTAGATTCAAGGAATTACTGGTGAAGAGTCTTTTGTAGAATGATCCAGGTACAATAGCAGTAAAAACAGGACCAAAATCCTGTGTGCTTTGCTGGAATGCAAACAACCTCTTTGCAACGTTATCGAAGTCATTATCAGGAAGATCATTCAGTAGCACTGATATCTCAGGTATTATTTCCTTGTGATCTGAGCAGTGATGAAAAATCGTGTCAACTGCAGTTTTAACAAGGGTCAGTGCGTTCGGTCCAGATGAGCATCCCAAATCAGTGATCACTACGTTTCTGAGTGTGTTGGTATATTTCCACAAGCTTGTGACAGCCTCCTGTATCAAAGGCTTCATCCTGTTTTGCCCTGCATTCTAGGAGGGAAATGTAGATTTTGTTCAGAATTTTGAACAACCGAACTTTTTTTTTTTTTTTTTTTTTTTTTTTGCGAATAGAACAATCTAACCGTTTATCTCTGCTGATAGAAACAAACATTTAATCATTCGCCTACTTCGTTGCTGTGGCATATTTTTGACAAAGGGGAAGTGCACTAGTTTACCAAATCCTTATGATTTGGACAAAAAAAGATACCTTTCCAAATAGGACCCAAGGATGGTACAAAGACTGAACTTCTGCACCAAATCTTTGTGACCTTCACCCACTTTCGTAACAAGCCAAAGTTGTGAAATGTCAAGAACAACACATAGAAGCAGAGCATAGTAATGCTTACCTGTCTGGTAGAATTCCGAGCATAGCTCGCTTCTCCTTCTCCCCTATTCATGTGTAGAGATTGCTCAGAGGCCATGTTGGTTCTATAGCAAACCTTGTGTTGATGCAGAGGCTACCACCAGAAATTGTAGGTCCTAGAGATCAACAATAAAAATGCTACGATTTCATAGATTTATCTGATTGCCTGGCACTTCAGAAAGTATATAACAGTTGGCATGCCAGTTACTGTGTCAGCTAAAGGCAAACGAGATGATCCAACAACTGAATATTTTTTTTTTTTGGACATTTCCAACAACTGAACATTATTATTTAGATTGGCTAGCTAAATGCAAACCATATGATCCAAAAAATCACCATCAATATTTAGACTAATTGTATTGTCTTAACGCTGGGGCTAGACAGAGGGTCCCTTGTCACCCATGCTGTTCATACTAGCAACGGATTCGGAACGATCTAAGCCTGCTGCTACAGATAGCACCCCAAGAGCTAGAGACGCAGTCTGAAAGCTGCTGCTACTCTTCTTTTCATTTTCCTTCTTGTCTCCTCTGTTTTGTCATCCTGGCCTGAAATGAAATGAAATGGCAGAACACCTGCCAAAATTATTATGCTAAAAAAAATAAATACAATGATTGAAAGATCATTAACATATACAGAAGATATGACGAAGTTCAACATGTATAGGAGTCTCGCTGCCAAAATTATTCTGATGTCCCGTCCGACACTAGGTTGGCCGGGAGCATGCCTGCTGGGGGAAGTAGATGCGCCCAGTGTGAAAGAGGGGGTGACCGGGGCCATTGAAGGCAGAAATTGAAGCCATGATCTGTGTGCCATTGGCCACGCCTCTTATAGTCAGGGACCGCGCGGCGTCCGGGCGCGTACACCCGGCCTCCAGCCGATTCGTCGTAGTAGGCGATGCATTGGAGGGCCGCATGGCGGCCAATGCAACCCTCCAAGCCCGGCGACGTTGTTGGGGGCGGAAGCTGGGCATTCCACGTGGACCAAGGCGAGGCCCCGGCTGCCGTTGAGGAGCTGAAGGCGCGCCTTAGTGGGTGGTTGTACCCAGTCCAAGCGTCGTCGTTTGAGAAACTATTGGGCGGGGCATTTGACCTCACCGCCATGAACCTCAACACCGAGGGCTTGGAGGAGGATCCCTGATCTGCTCCTCGGCCGGGATCGCCTTGTGTTGCATATTCGCTCCAATGTAATCTTTGTGGTTGTATCCAGGTAGTTGTTAGATCTCGATTCAGGTAATTGTGGTTAGGGTCTCGCCTTGTTTGTTTGAATTTTTTTTCTCCTTAATGAAAATCTGGCAACGGCGTGGTCTTCTAAAAACATGTATAGGAGTCTAAAGTACACCTAAGCCCAATATAAATACGTTTAACACAGTCCCCATAGTCGCAACAGCAAAAGCACAAACATTCAGACCGAGGGAAACTCAATGAAAAGACCTTTACTGAAGATGTTTAACATATGGCGTCCACAATATTAATGTTGTCACAATAAACCATTGCGGCTTTACTGAAGATTCATGTAGCAATTCAGGAAGTCAGGTTGCTTCAGCACATCCATTTGCCAGTTGCCACGAATCCACTTTCCCTAAAAAATACCTTTATAGGAAATTGAGAGAACTAAACTAAGGGTAATATGGGAGATTCTCTGCAGCAGACTGAGAAAACAAGCATCTCCTTTCCATCTACTGTCACATAGGACCCACAGGTTAGTGGCTCTCATTTTCTTTTGAGTGAAATGCATCATTAGTCCATTAACCAAAATGGGTTTCACTTAGGTTCATTAACTATGAAAATGATTTTTTGGGTCCATAAACTTTTTAAGTGATGCATCTATAGTCCATACCCCTTCGTTTATGTTTTTTATTTTACAAAAACATCCCTCTCATTTTCTTTTTCTTTCACATGTGTACCCCTCCCGAGGCTGCACAACCGTCGCGCTCTCCTCCGTGTGAGCTTATTGGCTCACCGGGCTCATGCCCATCGAACCCAACAAGCTCAGGCTCTACCTTGAGCTCATGCAGTCCGCAGATGATGGTAGCCATCCACTTATCAATCGCCCTATCCTCGCACAGCAACCTTAGCCGTGAAGTCAGGCCCGAAAAGTCGAGCTCTCGGTTCGCCACTGCCGCGTACCCACTCTGGCCACACCTGTCGAGCATGTTGTTCCCCTACTTCATCGCAACATAGCTCGCGCCAGACGCTCTTGAACTCACGTAGCTCCATGTGTGCTGCCCAATCGCTGTTGCCGCACATGTGGTCGCCCTCGCACCGCAGCACATCGTCCTAGCTAGATATCCCATGCGCCCGTCCTCCACCTCCGCCCGCTCGGCGGCCGTATACCGCAGCTTAGTACCCCAGCACCCACCAAAGCGCTTCTAGAAGGAGAAGCCGCCGTGGCTGACCTCCTACTTTGTGGTATTTGCCGACCGAAGCTCGCTAGCGTTGGCAGCGTCGACAGCGGCGGCGAGACGAATCCTAGTTGTGTGACGAGGTTGCCGCTGTCGCTGGGCATTGGTGTGTTGCATGATGCATGCCCACGGAAGCCATAATGACTGAAAACACGAAGGAAGGGGGATTCGCACCACATAACGTAAATATGAGAATAATACGGAAGGGCGTGGTCGCGCGGCAAAGGCTGTGATCTAGCGTTTGGAGAAGCCGCAAAGGTAGAGCACCAGATTGAGGCATATATGTCCGACACGATGGCCTTGGTTGGGCTTGAGCGTGGAGCACCCTATAGCTCCGCCCCTGCGTGGCATGCAACAACGAGCTTGAGGGCTGCGGGCATGCATCGGCGACCGTGAGGGCTTTGCGGTGCATGCGCGCAAACGCACAACCTAGAGGGGTATGCATATGAAACAAAAAGAAATAGATGGATGTTTCAAGAAAATAAATACATAAATGAAGGGGTATGGACCATAGATGCATCACAAGTTGATGGCCTAAGTGAAAATTTGGCCAAAAGTTAATGGACTAATGATGCATTTCACTCTTTTCTTTTTTCCTATAGGCTCTGTGTGGCACCGCGACAGTGTCACCACATGTCAATGTTAGGATGAGGGGGGAAAGGGGTTTGAGAAAAAAATGTGCTTGATCCCCCTCTATTTGAGGGATTGAGGGGGATTTTTGAGGAATTGACAAAACATATAGAGAAAAAGTATCGATAAAGGAGATCTAATGGAGTATTTATTTTTTTTTTAAAATCTCATTCCCTATATCACAGTTTGTAAGAATAGGAAAATGTTTTTCTGAATCTAGTAAAGATGGTCTATTTCTCTTGCATTTTGTGATGAACACCATTGTTGAACTTTGTCAGCGTTTCCCAATTAAGCATGTTGGTTATCAGAGCGTGGTCTCTAATCTTCAGAGCTATGCAAGTGAACAACTTCACGCTAGCTCTTCTGCCTTCAGAAATTGTCATTGTTGAACCTTGTTACGTTGCACAAAGCAGGCCGCTTTACAACATCTTATCCACTTCTGCTTCTAATAAGAGACTAAAGACTATGCTCCATGTTTGCTAAACAATAGTACAAGCTAACTATCTCCACCCTTTGCCGAAACTCTCTGTTAACGACTTGCTTTTCCACTAAAAATCCACTAAAGAATATTTTGCTCCTCCGGCCAATGACCGGTGGGATTGCTTAAAAAGAAGCTTTGGACGCATCTGGCGATACTGCATGCGTGCAAGTATGCCATGCTTGACGCCGCGCGCGTGCATGACGCTGCCATGGCGAGGTCCTCATCAAGATGATGGCGAGTCCAGCACCAACTGCCTCAACAAGATACTCATCCCCAACGCCTCCACCGAGAATCTCCAAAACCCCCTAGCCAGATTGCTGAGAATTAAGGGAACCGAGCGGAGGAGCAAGCCGGACGCCATGCATGGATAAGCTCCTGCGCGCGAAGGAGAAGAAAACAACAAGGGGCGGTCACGGGCGCTTGTGTGTTTTCCAGCGTCATGCAGCACCTGGCCCTGGCAGCAGCAGCGCTCAACAAAGATTCGCGTTTCTCCGCATGCAGCAGCATCTTTGCGGCTTCGAGAAGAGTGTGTTGGCCTGCACTGGCCCGTGACGCCCGCCGTTCAGCGCATGCAGCCGGCGCGACCCTGGCCGAGCTCTCATCCAGACTACAAATCAGCACCCCTTGTTTCCCCAGCTTCGTTGACGCCTCCGCCCGCCCCCGCCGCCCCGCCCACATTGACCTCCCAATCCTCGGCGGCGCGGCCGCCCCACGCCCCACCACCGGCCAGACCTGTCGCTTCTTCTTCTCCGTCGGCGGCGGCGGCGCTCGGTGCTGGCTGCCCTTGCCCGGGGCGCATCGCCCTCTTCCCTCCCATGGGCGACGGCGGCTCCACTGGGCGCCTGGATCTGGCAGCAGCTCGCGCCCTTCTCCCTCCTTCTCTGTCCCATCGCTGGTGAACTGTTGCGGCGACATCATTTGTTCTTACGACGCAGTGGGCTAGAGGTAATGTTCCAGTCTTGTATGTATCCGATTCCTATGTTTCAGCCTTTGATATTGTTGTGTCCTCTTCTTCGTGTGTGCAACATATTGTTTACTGGGAGTCTGGGACATGCTGAGGTACAATGTTCATAAGGTCAAGATGCTACTATATAATGGTAGCTAACTGATCATGGCAATGAGATTGGAGCTGACATAGGCACAAATCATATATATAATAAAAACTCCTGGCATTTTAAGAGAGGAGCAGCATGGCAGATATGTATCGGTACCTCTATAAAACTAAAAGATGCATGTTAAAGTGATCAGGTTAGAACCTGTAACAAATTGACAGGGGCAGCATTTGGCCCTAAAGATTTTTGCAACATGCCACAAATTAATGTCCTGCTGATCCTTGGTTGATTCTCAATGCATCATGTGCAAGGTGATAAGATGAGTGTACTGTGTATGGGGGATTCAGATGTAAAGAAAAGGCAGTAGCGGTCTTGTACATAGGCACTGCAGATTTAAATTTGGCAAATTCCTAACAATTTTGGGAACAAACCATATAAAATTAATTAGTACAAAATTATGTACAAAATATAAAACCGTGGCAAAGAAATCACAGTGATCAACTTAGGATCATTGGCTGAGTAGGGAAATGAAGCAAAAAAGGCCTATCATTAAACATAACTCTTACTGTCTCATCATCACACGTCCTGATCCCATTTGCACTGCCTAACCAAATCCACATGCCACCAAGGTGGCAGGGAGGATGAAGAATAGAAGGGCTAGTTTCAGTAATCAAGTGGACATTGATCCATAGTTTTCAGAAATTAGCAGCACAGTCCAGTTTTCAGAAACTTAACAGACAGCAACTCATTGACAGTTTTAAAAAATAGCAACAAATTCTCGTTAATTTGAAAATTCAGAAACTTAATAGTCAGAATAATAGATTAATATACGACCCTGACAATTGCAGAATAACATATGGCCCAGCTAACATATTGCAGATTACTTAACCATCAAAATTTATTCACAAATGTTGGTTTTGTGATCAGGATTGTTTTGTCACCAACATCAACAGGCTAGCGCAATCAGGGATCGAGTCAACAGGAATTTTCTGCAATCTCTCCCAACTAAACTGGCTTAAGAGACATTTCATCAAATGAAAGGCTCCCTGACCTGTTGCAATTGGCAAGGAAACTGAAACAGGCAGGAGTCAGGAAAGAGAAGAAAATATAATCGTCGAGATGGATCAAACCCAAGATGTCGTTGGCCAGGCAGGACGGACTGCACGCTGGCCTGGCTTGTGGAGGCGGTGTAGCACGAGACCTCTAGGTACCCGAGGTGGACGAAAGGCGCACGGGCACGGCGTTGGCCCCTGGAACGCGACATCTTCACCGCCGGGCGGTGGAGAGGAGGCCGGAGGCTGTGGTCAGCGTCGCGGTGCAGTAGTCATAGGGAGCGGGGGTCGGAGGGAGGTCGAGCTCGGGCTCAGCAACCGGTGGGCGAGGCGCCTGGGCGGGAGTCGCGGCGTGGCAGGAGTGCGTCGCGGGGCGGGGGACTGAAGCCGAAAGGGCAAAAGAGGGGGCGGGGCTTAAAGAGCAAGGGTGCACTAACGATTTCATTCGAAGTCTTTTTAGTAGTATTTTTTTTTTTTGTGGTAATCTTTTTAGTAGTTGAGATTTAACCTTTTTTTTTTTTTCTTTTGTTCCTTAATAAATACAAGACAGCAGAACACATTCTTAAAAAAAAAAAAAAAGACAGCAGAACACATTCTTGTCAAAAAAAAAAAAAAAAAAAAAAAAAAAGAAAAGACAGAAGAACACATGTTTTTTTTTATATTTTTCGTCTTCATGCTCAGATTAGTTGCTCTTAACGTGCTTTTGTATCCAGGTGCTATTTTGTGTTCTTATATGCACTTTGTGTTGAAGCCATCACGGCCACTCTGTCAGTTATCCACCCAAATAAGACATTTAACATGCCTATGTTGCTTTGTTTCCTTTTGTTCCTTACAAATGCCGCTGAGAGCCTATTCATTCCTCCTCCTTGTTATCTGCATTTTGGGTTAGCCTCACTCAGTTTTTTTGGCACTGTTTGTTTATGTCATTCCCTACATCAGATATACATTGCTGGATCTTCTTGCCGGTGAACTGTTGCGACAATATCTCCCTCTTATGGTGTCGTGATCTCCAGGTAATGTTCTGTACTCTTATCGTGTGCTCTTATTACTTCGTTGTGCACAACACATGTTCTATCTTCTTAGCTATTTGTGTAGTAGAACATACTAACGGACTCATTGTATCCTCTCCCACACCCCCCCATTTTGTTACTTTTAAAAAAAAAAAAAAAAAAAAAACCATCTTTTTCCCTCCCTTTTCATCTTCGTTTTCGTATTGCCTTCGCTCTATTTTTGACCTGTGCCTTTTCTGCTACTTACTACCTAATATAAGCTCGCATCGTTTGCTTTCTAGGTGCCTTTCAGTGCTTGTTATTTTTTTTTCATTTTTTGTCCCAGGTTCTATGGTTACTGTGTGGCCATGTGCTCAGCTTCTCAGCAATGTTGTTGTTCATGTGTCTTATCTACCCATTCTGCGAGTAGTGGCATACCGTTGTCAGCTTCCATATGTTTCACTCATAAATGAGGTCCCCAGCGCCTATATGGCATTGAGGTTGACCTACCTTCATTATCTTCACAATGTGTGCCATTCGGCTTTTTTTTTGGTCAGGTTTACATCTCGGTTGTTCTGCCGCCTATGAAGATACTTCTTTTCAGGCACTCATTTGTCTACAGGGTGTTTCACCATAGTAGACTATAGTTCCTGAGAATTGGTTCTGTGCAGGCAGCTTATGAGGCACCTGTTTTTGGTTGCCAATAGATGCGCACACATTTCGTGCATGGTTGTTACAGCTTCACAGTATGGGTTACCAAATAGTTTAACCATGCTTACCTCGACAGAGGAGTTACTGCAGGAGATTGCAGTATGAGCGATCCCTTCTTAGGTTTGCTATGTTCAGCATGTTGCTTGTATGCTATTTGTTTTCATTGTTATTGTTTGTCGGATTTTGTAGCAAAATTATGCTGGGCCAATAAAAAAAAACTGCACACCTGCCTTGTTTTCCAACACAATTCCCTTTACATTACTTGTTTGGGGCCTTTCCTCTCTCTCGTCTCCTTGTTTTTTATGGGTCACTAATGTCCACAGGTGAGCTCTTGCGCCCTCATGGATGCAACTATTCAGGGAGATGCATTGGGATCATGTACGTGATACCAAAAAAGCTTCTGCTTTTGCCTGCCATTTTTTTACAGCCTTGTTTATTTGATAATCCTCTTTTTACTTATGCATGTTGTATGTATGTGCATGACTATTATCAAAACACAATCTGCTTACAACTTGTTCAGTGTTGGTGTCGGCGCCTGAGGCAGGATCTTCTAAACTAAGACATAAAAGAGGCTGTATGTTGCTTGCCTGCGTTCTTCAAGTTGTAACCTCTGTTTTAGACTGCCTCTGTTCGCTTCTTATCTCATCCATTCTTGTGCTAGATGTCCCTGACCGCCATGTTGTTTCCAATTCTTGTGCTACTGAATGTCACCAGAAACGGAAACAAAATTTAGATCAGCGTCACTTGTCTCAAAGAGGTAAGATTGTTAAGTTGGCACTTGTCTATGCATGCTACATGGCATAGCTATTTGCGGCTTTTCTATTCCATGGCCCTTTTATTTTTTGCCGTCCACCTATCTCCTCTACTTACTGATGTATCTATTCAATTAGGAAATTCTGCCGCTGGTTCGATAGATTCCAGACGTGCCCGTCTCGACGAGCCCTTCATGGAAGCACCAAAAGGTATACTTTCCTTGGTTTTTTTTTTTTTGAAGGTCTACTTTCCCTGGTTTCCATAAGCCTTTCTCAGTCTATGAAATGAAATCCAGTGTTTCCTGCTTTTTTGGCACTGCATTCTTAGCACACCCTGTTGCTTGTGTGCTATTTGTTTTCATTGTTATTGTTTGTGGGATTTCACAGCAAAATTATGTTGCGCCAATCAAACAAAAAACTCCACACGCCTTGTTTTCCAACACAATCTCCCGATACATTACTGTATCTGTGCTTTTGTTTGGAGCCTTTTCATCTCTCTTGTCTTCTTGTTTTTATTGCGTCATTAGTGTCCACTGCAATGAGCTCTTGCGTCCTCATCGATGCAACTATTCAGGGAGATGCGTTAGGCATGTACGTGGTACCAAAAGAGCTTTGACTTTTGCCTGCCATTTTTTTGCAGCCTTGTTTGTTTGATCGAATCCTCTTTTTCCTTATGCATGTTGTATATATGGGCATGACTGTTGTCAAAATACAATCTGTGACTGCTGTCAAAATACAATCTGCTTACAGCTTGTTTGGTATCGGTGTCGGCGCCTGAAGTAGGATCTTCTAAATTAGGACACAAAAGAGGTTGTATGTTGCTTATCTGCATTCTTCACATTGCAACCTCTGTTTTAGACTGCCTCTATTCTCGTTTTATCTCATCCATTCTTGTGCCAGATGTCCCTGACTGCCATGTTGTTTCCACTCCTCGTGCTACTGAATGTCGCCGGAAACGTAAACAAAAATTAGTTCAGCGTCGCTTGGCTCAAAGAGGTAAAATAAATTGTTAAGTTGGCCCTTATCTATGCGTGCTACATGACATAGCTATTTGTGGCTTTTCTATTCTGTGGCCCTTTTCTTTTGCCTTCCACCTATCTCCTCTACTTACAGATGTAGCTATATATACAATCAGGAAATTCTGCCGCTGGTTCGATAGATTCCAGATGTGGCCATTTCAACGAGCCCTTCATAGAAGCACTAAAAGGTATACTTTCCTTGGTTTCGGTAAGCTTTTCCCAGTCTATGGAATGAAACCCAGTGTTTCCTGCTTTTTGGGCACTGCATTCTTCTTGCACAACATAGTTTACATCCTGATACCTTTTCCACATCTGCAGCATCATATCCAGGAAGATCATACCATGGCTCACCGGATTTGAAATGCCCTTACTGCCATGCTGTCTTCTGGTACAGCGAAAGGGTTAGAACTGAATCATCGTACCGTGGAAGAAAGGTGGTTTATAACGGTTGCTGTAAAGGCGGGAAAGTCTCCATACCACCGTTTCTACCACATCCAGAACCTTTGGCTTCATTGGCAAGGTTTGATGGCGATGCAAGGTCAAACAGATTCATGAGAAACATTAGGCAATATAATTGCCTCTTTGCTTTCACATCAATGGGAGCAAACATAGACCATTCAATGAATGATGGACGTGGTCCTCCTGTGTTCAAGATATGTGGTCAGATTCATCATCGTATTGGCTCTTTGCTCCCACCAGACGGCAGCCCTCCAAAGTTCTTACAGCTATATATATATGACACGTCTAATGAAATCAACAATAGGATAAGGTCGTTAAACCGAGAAGAGTCATCCCAGGCAAACAGATCGATAAAGCAAGAAGAGGCATCCCAGGCAAACATAGATCCATCTATAGTCCAGTCCCTTATGCACATGTTTGATGGCCATAATCCTTTTGTCAGGCAGGTTAGGGTTGCAAGAGACAGGCTGCAAGATTGTGGTGACCAAGAATTGATAATCAGAATTGTAGGAGCCAGAGAGGGAGATCCAGTTCAGTATAACTTGCCGACTGCCGATCAGCTCGCTATGTTTGTTGTTGGGGATTTCACCTTAGACACGTTTCAGCATGACATAATCATAGAAACACGGTCCGGTGGTCTTAAACAAATATCTGCTCGACATCCTGCTTTCATGGCCTTACAGTACCCCTTGTTATTCCCATTTGGTGAGCGTGGGTTCCAGGTGGGTGTCCTATACCAGGGTGCTAGACCTACAAACACAAAAGCACGCATCAAGGTCACTATGCAGGACTACTTTCGCTACATGTTTCACTATAGACAGAACCAACCCAATCCGTATCTTTGTTATGGAGCCTTGTCGAGCCAGGCTAAGGTTGATGCTCGGGCCTGTATCGACGAAAACAGACTATGGTACATACTTGATAACCAAAAGGATATCCGTTTGGAAAGCATCCAAGGTATATTAGATGCAGTTAACCATGGTTGCATATATGGCAATGAAATGGGCAAGCTGACTGTGCTGCCTCCATCATTCACTGGTGGTCGGCGCTACATGATTCAGAATTATCATGATGCAATAGCTATATGCAGAGAATATGGCCCGCCTGATTTCTTTGTCACTTTTACGTGCAATCCTAAATGGCCAGAAATTGCTGAAGGTATCCTTGAAGCAGGACAAAGACCAACTGATAGAGCTGATATTGTTGTTAGAGTCTTTAATATGAAGCTTAAAGAACTCTTAAATGATATACGAAAAGGACATGCATTTGGCCCATGCAGTGCAGGTATTGTCATCAAACTCTTCATGCAAATTATTCTGTATGACAAGCCTATCTTTTCCTTGTTCATCCAGTCTTGTTGTTTTCAGCTTCTGTGGATCTTGATCGTCTTCTTCAATTTACAGTTCTCCATACTGTTGAATTCCAAAAACGTGGCCTTCCACATGCACACATCATTTTATGGACCTCCACTGATACATCGCAGCCGACTCCAACATTAATTGATTCTTTTGTGAACGCCCAGATACCTGACCCAAAGATTGATCCATTGGGCTATGCTCTTGTGGCTGAACACATGGTTCATGGCCCATGTGGAAAGTACAACGTTAGCTGTCCCTGTATGAAGAATGGAAAATGTTCCAAGTTTTTTCCCAAAACGCTACCAAGAAGAAACATGTGTCGATGAGGACGGGTTTGCTATATACAAGCGTTGCCAAAACAATTTATATATCAACAAAGGAGGCCTCCAGCTGGATAATAAGTGGGTTGTTCCACACAACATTTCATTGCTGAAAAAATACCAGGCTCACATCAATGTTGAATGGTGCAACAAAACAACCTTCGTAAAGTACCTCTTCAAATATGTGACCAAAGGTGCAGATTGTAGCAAAGTGTACCTCCAGAGAGTTAGGAACACAGAAGATACTCCATATGACAAGGAAACTGGAACTGTGAATGAAATAAAGGAGTACTTAGATTGTCGCTACATCTGTGAGCAAGACGCATGCTGGCGTGTATTTGGATCGACATTCACAGGCACTATCCTTCTGTTGAGAGGATGCCCGTTCATTTGCCCAACGACAACTTCATCACGTTTAGTGCCAAGGCCAAGATGGATAGGGTTCTTTCACAGGAATTTTATGCAAAACAATGCTTACTGAATGGTTCATAGCTAACCAACTACATTCTGAGGCTAGAGAGCTTACTTACTGTCAGTTCCCTTCTAAATGGAGATGGGAAGCAAAATCAAGGTCATGGGAAAAACGTTGCCGCCACCGTCCCAGAATAGGCCGCATAACGTTATGTGCACCTGTCTGCAGGGGAACGTTTTTACCTTAGGATGCTCCTGCTGGTAGTCAAAGGAGCACTCAGTTTCACAGACCTTAGATATCACAACGGTATTCAACATCCTACATTCAAAGAGGCCTGTAGATCTCGTGGCCTCCTTGGCGATGACCAGGAGTGGTACAATGCTTTTGATGAGGCTGCGGCTTGGGCTACTTTTAGCGCAGCTGCGGGAAGCTATTTGTGACTATGATCCTTTTTTTGTAAAGTTGGAGATGAATATGCCTTATTTGAAAAAAGTCTGGCGCCTCTTGGCTGATGGCATTCCATATCAGTTTGGGGATATAATAGGCAACTGGGATTACCAGATGCCTGACAGTCAGATTAGAGAGTACTTGCTCGAAGAATTGTCAACAATATTTGCCAAAAGCGGTTCTAGCATTTGTGAGTTCAACCTGCCACAAAAAAACAGCTCAAGTTATTCTTTATCTACAAACCGTCTCATTGATGAAGAGCTGTCATATCATTCTGTTCAGTTGTTGCATGAGACCAGCCTGTCATCCACTCTGAATTCTGACCAACTTCGGGCCTTCAACTGTATAATTGACAGGGTGCACAACAATAAGCCCGGTTTTTTCTGTCTCTGGTTATGGAGGCACAGGGAAGACCTATCTATGGACATGTATTGTCACCCATCTAAGAGCTCTAAAAAAGATTGTTCTTACTGTTGCCTCTTCGGGAATAGCTTCTCTGCTGCTGCCAGGGGGGCGCACAGCTCATTCCCGTTTCAAAATTCCGTGTGATCTAGACATTGCTACAGTTTGTGACATTAAAAGAGGGTCCATGCTGGCAGAGCTAATAGAGGAAACATCACTAATAATATGGGATGAAGCTCTAATGACTAATAGAAGAGCTTTTGAAGCTTTGGATAGGACTCTTCGCGATGTGCACTCTACTCATTTCCCAGATGCTGCTGCTGTACCGTTTGGTGGAAAGGTTGTAGTGCTCGGTGGTGACCCCAGGCAGATATTACCTGTTATTGAAGGTGGGAGTCGAGAAGAAATTGTAAATTTGGCTATAGTTAGCTCCAGTCTCTGGTCCGCAGTTACAGTTCTGCACTTAACAGAGAATATGCGTTTGTCATCATCAAGTAAAGGTTTAGATGCCCAAAAAGATTTAGCTGATTTTAGCAAATGGATATTAGATGTCGGTGAAGGCAATATAGAGGCTGTGGCAAAGGAAGGGAAACTGAAGCTTCATGGATTAGGATACCAGATGATTTACTTCTTATGACTGAAGATGATAAGTTATCTTGCATAGTTGATTCAATTTACCCAGATTTGCAGATACATTATCGGAACGAAGCGTATCTTAGAGAGCGAGCTATTTTAACACCTACAAATGTTGTAGCAGCGGCAGTCAATGACCACATTGTGTCTTTATTACCAGAGACACAAAAGGAGTACCTCAGTGCTGATAGCATATCGAAGTCCACAGGTGGCCACGAATCTTATGATTTATTATATCCTGTTGAATTCTTGAATACCTTAAATGGAAACAATTTCCCACCCCACAGATTACTTCTGAAAAGGGGTGTACCAGTGATGTTACTGCGTAACTTGAACCAGTCTAATGGTTTGTGCAATGGCACAAGGCTTACTATTACAGCCCTAGGAGAAAGGATCATAGAGGCAAAAATCATGACTGGAACTCATGCAGGCGAAAATGTCCTTATACCTCGAATTTCTTTGACTCTAGAAAGTACAAAGTGGCCATTTGTTCTTGAGAGGCGTCAGTATCCATTAAAAGTATGTTATGCTATGACTATTAACAAAAGCCAGGGCCAAACTCTTTCTGCTGTTGGTGTCTACCTTAAGAAGCCGGTTTTTCGCCCATGGCCAGTTGTATGTTGCCGTCTCTCGTGTTACCTCAAGACAGGGGCTTAAACTTTTAATAGAGGATGAACATGGTGCCTGTACAAATGAAACAAAAAATGTTGTTTACAAAGAGGTGTTCGCTTCTCTTACGTCTACAGAAACACCGCACCACTTACTATAGGAGGCACCACGCATAACGTGTCACAGGATGAGCAGAGTGGTCTTATGGCTGATATTATGAACCCAGTTAATATTCCGGTAAGCAGCTTGAATGCCCTGTACTTATATTTATTTCTATTTCTATATTGTTATCTTTGCATTTGGGTAATCTGGACCAACCAAATAAACTAACAAAATTTCCATTCGATTCCCACTTAGACACCTCCTCTGGGTTTCGAGCTTTGTCAGACACCGCAGGAACACACTTTCACTGAGTGAGTTGGATTATAATCCAATACTGGTGCACATGATCATCGCAGTCCAGACACTTGCGTTGTGTTTTGCAATCCATATCACTGACAGACCTCAGCGTCTTACTGTTAACAGGTGTTCTACACAAAAACAGTCTGTTCGCAGGCAGCTATTCCAGGATAGCAACACCGATGAAAAGGTACGCATGCAAAAATTGTTTGGTGCCATCATTCGGTACTTTGTAAATCAGTGCACAAACATGTGTATTCAAATGCTCAGGCTTACCGCAGCTTTGTTCATTCCCTGTGCCACCTGGCCAGTATTAACATATGTACACATTTGTTTCTCAACACATACAGGAACAAACAAGGAGTGAAGAAACCAATGGAAACAAGACTTGGACACGGCGAAAAGAAAAGGCTGCCTCATTAGCCAATTCCAGGGCCAAGAAGTAGGTTTGCATACGGAGCTCAAGAACAGCCATGCTACACCTACATCAATCCAATAATGTTGGCTTTTTTGTATTATGTACAGACCAAAGATAGAAGACTCCAAACAGGAACAAAAGAGCAGTGGACGAAATGAACGCTAACAACCGCACCGCAAATGCCCCAGGTTCAGACGGATCTACCTCCTTGATACAGACTCCCCTGGCTCTGCTTCTTATCAAAATAATCGTCAGCATTGCTTCTATAAAATATGTTTGTTCTTCCTCTGCTGTTGTACAATCTATTATAGCATTTCCTCCGTTTCTCTCTACGCAGATTGCTTACATTTTGGGGGCTAAATAAGACGATTCCCTTCATATGCATGTTACTTTTTGACATGCCTCCACTCCACTTTTTTGTGTCACATATCGCCTCTACAACTCCGTTTTTTGCTCTCTAAGTCTTTGTATGCACAGTTACTGCACCTTACATAGGCTCAAATTATCCCTCTTACTTTTAGTTTTATGCCCAATAGAAACGCTTCCTCAACATTACTCACTAATTCACTATTTGTAGCGCTGTTTCCCCTGCCATGTATACTCCTAACTTTTTTGCATATTTTTTCAGACAAAAAATACAAGGGAAACCAGTTCGTGCATTTGTTACATGGGAAGGATTAGCTCCTGCACGTTGGCTATCTCAGGACGCCTGCTCGCCACAAAAGGCCTGTTCAAATTAAATATGTGGAAATAAAGTGGTATCTGTGTGCTAGATATGTGGAACATACTCCTATGTAATGTATACAGTATCTTATGCATATGTACAATACGCATGGTTGTATATATATCTACTCCATCATGGACTTTTTTATGGTTCGTCTTAGTCTCAAACAAAGAACGAGAGGATGGCAAAGCAAGCAGCGACGACGACAAAAGACTGAAGGATAGCCGGTGCACAAGCACCACCGCCGGCGGCGTCAGCATCAGCGTCACTGTCATTCGCTTCATTCCTCGCCCAACCGTCCCCGTCCGGCCCGCGTGACAATGGCAGCCAAGCCAAGGGCCCCCAACCGGCCATCACCACGGGCCCCGGCGGCGGCGGCGGCGGTGCCTCCTCCGTCTCGCCACTTCCTTCTTCGCGGTCGCCATCCGCCGGCTGCTGCTGCGGCAGCTCCTGTCGGCAGACGGGGCAGGAATTGTGGAGCCGGAGCCAGGGCACGATGCAGTCGGTGTGGTACGCGTGCTTGCACGGCAGCTCCCGCGCGGCCTCCCCGAGCTCGAACTCCTCCTTGCACACGGGACATTGCGAGCCGTCCGACAGGTGCGCCGGGGAGACTTGCACCGTGGGGAGCGACTCGATGGCTGACTCCGGCGCCGGCGCCGGGCCGGGGCGGTCGTCCTGCGTGAGCCGCTCGATGAGAGCGTTCAGGTTAGCCCCGATGAAGAACTCGTCCCAGCCGACGACGGGCGGTGGTGGCGGTGGCGGTGGCGCGTCGTCGACGTCGTAGTCCTCGTCCGGGCGCCGCGCCGTATCGACGGCGCTCGAGGCGGCGGGGACGGGACGCGCCGAGGGCGGCGGCGAGGAGCGGCGTGTCGTCGTCAGCGTCGGGCGTGGGTTCGTCGTCCCTGCTGGCGGCGGCGTCGCCGGCGGTGTATATGACCCAGCGGCGGGGCCCGTCGTGCGTGAGGAACGGCGGCTGGAAGAACTGGTCGGCCGGCGGGACCACGGGCCGCGGCGCGGGCAGGTCGATCTCGTGCAGAAAGCGGCCGAAGCAGCGCGGGCAGAAGACGTCCGAGGTCGGGTACGACACGGCGCGCACCGCGCGGCCGCACACGTAGCACCAGTACAGGCGCCACGTCCGCCGGCGCCGGCGCACGCCGCCGCCGCCGCCGCCCGCGGCCGTGGACATTGTTGGAGTTGGAGCGCAGGGCTAGGATAAGCTTGGGCTCGTCGATCGGAATAGTCGCCGCACCCCGGCCAGCTCGCCGTGGCTTGAAGAGCTCGCATGAGACCTAGTATAAGAGGAGGATTCATGAGGGAATAGGGCAGCAATTTGATTGATTTGGAGAGCGGCAAGGTTAGCATAGAGAGGGTTGGCGGGAAGGAATGCCTTTTGCCAAGGGATGAACACGATTCTGTACGAAATCTGAAGCAAAGCATTGCACTCGCACGTTCCTTCCAATCCTGCCTTTCCTTCATGCGACTGTGAGTGGCCAGTGGCTGATGACATGGCAGTTGGCACCGGCAATGACGCAAACTTGGCCATGCTATATTCCGTTCAACCCGAATTTAGTTCACTAGTGTTGTGTCTATGTCTATGGGTTCATTTGTTTTTTTTAAAAAAAATAAATCTATTCGTAGTATATATAAATACGTAGCACAGAGATGGGATGCAAAATGTTTCACTGAAAGTTTTCCAGAGCCATATAGGCAGTACAATATCTAGAATAATCCAAAAAAACCAAGATTGACCAAGAGAACAAGCAAGCAGGGGCGGGCCTAGGATTTGGGGTTTAGGTATTCAAAAAATTTTAAAGGGTGATTTTTTTTTGGCAGCCTCAAGTGTAGATTTATAGCACATAATTAAATACCAAAATAAGATTGGGAAGTGAGCCATTTGAGCCCAAGAAACAATATGAGATTAAAACGCCTATTTTGTGATGTTATTTTCTATTTTTGATATACATACATACTATATACCATGTATATAAAAAAATTGTCAAAAATTTGGTATCCAGTTGAATAACCATACATCAATACTAGGCATGTCCCTGCATGAAAGAGCTAGGGAATAAAAAAATGTTTTATTATAAGTTTTATAGAGAGCCATATGGTAGTACAGTTTCTAAAATACACCCAAAGACTAATAACAAGAGCTAAGAATCGAAACCTGCCTTAATTTCTTTTGCGAAATTACCAGCCACTCTATTTATAGTCTCTGCCAAGGAAAATTATGTTGATAAATGTGTTGTCCCAAATTGGTAGGCATGCTTTATAAAGGGTTTTTTTTGGTGTTCTTGCCCCTACTTTGAAGTGCAATGGTGATTTTACCCACATTTTTTTAACCTTGTGATTTTCCTCTCACTACTTGCATGTCAACTCGCTTTCACCGCTGGTCAACGCGATTTTGGCCCCTGTTTTGACCGTTGACTAGAGGCAAAGTCGTGTTGACTTGCTTATAGTGAAGGGCAAAATCACAAAGTCACTTCAAAGTAGGGTAGAAACGCTTAGGCCTCTTATAATTACACATACATGCAATAACTAATGGAAGGGCTGTAAGTGCAATCAAGCTCTAAGTGGGTTTTTGGCGTTGATGACCACCGAATTAGGGGACTAATGAGATTTTCTGAAGATGACATGCAGGGGATTAAAATGTGGAGTTGATGTACAGGTCCAAAGGCACCAAATAAGTTAGATGGTGGTGTTTCCGGATCAAGGCGTTTAAATTATTTCAGATTTTGAATCTTGAGTTTAGGAAATGCCGTACTATTAAGAGGGATCCTAGGATTCTCGGGTACACTGTGGACCAAGTGCTCTAAACATCAAATCGGACACAAAACTCAACTCCAAGCGACCGGCCGGCTTCTTCACATGATTCTCACCTTTCATTTGTCGGGTTGGCGGCGATTGCGGCGCATTGGTGCAAAGAAGTGCGCCCTACGCGGCGGTGCGGCGTGTCGATCTTGGCGAGTGCCACACTTAAATCCTACCGTTGGGCCGTGGGGTATAAATACCCATCATACCCCTCCCACAACGGTTTACTGGCTCACTCTTCTTCTTCCTCTCGGACGTAACGCCGGGGAGACACCTTTTTCTCTCTCTCTCACCTCCATTGAAGTTCCTTGAGCTCCCCACTCAATCTCTCACTTCCCACCGAGGGATTTTTTTTTTTTGAGGGGAAAAGGCAGCAAACTTCGATTGGAGGCCGGATCTACTACTTCCCCCACTCAAAAGAGCATTTGGTTCACGTTTGGTAGGAACCCTAGGGTTCTTTACTCTTGGAGCTTGCTCCTAGACGGCTAGGGCGTCGCCCTTGAGCTTGCCCCCCTTCGTGTGGCAGCCTTGGGAGGTTTGTAACCTCACACAAACTGCAATACATTACCCCACATCTCTAGGGTTAACTCCCTAGACTTGTGAACGAGGGAAAAAGCAAGCCGGTGGGCAAGCTAAGCCTTGTGTGGCAACCTCAACAACGTGGGCGTAACCCGGCTTTGTGTGGCGCGGCCGAACCACGGGTCAAATCCTTGTGTCTTTTCGTGTTCTTTACTTTCTTGCATATATTGTCCTGTGAGATAGGGCTTCGACCCGATCTACTTTGTTCTTTGGGTTTACGCCACTCTTGGCTAGTTGTCCGTGAAGTATTTGTGTGCGGGGAACAAGTGGAAACCTTGAGCACCAAACTCCAGCTCGTGGATTTACTTTTGGTGGTACTCAGGTTCTGTGACACGCGGCAGTGCCGCTCAGTCACGTGGCAGTGCCGCGCCTACCTGGCCGAGAGAAGTTCTTTCTCTGTCTCTGTCTCTGTCTGTCAGTTTCACGCGGCAAAGGCCGCACCTTTTGTGGCAATCTTTGCGCATATCTCATCTTGACAGTTCATTGAAGTTTTAACAGGTCGATTTTTAGGGGTAAGCCTATTCACCCCCCCTCCCCCTCTAGGCTTCCATCGGATCCTACAAGGGCTAAATGCCTAAATGAAATTTGATTCAGGACCAAATAACTAAGTTCAAGAAATAGGCCTAAGAAACTAACCTAACTTTTTTTCTAGGGCCAAGGAACCAATTTTCTCATAGTCAAACGATAGAAAAGAGTAGATAGATGGTTAGATAAATTTTTATTTGAAGAAACTAAATATTAAGAGTATACAAATAATATATTAATATTAATTAGCAAGTATAGAAACTAGTATACCATAGTTTCATGGTTATTAGTTAAGTTTGTCTTAGAGTAAGTATAATAAAAGAGTTGTAGATGGGGGCGCTTTAAGGCCCCCGTAATGAGCTAGCTACGTAGCTACCTCTTTGTGCAAGGTGAGAGACAAGAAAAATGACTATTTTATATCTTCTTCTTCTGGTAGACCTAAATGTTCTCTCTTAAATTCTTGAAATACGTGAAATAGATAGGTTATTATTGTTTATCGCTAGTGATTACTCTTTATCCTATTTTTTTTCTGTCAATGTCATAATAGCTAACCATTGAAGACACCCTTATAACGAGGTGAAGAGGAGAGAGAGAAAAAAGCGTTTGTAAACTTATAGCTAGCTTTGCATAAGAATCAGGAAACTTTCTCAACGGTAGATTCAACTTTCTTAGTCATATATATAGACTCAAAAACAAAAAAAATAGAAATGAACTAATATAACATACCAATATAGAAAACATGTAAACATAGATAAACGAACCATAAGAAAGTGTATGATATTGGCTTTTCATCATAAAAAAAACGACCTTACCATTTCTCGACTTTAAATAAATAATAATAAAACATTCTATAAGCTAGCTACAATTATTACACATGCATCAAAAAACCGCAAAGCCAATCACAACGCGTACTCCCGCGAAATCCGTTAAGGCGTCAAGCAAAACAAGCACACAGTCATACGTACACTAGTAGCAGGGTCCACTTGCCAGTGAAGTGCATCGGCATCGTTGCGGCCGCCGAAATAGATCGAGCCTTTTTATGGATACCATTATAAAAAGTGATGTTCTCATGGATACCCCTAAAAAACTCGGGTTTTCACAGTTAACATCGAAACTTTAGAGTCTTTCGTGCGTACCACTCCGTCTAATTGCAGTTAGTTTTTCTCCGTTTGGGCTCCTGACACGCGGGCCCGGGTCGGCAAAATGACCACCGTTGCCCTCGGGCTGGACAAGAGAGAGGACACTTTGCATCGGGACCCTTAGGCTATTCCAAAATTCACTAAGCCTTAATCCGAAAACACACTCTCTCTCGTCACTTTTATCTAAGTAACCCCGAGAGAAAGAAATAAAATTACGTTAAAGCCCTCTTCATCTTCTTCTTTTCACGGGACCGAATCAGGGGGCGGTGGGGCTGCCGCAACGCCATGGGCGCGGAGGCACAGGCGTCGGGCGGTCATGGGGTGGGGGCACCGTCGCCGCCCCAGGCAACCATGGCGCTGAGTGGCATGCGCGGGTGGCCGTCCACGGACGACGCGGCGGCGGCGGCGAGGCGGGCGGATTCGCCCCGCCGCCTTTGTCGGCGTGGGCTCCGCTCCGGCTCCAATCGCGGCGACCGCGCGCACTCCCGTCCTCGCGAGGTGGCCCCTCGCACCAGCGCTCGCGAGGTCGTCGGCACCGCACCGCGCCACCCGCCATGACGGCGAGCGGGGAGGAGCACGGGGAGCGCGGAATGGAGGCGCCGGGGCCGCCACCACACGTTGTCGGCCGCGCTCGCCGTTCCGGTGCCGGCATCGGTGCACTCCTCCACGCCGTACTCCCACCTTGCACGCGACGGCGCCGAAGATGTAGATCTTGACGGGCAAAGACCACCGCCCGGCCCGCCCCGCCACATCACGATTGTAGCGCAGAACACCTTCCTAGGATCGCTGTCGTTGGCGGCTAACGCCCCATCCTCCAACGGCACGGCCGCCTCGCCGTGGCGGCGGAGGCCGCCGGCGGCCGTCGGGGAAGCCACGACTGGCCGGTCCACGGTGACGCAGGTACAGGTCGCGAGGCACTCGGTGCACGCGAGCTTGTCGGCGACGACCGCGCCCTCCTCGCTGAGTTCGCGGGGGGCTTCGGCGGCCCTCCGCCCGCCGCGGCCGTGGCGTCCTTGGCGGCGTAGTAGGGCTCCACGACCCGAGTGGTGGAGGTAACGTCTTGTGGAGAGGTACCGGGACCCTTTCCGCTGGGTCGGCGATGCCCTTGGTGGCCGCGTCCACCACGACGGCCGACATCCTCCCCACAAAGAGCCAGAGTGCCACGGAAGGGGAAGAGGGTAAGAGGAGGATGAGGAAGATGACATGGGGTCCACTTGCGGTGAGAGTGAAGGAGGGGAGGAGAAATAATAGGAGGGCAATCTGGTCATCCGCCACCGCCGGGCCCGCGTGTCGAGGAGTCCAAACGGAGGAAAACTAACTGCAATCACACGGAGTGCAAGACGCGTGAAAGACTCAAGCTTCGAAGTTTCGATGTTAACTATGAAGTTCACCATGAGAACACCGCACACCACTTTTTATAATGGTATATACATGAAAAAGGCTCAAATAGATCGGGGACCTTGCTGGACTCCGCCGCCGCCTCCCTCTCCCATTCCCCATCGCCAAATCCACGTGAACGCGAGGGCGGAGAGAGCACCGCCGCCGCCGTCGAGAGGGTTGGCCCAGCGGAGCAGTTCGGCGGCAATGGCGCTCTCTGACCGCTCCCGCGAGTCACTCCTACCGAGCTTCCTCTACTCCCCGTCGGCGGCGAGGTCGTTCGCAGGTGCCTCCCGCTTCCCCGCCTCGCCCGCCGCGGCGGCCCCGCCCCCGAGCGTACCGGGAGGTGGCCCCCTGCCGTTCGCGATCCAGGCACCCAGTGAGAAGATCGAGATGTACTCGCCAGCGTTCTACGCCGCCTGCACGGCCGGAGGCATCGCCAGCTGCGGGCTCACCCACATGGCCGTCACGCCGCTCGACCTCGTCAAGTGCAACATGCAGGTGAGGTAGATCCGCCGATTCACTGGTGCCGGGGCTACTACTAATCGGGTGCGGTTTGATAGATCCAGTGGTGCTCACTGTCTGATTCCGCTTTCTGTACAACCCTGATTCTCATAGCGGCTTCCTTTCTCTGTGGTGTCCAAGTAGGTAGTGTGTAGTTGTGTACCCTGATTTACTGATGATAGAACCCTGATTTACTGATGATAGGTTGTTAATGTAGTGCTGTACTTTAGTTGATGTTCGTGATCAATTTTTTTTTGTGCATTTTCACCTTTCTAATATCCAGTATCCAACTTTTTTCCTAATAATAATATATCCTATGGGTTCGTTTCCTGGATTGTTGTAGTGCCATTTGCACAGAGTAAATGTGTTGCATCAAATTGTTATATGTGTGCTTCTGTAATTTATGTGCACTAGTTAGGTTAGCATAAATCATTTGCTGTTATTTAGGGCATGCGCAATGTGGCTGGCTCATTTAGCATTAGGTGTCAGATTTGGTTCAGGTGGCATTAGCTACAGCCAAATGCACAATGGCTATGCCCATGCTAGACATAGTGTGCAGGGTAAAACGTACTTGCATGTCCATTCTCTCTCACACACACTACTTGCATATTAGATTTTTTTTATTCAACTACGGTACACCATAAGCTTGAGATCGATTTTAGTGAATCCTTGCTTGAGGTGCAAAGCCACAATGGCTAAGATGCATCACAGTCATAGCATTAAATGCTTAAGGTTACCTTTTTTCTCAGACATTGTGGTTGCCCTTATGTGCACTAGTTAGGTTGACATAAATCATTTGCTGTTATATGGACACATTAAGTATATTTCCACTGGTAACTATTGCTGGCTTAATAGGTATGACTTTTTTCTACTTCTGCTTGTACCGAACTTTTCAGCATTAAGCATGATTTTACCTCTGTCACAAAAAAAGTGTTGAATTTAGCATTTTGATAAACTTTTCAGATTGATCCAGCAAAATACAAGAGCATCACATCTGGTTTTGGAATACTGGCCAAGGAGCAAGGAGTGAGGGGATTCTTCAGGGGTTGGGTGCCTACCCTGCTCGGCTACAGTGCTCAGGGAGCTTGCAAGTTTGGATTCTATGAATTCTTTAAGAAATACTACTCAGATATTGCTGGGCCTGAGTACGCTCAGAAGTACAAGACCTTGATATACCTGGCTGGGTCGGCTTCTGCTGAGGTGATTGCTGATGTGGCTCTCTGCCCCTTTGAAGCAGTGAAGGTCCGTGTGCAGACACAACCTGGATTTGCTCGTGGTCTCAGTGATGGACTCCCAAAGTTCATCAAATCTGAGGGTGCCCTTGGGTGAGGAACTAACCTTGTTTATCTTTAATCCAAGTTAATTTGTTTCTGCCAGCAATAGTTTCTTTTTTGTGTTCCAACATTTTCTTGTCAAAACTGCAGGCTTTATAAGGGAATTGTCCTCTCTGGGGTCGTCAGATTCCTTGTAAGTAAATCTGCTCTCGATAGCTTATTTGTTTTGTCAGTATGTAATGTTGATATTTTCTCCACACTGTATTTCTTGGACCCTTTGGTGACGTTTCATGTTTATGGCTCTCCATGTTAGTTGTATTCATTTTAATCTATTGGTCTCTTTTAATTGGTGACATTTGGTTGCATGAAATTGTGCTTTTCCAAATCAAACCCTGTTGTAACCTACTTACCTACCTAACATGTTTCTCTCAGTTAGCCTCATATGTTAGTCCCACAAGGCCTCAAGCCTTGTACCTTCCATTTCAAACTTTGTGTTGTACAAGTAACACAACTCCACTTCATAGTTCATGTTTTTTTAATTCCTCTTTGATGACTTGGGATGAAAGTCCACTCTACTTTGTATTTCCTTCTTTATAATATATAAGGTTTCTTACCTTTTTTGAATGGCCTTGATTTAAATTATATTCATGGAGTTAATTTTTTTGATAAGTTGTACTCTGATTTCATTGAGTTTAAAACTGGTCATTTTTATTAACCTCTTTTTCTTATAAAAGCAAATGAGAGTTGACCTGATTTTGTGTATATGCCTCCCAGCTTTGTTTGATATCCAGAAGTAGGTGTGATTCACGGTTTGAGTTTAAAACTGGTCATTTTTATTAACCTCTTTTTCTTATAAAAGCAAATGAGAGTTGACCTGATTTTTGTGTATATGCCTCCCAGCTTTGTTTGATATCCAGAAGTAGTTGTGATTCGCGGTTTCCATTGCCATTATTTTTTGTGTATTGAGCAATGACTGATATCATTCTCCTGCCACAATGAGAAAAAAGGTTAACTGAAACCTAGTCAACCTCCATGATATTTTATTAGTAATTTAGTATTGTAAGAGTTATGATTTCTTCACATGCTGCTTCAACAAAGTAGGAAAGGATAGTTTTTGTTCACTTAATATATTACACATTGTGGGATTACTCGCTTATAATATAGACATGCTCAACACATAAATTTTCTACGTTTTAAAGTGGTTTTGTTTCTTTGCATTGACTTATGACAACTACAGATATGTGCTTCTGTTGTGGTTATTGACTTAACATAGAAACTTTGTTGATGTTTCTTTGTTTTGTACTTGAGGAGATCAAGTGCAGCACATATTTTAAGACTACATTGTTTCTGCACTTCAACTTGACATTTGTGCCGAATACTTTGTGCTTCTAGTAGCTGTTAATCCTGTTATTTAATGTTTGACCTCATTCTATCCAGATACGATGATGAAATTTGCTTCATTTGAGACCATTGTTGAACTCATTTACAAGCACGCTGTCCCTGTTCCAAAGTCAGAGTGTAGCAAACCTTTCCAACTTGGTATCAGCTTTGCCGGTGGCTATGTTGCCGGTGTTTTCTGTGCCATTGTTTCACACCCTGCTGATAATTTGGTCTCTTTCTTAAACAACGCGAAGGGTGCGACGGTTGGTGATGTAAGCACTTTCTACCTGTCACCTACTAAGATGTTTAGTTCTCTTCCCAATTTGGCTGTGTTGTTCATCAGCTACTTGCTATATGTTTTGTAGGCTGTTAAGAAGCTTGGTCTCTGGGGCCTCTTCACTCGTGGTCTTCCTCTTCGTATTGTGATGATCGGTACTCTTACTGGAGCCCAGTGGGGTATCTATGATGCATTCAAAGTCATGGTTGGACTGTAAGTGTCTCAGTTTAACAGAATATGGCAATATGCATCAACATATTAGAAGGATGAAAAAACTGATGATTCCTTTTGCAATCACACAGGCCAACAACTGGAGGTGTCACGCCAGCACCAGCTCCTGCTACAGAGGAGGCTGCATTGAAGGCCAGTGCATGATCTCCATTAAGATATAACTAAACAATCATTCACCGAGACAATTGTATTCATTACATGAGTTCAATCCTACTTTTGCGCTGAAATTTTTAGAGGATGGTTGTCATCTTCTGAACGAGAGCAGCTTGCTAAGCCTGGAATGATAGTTTTCTGCTAGGTGTACGGTAGTGCTTGTAATAAGTTTTAGGTGGGCAAATTACTATTAGGAGCCCAGGTTTTGGACCTGAGGCAAGGTTTATTCATGGTACACTCCCTGACTGCCGTTCTGCTGTTCACGTTCCTGAAGGTGTTCATTCTGTCAATTTTGAATACACAATCATGCGAGTGATGGGAAGATTTAAGGTAGTTGCCTGTGCATTGCTCACTAAGTCAGCATTCTGTTGGGCTAGCTACTCGTGTCTCTAGTTCCATATATTGGATAAATTCTCTGTACAAATATTGAAGCAAAGACTTCTCGTAGGTACCATGCGAAGCACGAGATTGCATACAAATCAGTTCATTTATTTATGTATATGGAAACCATATCTCGCACTTAAACGGGGCCTCAGCTCACTATACTATTTCCTGTATACGATTTCTGTACACCGCACGGTACACCCAGTCGCGTGTGCGCGCATGACACGGCGTTCTATTCCGCGGTCATCGCCCGGCGGGGCACGAGACGACTAGGCGCGGACCAGAACCAGAAAATTTCTGTTTTCTATTTCTATTTGCCCCGTGCGTGCACACCTTGCTCCACGCAACGCAACCCCCCGCTGCTTTCCGGCCCTTGGAATGCGACACAAAGACAAGCAAGCACGCAGCTAGCTGATCGAGAGAGCGCACGAGACGTACGCAATTGCCGGTTTCCGCAGCAGCACCTGAAGTAAAGCCGCCCATGCTTCACTACACTGTTGCGCACGCGGCGCGGGGAATTAAGTAGCTTGGAAGCATGAGCAGCTTTCGTCCTTCCCAAACCATATCCTCCTGCGGGCTTTGAATTGCTTGCCGTGCCGCTGCCAGTCTCTATAGTAGATCACTCAGCTGTGTGCGCGCGCCAAACATCGCCTGTTCCTGGCTATCTATATCTCGCAACGCCAGCCAGGTCCTAGATACAGTCGGAAGTAGACAGGATTAGCGCCTACTAGGCTAGCAATTAGCGGGTTCCACTCCACCCATCCACCACTTCGCTCTGTCTCCACAGTGCTGTCAAGCACGAGTTTCTGTCATCTAGCTACTCTTATCATCGGTCGCTATCTAGTGACGATATTTGCAATAGTGGTCATATAGTGTCGTCGCCAAGCACAAATGTCGTATCCAATTAAATTAAAGCATGTGTTGGAAGTGGAACGTGCACCGAAATTATGCATTCTCTGCACTGCAGTTGACCTGGTCGTCGTCCGATATTCATCTACCTGTCTTCCCTTTTGTTTCAACAACCTAGCTAGTAACATGCATGCATGTGGAAGGTCAAATAAAAAAATATGCATGCATGTGCTATTCACTTTGTACAGTGCATATGCATATTCCATGGCGCTGACTTGGCAAATTGATGCCACGACCGACACCGAGACTGGAAGAAGTACTATCGGATACCAATGATGGTTATCAGTTGTGCTCGTTCTTTTTGTTATGCTAAAGTGGTATATATAAATATGGAGTCAGAGTCAGAGTCAGAGTCAGAGTCAGAGTCAGAGTCCGAGAGGCAAACTTTGAAAGCACACACCCGCTCTGTCCACGTCAATTGGTACGGTGGTGCCCAAAGCTCCCTATCTTACATTGGGCGTCTTTTTTTTAAACCTAGAGAGCTTTATAGACCAGTAACTCCAGACAAATCGTCAGACTCTATTCTAGAAGGAAAGAAGAACGAGAAATTATAATCCTAGTCCGTTTGTATGTGACTGTCTCTTAGTTGGTGGGACTGTATATATACGTTGGAGATTTATGGTGTAATTTTTAATATTCAGATGGATAAAAAATAGTCTATCTATCTTATATCTACTTGTTCTATTTTTTTTATCTATAATGTTATCATGCGAGACAGAGAGGAGAAGTCCATTGATGACATGTTTTATAACAATTTGTACCCTACAACAGGCGTCTAGTAGCGAAAGTACCACGATAGTGACATAGATAATGACCACTTGGGCATTCTATTACACGGTGCGTATGTTCTGACGGGGACTGGGTAAGCTTTACAATTGTCCTTAGTTTGGCTAGCTACACTAGTCCAACGTTAGGTGTAACACGACTACACAAGGTGTATTGCCATTTACCTTTTCCAGAAGCAGGATGCACAGGAAAATCGATCATCATACATTCAAGGAAAGTACTGCTATCTTTAGTATTATCAGAAAATATGTCCGTGCGTTGCAACGGGTAGCATTATATTATGGTATTCCATCATCTTCAACTACCATCTCCTGTCCTCTCCTTTTCTTCTCCCTTCTTGTCACAAACCGTTCTCCCAGTCAACACGAGGGGGATGACGGAGGCGTGACATAGCATAGAAACGGCGGTGGGGCGGGGAGCACTTCATACAAGACGCCCGAGGGGGCGGCGGTAGTAGCTTGTAGAAGGGTAAAACCCTAAAATTATTCTTGATTGCTTATCTCACAATAGCTGCCCCCATATTTATACGAGGAGTTTACAATTGCTAACGGGTCAGGCCCATTAGTCTTTTCGAGCTCACTTTAACTTAACGAAATGAATTTATTAATAAAAGCTATCCATTAGCGGGTTCCACTCCACCAATCGACCACTTTGCTCTGTCTCCACAATGTTGTCAAGCACGAGTTTCTGTCATCTACTCTTATCATCGACCGGTCGCTATATAGTGTCGATATTTGCAATAGTGGTCATATAGTACTACGTGTCGCCAAGCACAAATGTCATCCAAATTCACTACTACTCAAAACATTTTGCACGATGAGCACTTTTGATTAAGCATGGCGGGCAAGAGCGCCCATCATGTACACGAGGTCACGGTTAATGGTGGATTAACTATGACGGGCGATCGCGTGCCCGCCACGCTTAGTCGAAATAAAAATAAAAAGACCCAAGCCCAATGCCGGCCCATACGGGCCGACACCGAGCCCAGATCCGCCACCACCGTCCGTGAAGATGATCCGCCGTCGCCCTAGCGCGCCGGATCTTCGCGTCATCGCCGTTGTCCCCTAGATCCGCTCGGTCGCTCGCCGCCCCGTAGCTGGATCCTCAGCGCGGCCGGACGCCTCCCTCGCGGATCCGAGCGCCGCCGCCCGCCTCCTCGCTGGATCCGCCAACAGGAGAGGAGCGCCGCCACCGGATCGAGCCCCGCACCACCGGCCGGACCTACGAGAAGAGGAAGTGAGAGTGAGATAGAGAGAGAGCAAGGGGAGGGAGGGAGAGGGAGATGACGAACCCGCACCAGATCGAGAGAGAGGAGAGGAAGGGGCTCGTGCACTGTCGCCGCGTGGGCCGCCGCCGGGGAGGCCGAGATCCACCACCTCTAGCCCGCCGACGCATCGCACTTTCGCTGGATCCGCCGCTTCCCGCCCGCCGGCTGAAGATCTCTTGTTTGGTTTTGGCTAATTAGTGACACCTAAGGACTAATCTCTCGATGCTAAGTGTTTGACTAGATTGGAGATTGGTCGTGCCGGAGTTGGTGTGTTGTGATCATGGATGAGGGATCGAGGTGATCCAAAAGATGATCAAGCATGCATTTCGGTGGAGTTTCGGAGATCAAAGGTCCCAAGGCAAAGGTATAACCATAGGGCTTTTGATTTCACACCCAAGACACCATAGAGGGTGTGGGTGGTTATAGGATCGATAAAGCCGTACTATAAAGAGGGAAAACTTATCGTACATATCGGTCCTCATGTGCCTCTAGGTTCAAAATTCATTCGCATGCATTCTAACCTAGAGAGCTAACTTCGCACTTGGTAAAATGTTTTGAAATTGCTAACATAGTGGTCGGGGTGCTCTTCGACGTGTTGGTAACATAAGACAAGTGACGGAAGTTGGAACAAAATCGAAAACGACGCAAATCGACAACCTCGGCGCCAAAGTGACCCACGCCGACGGCGGCGGCGAAGCGCCTGGCGCTGGCGGCGTCGCGCAGTGTTGAGGGGCTGGCGGGGACGCCGACGCGCGTCCGGCGCCACACCCCGACGCGGGCTCGATGAGTCCCGGCGTCGGCGCGACACGGCGAGGGTTCCGGCAGTGGTGCGACACCACGGCGCCGACGCGCGCTGGCGCGTCCGGCCGCGCCGGACGAGTCCGTAGAGCATGTCACGGGAGGTCGCCGGGACGCGGGGCGCTGACGCGTGACGGCGCTTTGCGCCTGGCGCGTCCGGCGATGTTGTGCCGCGTGGTGCCCGGTGCGGTTGGCACGGGCGCCTCGGCGCGTCCAAGGCCGTCTTTTTCGACGTGTTTGAAAGTAACGACTCTATTTCGAGTGGAGGCTTATAAATATGTGTTTGGCTGGCCTTTGAGAGGTCTCTTGGTCATTCTTACACATTCTAACACCCCTTGAGCTGAGCAAACATCCTCCTCCTCACTCCCTTTGCTTGTGAGCATCATTCTAGTGAGTTGAGGTGATCCAAGTGCTCTTTGCTTTGATCTTTGCATCTAGAGGCACTTGTGGATCGTTGTGAGCCGGTTGGTTTCTTGTTTCTCTTGGAGACACCGCTCCTAGCCGGCTTGGTGATTTGGTGGAGGCGTTGGCAAGAGTTGGTGATTGTTCTTGGCCACCTCCGGGCGAAATTGTGAGAGGATTACGCACTCCTCGTCGGGAAGACAAAGTGCAAGGAATACATTGCTCGTGTCTTGGGTACCACACTTGTTGAGTGGTGTGTTGAGGCTAGCAAGGGCACCGCCTAGCTCAAACACCATCCTTGTGTTGGTCGGCACAACCGGAGAGTAACTTGTCGGTGTACAAGCGAACTCCGGGTGAACAAATCGCTTGTTCATTGTCTCGGTGTTTGGATTATCACCTTCGAGTGATTGATAGTTCATCTTCTTCCCGGTGATTGGTTCATAGCCTCTACGTGTTGGTATATCGCTCTTACTCTTGTATTTATCTTCCTAGTTTACTTTGAGTAGAGAGCTAGCCTTGCTTTGTGTAGTTGTTCTTGCTAGCATAAGGATCATATTAGGATTGCTCACTAGTTAGTGTAGTGACATAGCCTTTGATTGACTTAGAGATCATAGCTATTTGATAGAATTGTCACTAGAGGCTTGCAAGACAATAGAGCTAGTGCAAAACGCTTTACGCCGTGTTTTATACTAATCGGTTTGTTTAGTTGAGCTTGTAGAAAATTTTTATAGGCTATTCACCCCCCCTCTAGCCATCTAGGACCTTACAGCTGCGCCGCCGGGAGGCCGGGTGGATCCGCCGCTTCCTGTCCGCTGCCGTGCTGCCGCCGATTGTGGTCACGAGGAAGAACACCATGGGAAGGGGAGCCGGCGCAAGGAAGAGCGACGGGAGGGAGAGAAGAGGGAGGGAGGGAGGAGTGGAGGCGGCTGTGCCAGGAGAGGAAATGAGTTCGGGTTTGGTGGGATTGGAAATACTTTGTTTATATATGGACCCGATAGGGATGAGATAATGGGCTTTTGCCTGGACCTGCAGTTGGGCTTTTATTTTGCGTGGCGGGCCTTTAAACACGCCCCGCCACGGAAATCGATTTTACAAGGCGGGTAAAAGTATCCGTCACGCAAAATAAAAAGCGCCCGCCACGGTAAATCATACGCATTAACCGTGGTAAAAAAAGATGTGCTCGCCACGGAAAAGATTTTGCAGTATCACGCAAAATCATTTCGTTAGTAGTGATTAAAGCATGTGTTGGAAGTGGAACGTGCACCGAAATTATGCACTCTGCAGTTGACCTGGTCGTCGTCCGATATTTATCTACCTATCTTCCCTTTTGTTTCAACAACCTAGCTAGTAACATGCATGCATGTGGAAGGTCAAATAAAAAAAATGCATGCATGTGGTATTCACTTTGTACAGTGTGCATGCACATATTCCATGGCGCTGACTTGGCAAATTGATGCCACGACCGAGACTTGAAGTACTATCATATATATATATATAAGTCTCGGGACCAATGATGGTTATCATTTATGCTCGTTCTTTTTGTTATGCTAAAGTGGTATATAAATATGGAGTCAAGTCAAGAGAGCTGGCAAACTTTGAAAGCACACACCCGCTCTGTCCATGTCAACTGGTACGGTGGTGCCCAAAGCTCTTCCTTTTGTTTCTACCTTACATTGGGCGTCTAGTTGAAAGTACAATAGTATATAATCACATAGATAATATAATGAGAACTTTTTTTTTTTTTTTTTTTGACAAGTGAACTTTTTTTTTTTTTTTTGAAACCTAGAGAGCTTTAGACCAGAGAGTTTTATAACAATTTGTCCTACAACAGGCGTCTAGTAGCGAAAGTACCACGATAGTCACATAGATAATGACCACTTGGGCATTGTATTACACGGTGCGTACGTTCTGACGGGGACTGGATAAGCTTTACAATTGTCCTTAGTTTGGCTAGCTACACTAGTCCAACGTTAGGTGTAACACGACAAGGTGTATTGCCATTTACTTTTTCCAGAAGCAGGATGCACAGGAAATTCGATGCATCATACATTCGAGGAAAGTACTGCTATCTTTCACTAGAAAATATACCCGTTGCAATGGATAGCATGGTATTCCACCGTCTCCAACTACCGTCTCCTCTTCTCTCCTTTTCTTTCTCCCTTCTTCTTTTCCTTTTTTTTTTTTTCTTTTCTTTCCCTTTTACAATAGTTTAATAATAAAAAATTTTAATTAAATAATCATATTTTCCTGTTTTTTTTTTTTCATTTTGTTGTTTTCTCTTTTTTTTTCTTGTTTCTATTTTATTTTCCTTTTTCTTTTTCTTTTTCTTTTTTTTTCTTTTTCCCCCTTTTCTCCTCCCTTTTCTTTTTCACATCTCCTCCTTTATCCATTCGACCGCACCCAACGCCCGCTTGCTCACCGGCGACGCAACGATTCAGAGTCCGCCAGAGACTGCTCTAGCATCATAGCCACCCAAATCCTCTCTGCCACCGCCGATGGGCGGCGCCACACCATGGACGGTGAAGTTCCCGTACAAGCTCTCGGCCCCTCGCCACGCCACACGCTCCTCGAGTTGCCCCCACACGTCTGCCCGCTGCTCACCTGTACCGGACGCCGCCACAGGGGCGGAGGCAGGAGCTAGGCATGGACGTGCAGGGAGAGGCAATACCTTTCTTTATTTTCTTAGTTTGATTCTAGGGCTGGACGAACCTAAAATTCCTTTGTTGTATTAGTAGGTATAGATAGGATTAAACTCAGTCTTAATTAGGATATATGTACTACTAAATCTGAATCTGAATAGGAAAAAAGAGGACATGTAGACCATCAAGAACCTACTAACCACAAAAGTGACACCGTCCTCGATCGACACGACCCTCACTCTGGGGATCAATCGGATCTGCACCAGTTACCAAGCTTAGCCAGCACCTCACCCTCGATCGGACATGCATGCACTGGAGGCAAAGCAATCCTATAGCATATAATCTAGCTACCTTTTCTTACCGACCAAGATTTCCCAGTTCGCCTCGTTGCGTGCGAGCAACATTGGTTCCATTTCCAATTCCATCGATCGACGCGTGCGTACGTGACGACGAACTGGTCGCTAGCTGGTTCCACACCTTTGAGCCCGGCCCGGTCGTAGTCCTGAGTCCTCACCCCCAACAAAACCTAATACACTACTTTAAACCAATGGTTGTTGCACGTTGCTTATACTAAGTATACCAACTAACACATAGTCTGCGACGATCGACGACTAATATAAAGACCGTTTACTAATGCCATATGACTAGCTAATACACGGCATTCCTCTATAGTATATATGCCCGTGCCGCCCAAGACAGGCTATACCTCGTCACATCGTCGTGCTCCTTCAAATTAGCCTCGTCTTCAGTTCGTTCGACGATCCAAAAGCTCCTGTTGCTCGCCAAGTCGCGCGTACGTCGATCGACCAACCAACCAGCAGCCATGGACGGCCGTGACGACTTCTTCAGCGACTTCATGGTGCTGCGGCCGGACAAGGGCGGCGTCCGGAGCCTGCTGCACCTGCTGTGCTCCTGCAACGTCGCCGACAACGACGCCGTCGACTGCCCCGTCGGCACCGAGGTCGCCGAGCGGTGGCGGAGGTGGGCCATCTTCGTCTCCCTGCTCGCGCAGATGCTGCTCCTGTCGGTCAAGAAGCCCATGGCGGCGTTCGGGAGGGCCGTCGAGTACTGGATGAACCTGCTCACGGACAATGGCGGCGGCGTCGTTGGGCTTGTCAGGAACGCTGTGCAAGGTACGCGTACATGATTTTTTTTTTGGATCATGATCAGTTCATTCTTCTTTAATGAACATGAGCATATAAGAATGGGTGCGTATCCAACTACTCCAGCACATAAAAATGGGTACATACAGATATATACTTGAGAAGTTGAGATGATGCGTCTTCTGTTCTAAATATATCACGATTATTTCCTTTTTTTATTTCTTGGCATGTACTCATACTAACTAATAATCTTTTGAAAGGTGAAGAAAAAAAGATTTGTGTGTTCTTTTGTTTCCAAATTCCAGCCTATGTTTCCTTAAACATATTTCCCTTAAACATATTTCTTCAATTGCATATTTGTGTGTTAACCAAAAGAACAAAAAAAAAAAAGGTTTTAGACCCTATATATATGGGACCATAGGAATTATTTCCTATTTCTATGTTTTTCATGTGCGACTGAACTTATTTCTGTGAAAATTCTTATAAGAATTCCTCTGAAATTCCTGCATTCCAAATGAAACGGGGCACTTGTTTTCAAAGATCATGCCTATCTCTTCTTTCTCTTTGTTTGTGCATATTCATATTTGCATAATTAAACTGTTTTACATGTGCACGATTTGGCACTACCCCATGTACCCCGTACATGTGCAACTTTTCTTATTGATATTTTCTTCGAAGTCTGAAAGTTCATCTAGCTATCCATAATATAATGGATATGAAAGAATATGAATCGTAAAACAAACACCCGTTCGGGAACGCAGAAGGTACCTTCTCGATCCAATCTAACTGTTAGCAAATGAACACTCGTGTACCACGAATTAGATCTTGGGTATTATTTTTTAAAAAAAAAAACTTATTTATGAACATGTAGCAAAAAATGCATAGTCAAATGATGCCATCATCATTGTATAAATTCATCAATCTGATATGATGGAATGAAAGCAAAGACAACTGCTAACATATACCGAATATCATTCGATTGAGAAGCTATATATGATTTTTTTGGGTAAAGGATATATAGCCAATCACACAGCCTAGTTTATCTCTTATTCGCTTCGTGATATTATTTAACAATGTTTGCAAGGATTAGCATGCCTAGTCGTTGTCTGGCGGGAATTTAAAAAGAGTTTTATCTCCGGTTTAAGAGTTAATTGCTAACACGTCATTACAAGTATATGACTAATTGAAGTATTGATGGATGTCAGACAACTGTAGCAGTCATTAAAAATATGTAATTTGTGGATTAGGCATTCTGGTACGTGCAGGCCAGGGTATGTATCTCAAATCGTTCTAGTGGAGTTAAGTACTTTCAATCATTCCTACTTTATGAACATGTGAAGAAGTCAATTTATCCAATCATTCTTCCTCCTGAAGATAAGGATGTTGGCAGTTCCTTATACTTCACAATAAGTTGAGAGTTGGGTGTCTTAATGCTTTAAGCAACTAGTTGAATATTGTCTTTTGCTTTCTGTCGTGGGCACTAATTGTGGCAATCATTTCCTTGTCCTTGATACAAGGGAATCATTTCCTATTTTCCTTGTAGTATAGTAGTATAGTATGGAAGTATGCATTCTAGGATGACAAGTATTTTGGTATAATGATGTTGTAGCTTGCTCTTTAGTTTGAAATTAGAAGTCAAAGCTTTGTAGATCTGCGTCGCAAGTTGCTTTGCAGATCTGCATCGCAACAAATGTTTGATAATCCTCATCCTCAATCCAGTTCATTTTCTGGACATTGGATGGGTTAGCAATACTTATTTTGAACTGTTATAAAGTGTGGAAACACACAACTGATCATGTGGTTTCTGAAAGTCAAACAGAAAGTCACATGTTCGACAAAGAAGACAAACATTGTTAATTAATTGGCTTTGTTTTCTAAACAAGTACAACAGTAGCTCTCGGTTTTCAGCCGAGTAGCTTCCTAACAGTACTATGTACATACATCCATGTTCCGTGATTTTGACCTCAGTTATAAACAACAATCACGCTTATTTTCAAACTAGTACTATGGTAATGACATTGGTTTCCGTGATTTTGACCTCAGCTACAAAAACAACAATCACGGTTATTTTCAAACTAGTACTATGGTAATGACATTGGTTTCCAAGGAACAACCAAGAACTAAATTCCATCCGTTTCCACCGTACCATATGCATGCATTGCAGGGAAAGTACGAACTCCGGACAGGACATCTCCAAATTACTGGTCCTTCATCGGACTAATCGACACGAGAACTGAACTTGACAAGAAGATCAAGGCAGGGGATAGCAACTATAACGCAGCTCTTGGTATCATGGCTGCAAAACTAGCCTATGAGAACAAACTCGTCATCAAAACCGTAGTCGAAAGCCGTTGGCAGGTGCAGAAATACAGAATTCTTCAGAAAAAAAAATTATTACTTTCTCAGAAGAGAACATGATGTTCATGCTAGATACTAGCATCTTAATTTCATTTCTCCTCTGCTCTTGGTGGTTGTGCAGATGACGTTCTTGGAGTTCTTCGACTGTTGGAATGGTACGTACGATCAGTAGTAGTTCAGTACCACGTTCAGTGTCGTCGTTGCATGGATGGCCAGCATGTTAGATGAAGTGATTAACACGCGTTGTGTGCTTTGTTTGCAGAATTCAGCGGCTACAACACCACCCAGGCGTTCATGCTCGCGGACAAGCCGGCGGACGCGGAGCTTGTGGTGATCGCGTTCCGGGGCACGCAGCCGTTCGACGCGGAGCAGTGGTGCACGGACGTGGACTTCTCGTGGTACGAGATCCGCGGCGTGGGCAAGGTCCACGGCGGCTTCATGAAGGCGCTGGGCCTGCAGAAGAACACCGGGTGGCCGGCGCAGCCGACCGACACGGCGGACCCGACGCGGCAGTACGCGTACTACGCCATCCGCGAGAAGCTGCGCGCGTTCCTGGCGGCGAACCCGCGCGCGCGCTTCGTGGTCACCGGGCACAGCCTGGGCGGCGCGCTAGCCGTGCTGTTCCCGACCGTGCTGGCGCTGCACGGTGAGGACGCCCTGCTGGCGCGCCTGTCCGGCGTGTACACGTTCGGGCAGCCCCGCGTCGGGGACGCGCAGCTGGGGCGGTTCGCGGCGGCGCACCTGGACCGCCCGGGACAGCGGCGCTACTTCCGGTTCGTCTACTGCAACGACGTGGTGCCGCGGGTGCCCTACGACGACGCGGCGCTCCTGTTCAAGCACTTCGGCCTGTGCCTCTACTTCGACAGCCTCTACAGGCCGGCGGCGATGGCGGAGGAGCCCAACAAGAACTACTTCTCGCCGCTGTACGTGGTGCCCAAGTACGCCAACGCGGCGTGGGAGCTGGTCCGGGGATTCCTCATCGGCCGCGTCTGCGGCGCCGTGTACGCGGAGGGGTGGGTCATGCGCGCCGCCAGGGCCGTCGGGCTACTGGTTCCCGGCCTGCCGCCGCACTCGCCGCAGGACTACGTGAATGCCACCAGGCTCCGCGCCGCCTCGCTCGATCTGCTGCTCCGTGAATGATCAATAGCTATAGCTACTAGCCCGCGGGCCATGTGATTAGAGCTCGTGGGAGAATTCGTGGAAAATAGAGGACATAATTGACATGTATGCAAGGACGATAAACTTCAGTTTAATTTGTTTTTGAAAGAAACTTCAGTTTAATTTGTCAGAGGTACATACATCATCAAAGCAAATTGTTGCCGATGCCGTACGCAGTGCCTTTCGTCCTTGGAGCTCGCCCCGTCTCGGTGGACTCGTTAGTTGACACCTGCTCCGTATGTTAGCACTAATAGCACGCATATGCTGACGATCGGTTCAGAATATTGTGGATATAGAAATGTGAGGAACATAGAAGCGAAGCAACACAATGCCCCGCAGGTACGGCAAGGCTGGACAGTGACAGTCGGGAGCACAGCCTTCGTCGCTTATTGCACACGATTTAATCTTGGGTTGCATTCTCTTGCAAGGCTCGTTTTGGCTCGTTAGATTAGCCGAGTCACTAGGGGTGCAAATTGGATGACAATTAGGAACATAGGCGAAGTACAAACCCGGCAAGGCTGGACAGTGGTCATCGTCGCTTATTGCACACGATTTAATCTTGGGTTGCATTCTCGAATTTATCATCCTAGGGGTGCATATATATAAAGGCAGTTCATACAACCCAGAACCTCAATTTAGGACGTATATAAAGCTGTTTAATGCTGTGACAATGTTTAATAGATGTAGCTAAGATCAACTACAAATGTATTTGTGTATACCATTGTGTGGCTATTTGATAGAATATTATCAAGCATAAATAAGAGAAACACGATTACAATAATTTTTAGGAACCATGAATGGTGGAGTACTACGCACTGTCATCTGTTCAAATTCAGAGGCAGCACCTTCATCTACTCACATTCCACGAAAAACTTTCAACATTCAGTACAGGTTGACAGGTTCAAAGAAACAACAATGTAACCTTTTAAACTGAATCAAAGGTTCACAGGAACACAGATGTTCATCATACGTTCACAGGTTCACAGATGTTACAAAAAAACAGTAAGATAACCTAGCAAAATTGAAGTCCTCGTAGCTTGATCAGACGGCATGCCATAGACAGTGGTGCATTGAAACTTGCTGCAACTTGCATAAATACTCATCCCAAGTACAACCTGGTCAAAATATTCAGAGACGCTGGTCATGATTCTTGCATTCAGAAAAAAGGCATGGTTATCTGAATCTCCAGTGACAGATTCAGATAAGATTCATAGCGAAACATTCAGTCACAATCTGAGTTGCCATCCACTAAGAATTCAGTAGCTACCAATTATAAAATTTGTTAGGGTGATCGGCAGATTCAGATCCGAAAAGCAATGACTGAATGAAAAGGTATATATAAAATAGAGAGATCCTTTTAACTGCATCAAAACAAAATAAGCTCATGTATGTATCTCATTCAGGATTAAAAGGTAACAGATCATCACCATCCATTCAGATAATAAACAGACACTTATCAGTCTTTTTTATAGAACTACGGTTCACAGGTATCATTCAATATGCAAAATAATAGCAGGTAGCATTCAGATAGGAGAAAAATAAAAGGTTCACAGGTTCACCTTTTCAATCAGATTCAGGGAAAAGGGCCTTCATAAGACACTTCATCATACTAACTCGCTGCGCCTTTTCCTCATCAGACATTGAACTTGTATCTTGTGAGGCGAGGTTGTTATAAGTCTCCATCATCTTTGTCTCTTTCTCAAGCTTTCTTCCTTCTTTGTAATCTTTTGCTGCAAGTTGGGCAATTTTGGTGGCCTCTAGCTTATCCGAACCAATCTATCCTTACATTGCTTCACACTTCTTCTTGAAGTGGAAAGGTAGTCTTGTTTATGCGTTTCAACAACCTCATCCCAATATTGGCCACCACTCTTATCTGCTCCACAGGTAGAGTCGGTTGAGTGTTTTATCCAAGCGCTCATCAGGCTAACATCCTCGCCCCCTCAGTCCACATGATCCTCTTCTCGGTTCTAACAGGGTCGTTGTCATTGCCCAATACGTTTTCCACTTCTTGAGGTGAAGCGTCAACATTGATACAGGGCAGTGGGTTCATTGCACCAACCAAATGAGAGTTATTTGGCAGACTGTTGAAGTAGCTCATGAAACCACCAGATGGGTTGACCCTGCAGGAAAAAGATTTAGCAATTACCAACTGACACAAGCAGAATTACTATATCAACATCAACTCTGCATTATCTTATTTGGCCTGGTGTTACTGGAATGTATTTTTTTTATTATCTTATTTGGCTGTATCATGTTGTATATATGAAAAAAAAATACAGGCTATGGTCAATGTGAGCATGCAACATCAACTCTGCACCCTGTCAACTTTCAGTTAACTGTTTACAGTCCTGGTGTGCAACATTCAGTCCTGAATGCATCAACATAGTTAACTAGCATGCTTCTGAAGAACTAGCACATGCATTCAGTGCCCATTCAGAGATCGACATTCAGAGATCGACATTCAGAAAGCACATCAGACATGTCTTCGCCAAGAAAGACATTCAGTAGTAATGCATTCAGAGTTTCTACAAGAAGTAATGCATTCAGAGTTTCTACAAGAAGCAGTAGTAATGCATTTAGTAGTAATGCTTAGCATTCAGTTTGCTAAAATTTAGCCTCATCTACACGGTTAGGATTAAGAAAGTACATGTACTTTATATGTACACAGCATCCAAATCGTTTCAGTTTGCAGCATCTAAAATTCAGTTTCAGTTTGCATAGCCAAATTCAGTTTGGGAAATTCAGTTTGCATAGCCAACATATTATGCTAAGCACAAAACAGAAATTACCATGATCCAGGAGAAGAGGCATCACCGCCGGCCGCATCCAACCAAGATGAAGAGTTGGGGAAGCAACCTCCGTAGGATCCATCCAAAGCTGGGGGGAAGGGGAATCCATCCATGGGCGTTGAAGAACTGGTGCCTGGAGGGGTTGCTGCTGCCACTGGCCCGCCACCGCGGCCGAGAGAGCGGGGCGGCGGCGCTAACCCGACACCGCGACCAAAGGGGAGAGCTGTCGCCGCCGACCGGACACCGCGACCTTGGGTACGGGCTGGGGCAGCCACCTCTGCATCCGAGGCCGACGGAGTGCCTCCCTTCTTCTTCCTAGCTGCGGCCGCCGTAGGCATGTCTCAGCACCCAAATCTGATGAAAAATCCGGCGAGTGGAGTTGGAGTTTGGAGGAGAGGGAGATTGGGGAAGAGAGCAGCCTATATACTAGACGGACCTGGATTTGGCGGGCAAATCTCCCGCGCTTGCTTGCTCCGCGCGGGATCCGGCAGCGGCGTCGACTCGGGAGGACGAGGGCGTACAACGGGCGCCGTGGTCGTCGATTCCGCCTGGGAGAACGGGACATCCCCGTCGCCTCGCCAGACGACGCAGGACCCCGTCGACTCGCGAAGAAGGGGCTTTTTGAAAAAAAAACCATCTTGTAGACGGGGAATACCGACGCGTTGTACATGCCATTAGGTACACCTTAAAACCTCTATTTAAGTTCAAATATTCAAATATATTTATCTCTACTACATATAATACATAAAAAATTTTTTAGGAACTAAAAGTATACCTTAAACACAATAAATTATCCACTACCATCTTAGTTTTTCTCCTAATCAGAGTTTTTCATAAGTGCATTGCCATTCTATAACAAACATTCAGTTTTGATAATCTCAAAAAAAAAAAAAAAAAATTTTCAGTTTTGCAAGCTAGGTTCATGCATATATCACAGTCCCTGAAATTTCCATTCAGTTTTTGAAATGTATGGCAGTTAGATCTATCCACTAACCTTGAAATTTTCTCTCACTCACCCACCACATCCAACTGAGATTCACGGAGAGTAAATACTATAGTTCTGATTGGGATCAAACCTCATCTACCACAACCATCGTCATCATCACTCATCGTATACGATGACCTGCCACTCTAATGGAGCCCGAGACCGGACCCTCCGTCTCCCCGGACGCACAGGGCGAAAGGCCCCCACTGCCGCCCACGCACCCATCATCGCCGACCTCCGCCGCCGCTGGGTCTGCGGCAGGTACGGCGCGCCATCTGCGGGCAGTGCCCGAACCTCGCCGCGATGCGCACGCCCATGTCCGCATCTCCACGTACCAAGACGCCGGCCGGCCGAGCTAGCACCTCTGTCTCTCTATCGCTCGCTCCCGTTCCCCGCCGCCGGTGGCCCGAGCAAGAAGGCGGGCGATGCGCGGGACCTCTTGGTGGGGAGCGTGGGTGCCGCGCACGGGATCCAGACCGCCGTCGCTTGGAAGAGACGGACCTGTACAACCCTGGGGCGCGCGTCGGCTCAGCGGGACAGCGTCGACTCGGGGAGACGACGGCCGGGCCGTCTGACTGACGCCGGGACAAGACGCCGCCACCGACCGGACGGCCGGGATCGTCCCGCCGATGCCTTGAGGTTCACCGCGTCCCTTCGATCGTACCCCAAAGCTAAACAAGAAATGTATGGCGCCACTTCCACCGCCGGTGAGGCCGAGGCTAGGGTTTGTCCGCCGACGCGGGTTCCCCCACTTCCCCCCCACCCTCTCCCTCCTCCATGCTCTTGTCCGGCACGAGCACGCGAGGACGGGGCTGCGCCGACTGGCTTTTCGGGGCTTGGGGGCACGCCTTCCGCCGGGCCATGGGTACTTTGCCGCGCCTGGGATTCGCGGCCGTCGTCGCCGCCACATCGCCTGCACGTCATCGGCGGCCTCCTCGGCATCTCGCTCCCACGGCTCCTTCGAAATCACCAACTCCTATACCCAGAAAGCCTTCCAACCCCAGAGGATCCGATGGAAGCCTAGAGGGGGTGAATAGGCTTACCCCTAGAGAAAGAACTTTCTCGGCCGTAGGCGCGGCATCGCCGCTACCCAGGATCGAGCGGCACCGCCGCGTGTCATAGAACCCGAGCACCACCAAAAGTAAATCCACAAGCCGGAGTTTGGTGCTCAAGGTTTCCACTTGTTCCCCGCACACAAATACTTCACGGACAACTAGCCAAAAGTGGCGTAAAACCCAACAACAAAGTAGATCGGGTCGAAGCCCTATCTCACAAGACATTGTATGCAAGAATGTAAAGAACACGAGTGACACAAGGATTTGACCCGTGGTTCGCCGCGCCCACACAGCCGGGTTACGCCCACGTTGTTGAGGTTGCCACACAAGGCTTAGCTTGCCCACCGGCTTGCTTTTTCCCTCGTTCACAAGTCTAGGGAGTTAACCCTAGAGATGTGGGGTAATGTATTCTTGTTGTTGTGAGGTTACAAACCTCCCAAGGCTGCCACACTAAGGGGCAAGCTCAAGGGCGACGCCTAGCCGTCTAGGAGCAAGCTCCAAGAGTAAAGAACCCTAGAGTTCCGCCAAAACGTGAACCAAATGCTCTTTTGAGTGGGGAAAGTAGTAGATCCGGCCTCCAATCGAAGTTTTTTGTTTCCCTCAAAAATCCCCCGGTGGGAAGTGAGAGATTGAGTGGGGAGCTCAAGGTGCTTCAATGGAGGAGTGAGAGAGAGAGCAAGAGGTGTTCCCGGCCGTTCCGTCCGAGAGGAAGAAGAAGAGTGAGCCAGGTGACCGTTGTGGGAGGAGTAGGATGGGTATTTATACCCCACACGCCCCAACGGTCGGGTTTAAGTGTGGCACCGCCAAGATCGACACGCGGCCGCACCAATGCGCCACCGCCGCGCCAACCCGACAAGTAAGAGAGAAAGCATGAAGAAATGCTGGCCGGTCAGGCTTGGAGTTGTGTTTTGTGTCTGATTTGATGTTTAGAGCACTTGGTCCACAGGTACCCGAGAATCCTAGGATCCCTCTTAATAGTACGGCATTTCCTAAACTTAAGATTCAAAATATGAAATAATTTAAACGCCTTGATCCGGAAACACCACCATCTAGCTTATTTGGTGCCTTTGGACTGTACATCAACTCCACATTTTAATCCTCGCATGTCATCTTCAGTAAATCTCATTAGTCCCCTAATTCGGTGGTCATCAACGCCAAAACCCACTTAGAGCTTGATTGCACTTACAATCTCCCAATTTTTGGTGATTGATGACAACCAAATTAGAGCTTACATAAGATGTAAAGTCAAACTTAGATTTTGAAGACCAAGGATGTAGGAACCTCCCCCTAAATATGTGAGTGAGTTTTGAATTCTCATTTTTGACATGAAATGTCAATTTCACATATTTAGGTGTAGTGAGGCCTCCCCCTAAATGTGTGAGTGAGATTTGAATTCTCAATTTGACATAAAAGTCAAGTCACACATTTAGAAAGTGTGCAAGGCCTCCCCCTACATCCATGATTGCTGTGGGGTGCTCAGAAAGGTGTCATAAAAATATCCGTGATGCGTATGACAGTAAGAATATGATCGAGCACAAGGGGATTTGTCATGCTGCAATGATGTGCGCGCACCGCTGCGCCTGCGGCATCGCGCCTATCGTGTCGCATGCACAGACAACAAAGCAACCACAGCATATATGACATGATATAAAAGCTAAACATGCAGCAGGATACATAAAACAAAGTTTAGACATCCAACGACCAAATCCGAGAAATAACAAGTCATAGGTGGCATTATTACATAAAATATAGTTTCTCTCAAACTCACACCTAACAAGCTACTCTCAAAGGATCTAAACATCGAAGATCATTTCTTTGCATCATCCTCCTCGAAACATCCAAGGCGTCGAAAAAGTTTGACCCCTCTCATTTCTTCTAATTTTCTCCCCCTTTGGCGTCAAGCACCAAAAAGATCATAGAAAAGAGAAGAAACAGAGCGGAGTCACTCCTCACTAGTGTCCTCGCGACTGGAAGCGGTGTCCTCATCCTCCTCTGAAATAACAACACTGGTCTGCGCAGAGCGACGGGTGGAGTGACGAGCTGGAACCTGCTGTGAGAACGAGCCAAGCAAGTCTGACAAGTCCTGATCTGAGCTGCTGGTAGCTGACAACTCTGGGAGGTCGTACTGAGGTGGTCTAGGGATAGAAGGAGGAACTGGGAGTCCTTGCTTCTCCCTAACACTCTTGAAAGCCTGCCTCACCTCCCTACGCATCTCATAAGTCTGCTGTGATGCATATGCGCAATGCCCAAAGATGGCCTTGATCCACTTCTTCACCTTGGATCGAGAGCCACTGTGCCTCCTGGGCCTAGAGCTAGAGGGCCCCTCTAAGTCCTCTCTACCAACTGAAGTGCCTCCTGCAGTCGATGGTCTGCCACTGGTCTTCCCACCATCCAAGCCATGGGTCTTCTCTATGTTGTAGACTGTGTGGAAGCAGTCCTTGGGATATATCTTCCCTGTGACCCTCTCAATGATGAACATGAGGTAGGGAGCGTATGGCAGATTTCTCCTAGCATCATCCAGGGCATTTGCTAGCTGCCTCCAAATGAACTTCCCAACATTGAAGGTTTCATCATTCCTGAAATGGGCTAGAAGGTTCCTAGCATAGCCATTCACATCAGAGGCTGCCCCATCCTTGGGGTCAATGGTGCATCTGCAGAGGTTGTTCATCACATAGAAGAAGTCCTTCAACCCCTTCCTCTTGCCATTAGCATCTCTTGGGTTTGTCCAGCAGTCTCTGATGGCCTTGGTCTCAATAGGATCAATCTCATGTATGTCAGTGTACTGCCTGTGATCAGCCCCAAAGCCAAGGATCTGACAAAAAGTGACATAATCCAACCTGTAGTGCTTCCTGTCTGTCATCCAGTGGATTGTGTCAGATTGCTTGTTCCAATGATAAGTGGCATGAAATTGACTGAGAATCTCCTCATTCCAATCATGTTTGAAGGACATGATGTCTGTTAGCTCAAATCTCTCACATGCCCCAATTTGCCTCATTGAAGGCATCCTCCTCCTTGTCAGCCATCCTCTCAAAGTCAATGTAATGCACAGTGGTGATCTTGCTCTTGGTGGAGTGATAGAGCACCGTGAGATAGAAGTTTGAGTGAAAAGCCACCCAAAACCTCTCATCAATGCCTTAAATGCGCTCATCAAGATAGACATTGACTTCTCTAGCATCTGTCACTTTCCTCTCGCTTCTTGAAGTAGCTCACCCTTTGGAATAGGTGGATCATTTGCGTGGGCCGCCATCTCAAAGACACCCTCCACGGCACCATGCTTCTTTGTCATAGATTGACAGGTGCTCGGGAGTGCCTTGGTCACCATCGAGCACAATGGTGTACCCATACCGCCTTTCTTTGCTCCTCCTCGGTGAGTCCAGTGACCCACTTCTTCTTTGCCACCGCTCCTCTGTTCATGTTCTTTTCGCCACGGCCTCTCTTCTCAACAACCTTGACCCTCATCTTCCTCTTGCCATGGGGATCACCTCCGGATCCATTTATGCAAAATATAGGATTTTGGTAAGAAAGCGCATAAGACAAAGTGTATAGTGGTCAAACATATGTAGAAGAAGATTAAAGAGGTGAATTTTGATGCACCGAGCAAGCCTGTCCGGGGTGAAAACACTGGCCGCTGCGGCAAGATCGCCGCGGCAGAGGAGGCACAAGATCGCCGCGCATGCACGCACCTTTGCCGTGTCATGCACGCGCACCGCCGCTCCCCTTGCTCGAAAAATCAGAATTCACCGCCATAATCTTCTAATACATCTATCCAACACATTCTACACATCCATAGCATTTTCGTAAAACCAAATCTCGGTTTAAGAGAAATTGCCTATGGATTGAAGAGAAATATGAACTAAAGTGAAAGTTTCTTCGGTATATGAATTCAATCAATTTCCCATCTCAATTAAGTAAGTGATTTGAGGGACATTTGTTGTTTGAATCAGCCTAGGAACAGTCAAGTTCCATTTGGGGCGGCAAGGCCGTGCCCTCCCCCTAAATCACTTAAATCATTGAAACACGAAATCCAACGAATCCAACTATCAAGATAACTTCACTAAGGCTCATATATCACTAGAAACCACAAATCCATGATCAATTTCTACACAATGCATAGATCGGGCAAGTTCTTCATAGTTAGGGTTTGGGTACCTTGCCGTTGACCTCAGATGGATGGAGGAGGGAAGAAGAGAAGCCGCTCGGGAAAGGGAGCAGGACCGGCCGGTGACAAGCGGGAGGGGCCGACGGCGGCGCGCAAGCGCGGCACTGCCGGGGCGGCGGCGGCCGAGGCGGCGGCGTGCGGCGGCGGCGGCGTCGGCCTTCTCCGCGAGAGAGATAGAGAGTGAGCGCGAGGGAGGAGTCGGGGACGAGAGGAGAAAGAAAACCGGTCGGGCCGGGGTAGAAAACGAAAGAAGAAAATTTTGGCCCAAAACGGTTCGGACAGAACAGGTCTGGACACCCTAGGCGCGGCACTGCCATGCTAGGACGCGGCACTGCCGTGCCCACGTGGCACTGCCGCGAGGACACGCGGCACTGCCGCTCCATCCTGCAGTCCTGCATATATATTGCCACTTTTTGACTTGTTTCTCCTCAAATTTGATCACAGAGACACCAAAATTCATTGCCAGGGACAGATCATCAGTACAGAACAATGGCATTGAATTTCGGATTAGAATTTGAAATCCTTTTGAAACACAATATAAAGGTTTTCACAAACTTTTTCTATGTCGATCTAGTGTCTCAAACAGATTGCATGTGTGCTGGAATTCAAACCAAGTTACGAGAATCGAGAATGTTTAGCTCACTACGCAAAGCACAAAACCTTGACTCATCGAGAGGCTTGGTGAAGATATCGGCTAGTTGCTTTTCGGTGCTCACATGGCGAATTGCGATATCTCCTTTGAGTTCGTGGTCTCTCAAGAAGTGATGACGGATGTCTATGTGTTTTGTTCTAGAGTGTGCTACCGGGTTATTTGCGAGTTTGATGGCACTCTCGTTGTCACAAAGAAGAGGTATCTTTGTGAAATGACATCCGTAATCCTTTAAGGTCTGCTTCATCCAAAGTAGTTGAGTACAGCATGCACCGGCCGCAACATACTCGGCCTCGGCGGTGGAAAGGGCTATACAATTTTGCTTCTTAGAGCTCCAAGACACTAAGGACCGTCCAAGGAATTGACATGTCCCCGAAGTGTTTTTTCGATCTACTTTGCAACCGGCATAGTCAGAATCTGAATAGCCAAGTAGATTGAACTTGGAACCCTTAGGATACCACAAGCCAAGGTTAGGAGTGAGGACTAAATATCTCAAGATTCTCTTAACAGCCACATTGTGACATTCCTTTGGATTAGCTTGAAAACGAGCACACATACACACACTAAGCATTATGTCCGACCTAGATGCACAAAGGTAAAGCAGAGATCCAATCATGGAGCGATATACCTTCATGTCCACGGCTGGACCCTCCTCATCAAGATCAAGATGTCCATTGCTTGGCATTGGAGTTTTGATTGGCCTTGCCTTGGCCATATCAAACTTCTTTAGCATGTCATGGGTGTACTTGGTTTGGCAAATGAATGTCCCTTCCTCCATTTGCTTGACTTGAAACCCGAGGAAGTACTTTAGCTCACCCATCATGGACATCTCAAATCTCTTGGTCATTGTCCTACTAAATTGCTCAACATACATATTGTTAGTGCTACCAAATATTATGTCATCGACATATATTTGGCATACAAAGATATCATTGCTAACTTTATGAGTGAAGAGAGTAGGATCAGCTTTGCCTATTTCAAAGCCTTGTTTGAGCAAGAAATCCTTGAGGCATTCATACCATGCTCTAGGTGCTTGCTTAAGCCCATAGAGCGCCTTTCGGAGTTTGTAGACGTGGTTGGGAAACTTTGGGTCTTCAAAACCGGGTGGCTGCTCAATATACACCTCCTCTTGTAGTGGACCATTGAGGAATGTACTCTTGACATCCATTTGGTACAGCTTGAAGTCATGATGGGCAGCGAAGGCTAGAAGGATGCGAATTGCTTCTAGTCTTGCCACCGGTGCATATGTCTCATCAAAGTCCAAGCCCTCTACTTGAGTGAAGCCTTGAGTAACCAATCTTGCCTTGTTTCTTGTCACCAACCCATCTTCATCTTGCTTGTTGCGGAAGACCCACTTGGTACCAATGATGTTAGTCTTGGGTCTTTCCACCAACTCCCAAACTTCATTTCTTTTGAAGTTGTTGAGCTCTTCTTGTATGGCCAACACCCAATCGGGATCCTTGAGAGCATCTTCTACTTTCTGCGGTTCCAAAGATGAAACAAACGAAAAATGTTGATAGAAAGCAGCTAAATGAGATCGAGTGGTAACTCCCTTTCGAAGACTCCCAAGGATGTTGTCAACGGGATGATCCCGTTGAATTGTTTGTCGTAGTCGTGGGTGATCAACGCCTTCTGCATGTTCTTCTTGATCTTCATCGTATTCATCATCGCCTTCAAGAATTGGAGCAAGATCGTGGTTGAACGGGTGATGCGGGTGGATCGGCCGCCGCCGAGGTAGGGGGCGGCACCGCGCGTTGGTGCGGCACCGCCGTGTCTTTGGACACTTCCACTTCAGGCGTGCGTTGCACTTGGTCATCGAGTATGTCGGCGGAATCTTATGCAAAGAACAACCGGTGGATCCTCCTCTCCATTAGCTTGATCTTCTTGAGGCCTTATGTCACCTATAGCCAATTGCTTGATTGCCTCACAAGGTGGATCCTCCTTTCCTACAACACTTTGATCAACTTGCTCTACTTGAGAGCCATTAGATTCATCAAATGTCACATCTATAGTGATTTCAACCCTACCGGTGGTTTGATTGAAAACACGATAGGCATGCTCATTTGACCCGTAACCAAGAAGAAAACCTTCATCAACTTTAGGTGCAAACTTAGAGGTTCGGGGCCTTTTGTTCAAAATGAAACACTTGCACCCAAACACCCTAAAGTATGACACCTTAGGCTTGTTACCGGTTAAGAGCTCATATGAAGTTTTCTTGAGTTTCTTGTGTAGGTAGAGGCGGTTGATGGCATGACAAGCGGTGTTGATAGCTTCACACCAAAAGATGTCAGAAGTCTTGTACTCATCAAGCATTGTCCTTGCCATCTCTATAAGTGTACGGTTCTTCATCTCTACTACACCATTTTGTTGAGGGGTATAAGCAGCTGAAAACTCATGCTTGATGCCCTCTTCATCAAGAAACTCTTCAACTTGGGTATTCTTGAATTCGGTCCCATTGTCACTTCTTACTTTCTTGACAAGTAGACCAAATTCTCTTTGTGCCCTCTTGATGAAGGTTTTCACCTTCTCTTGTACCTGACACTTATCAAAGACAAAGAAAACCCAAGTGAAGCGGGAGTAATCATCAACAATAACAAGTCCATATTTGTTACCCCCGATGCTAAGGTAGGCCACCGGTCCAAAGAGATCCATGTGTATCAACTCCAATAGTTGAGTAGTGGTCATCACACTCTTTGGTGGGTGAGGTGCACCTACTTGCTTTCCGGATTGGCAAGGTCCACATATCCTGTCTTTGTCAAAATCAACATTTGTTAGTCCAATGATGTGGTTGTCTTTCTACAGTTTGGCCAAGTTCCTCATGCCAACATGTGCTAGTCGGCGATGCCATAACCAGCCCATGCTAGATTTTGCCATTAAACAAGTCTCAAGCTTAGCTTTACTCTTGTTGAAATCAACTATGTAAAGCTTATTCTTGAGTTTGCCTCAGTAAAGACAACAGATGAATCCTTCGCGAAAGACTTCCACACCAACATCCGTAAAAGACAATTGTAGCCTTTCTCACACAATTGTGAGACCGACAACAAATTGTATCCCAACGAATCAACATGCAAGACATTTGAAATATCATGCTCATGAGTGATAGCAACTTTACCAAGACCGGTCACGCTTCTTACATCATCATTTCCAAACCTTATGTTGTTCCTTTCATCGTTGGTTTGGGAATATGATGAAAACATACTCCTTTCTCCCGGTTATATGATTTGTACGGCCCATTTGTCAAACACCCAACTTGACCCACCGGAGGAGTATGTCTCGCAAAACAAGTTTAGTTCACAAGTTTAGGTCCCCTAAGATTCTTGGGACCTTTTACCTTAGTCACAAGAACTTTGGGAACCCATATAGAGGTGTTGCAATAGAGTTTTCTTTCACTGCCCAAGTACTTTGCAAACACCTCCCCTTGCTGTTTGCCTTCACTTCAAAGCAAGGATTGGAGTCCAACTTGCTTGCTTTTGCCTTTAATTGATAGGAGTGGCCTCTTGGAACAGCCCAGACAAGATTCTCTGACTTCTGGACCTTCTTCACAGGCTTTTGGACCATCTTCTTGGGTCTATTCTGAGTGGGGCAGAGTAGGTGACCTTCCCTTTTCTTGGGGGGCGGCGGCGCCGCTCCGTCCCTCGCGGCACCGCCGTGTGTGTAGCGCATTTAACTGCTCGGGTTGGCTTGTGTCCAGCGCGTGCGTGCAGGTCTCTCAGTACTTACTGTGCCTTTGCTCAAGAATTTGACACATTCAACACCATTGATCAGCTTTCGACCATTGGTTTTGTTTTCATGCTTGTGTCCAAGTCCATCCTTGATTCTTGGATTTCTCCCATCAATGTAGTTGGGCTTCTTTGGAGCCTCAACCTTGTTGCTCACAGCTGGCTTGACAGTTTCACTTTCCTTCTTTACTAAAGCAGTGAGCCTAGTGATCTCTTTCTCCATTGCTTTCATGTTGGCAAGGTTAGTTGCATAAGCATTCATATCAACATTATAGCATTTACCACAACCTTGACTAGTGGAGGGAGTAGAGGTATCCTTTGTGGCTAGGAGCTGTGAGTTGCTCTCCCAAAGAATGCTATGTTTGGTTTCAAGCTCTTTGTGCTTGTCTTGCAAGTCACAATATTTCCCATTAAGGGCAACCATAGCCTTCTTTGTGAGAGCATGGTCTCCTTGCTCATTAGCTAGTCTCTTTTGTAAGGAGGTCACCTCACTTCTCTCAGCTACAAGAGCATCCTTGTTATCAACATAGAGCTTTTCAAGTCGATCAAGTTGACTATCTCTAGTTGCTAACTCCGCTTGGGTACTTTCTAAATCCGCCATTAGTTGAGCAAGAAAGCCTCTAGTTTTGGGATCTAGGTTCTTGGTGAGTCTAACATATTCCTCATCATCGCTAGATTCACTATCATCACTAGAGCTTTCACTAAGATCACTAGATTCATCACTAAGAGAGGGAGAAGGTTTGGGTTTGGATTTTACCTTCTCATGCTTGGCCATGAGACAAACATGAGTGGAGTCATTTGCTTCCTCATCCTCATCATCGGTCATGTTGTTGAAGAGCTTGGGTGTAGAGGTCTCTTGCATAGCAAATGTTGCAACATGAACTTCCTCTTCACTTGTCTCTTTAGTTGAGTCCCACTCATGGCCGATGTGAGCTTCACCCATGTTCCTTCCCTTTCTCTTGTAGTCTTGTTTCTTGTCTTTGCCATTGTCCTTCTTGTACTTGTTGTTCTTGTTTTCATAGGGACAATCGGCAACAAAGTGCTCGGTGCTGCCACAGTTGAAGCATGTTCTCTTTTTCTTGTTTGGGAACCTTCTTTGCACCATCTTGTAGCCATTAGCCTTCATCCCCTTCCCATACTTTTTCAAGAATAGGGTCATGTCATCGATTTTCTTGTAATCAGCCCCATCATCTTCATCATTACTAGAGGAAGAGGTTGCATCAATGTTTTCTTGCATCTTTTTCATTTCTTTGTCTTGACTTGTAGATGCTTGCTTGCTGCTCTTGATCTTGTTGGAGGAGCTTGGCTTGCTTGTCTTGGTTGCCTTGAGAGCCACATCCTTGATCTTGACCCCCTCAAGCTTTGCTTGCAACTCTTCAAGCTTTCTTCTTTCATTTACCTCCTCTCTTTGCATGTCATAGGTGAGCAGCCTACCAAACACATCATTTGGAGTGAAGTGCTCAAACCTCTTCTTATCACGAATCAAGGTGACCACTATGTCATTTCTAGGTGTGTATGCCTCAAGCATAATCTTGACAACGGTGTGGTCATCTAGATCCTCATCTCCAAATCTTCTAATCTTGCCAACTAGCACCATCAACCGATCAAACATTTCTTGGGCCCCTTCTCCCTCAAGGATCACAAATCGGTTGAGCTTGGCCTTCAACAAGTCAATCTTGGCCTTTCTCACTTTGTCTACACCTTCATGTGCAAGTACCAAGGTGTCTCAAATCTTCTTGGCTTCATTGACATTCATCACCCTATTGTACTCATTGCCTTCTAGAGCACTTAGGAGAATGCTTGTGGCTTGACCATTGATGTGGGCAGCTGCTAGCTCTTCATTTGTTGGTTCCTTGGGGTTCACCGGTGGCTGAAATCCACTGCACATAACCTCCCAAAGACCGGGGTGAAGGGCGCTAAGATAGGCTCTCATCAAGTGCTTCCACTTGGCATAGTTGGTCCCATCAAAACGGGGCAACTTTCCCTCGGGCACATTGATAAAGGACTTCTTATCGCGGTTAGTCAAATAAGAAGAGTAGTTAAAGGATATGGCGGCGAACTTGTTGTTGTTGACGCTGCACTCATCCTTCTTCTTTTCTTTCTTCTTCTTGTTCTTGTTGTAGGAGATATCATCATCTCCATCTTCGGAGCTGCTTGATAGCTCACTTGACACCGCTTCTTCCTCTTGTCTTTGCTTTTCTCTAGCTGCCCTTCTAGCAGCCCTTGATTCACGAACCAATCTTCTTTGCTCTTTTCTATGAAGCTTCTCGGTAAGCTTGATGCTAGCTTGCTCTTCTAGCTTCTTCTTTTCTCGCTCTAGTCTTCTTGCGGTTCGTCTCTCTTGTCTTGCGGCTCTTCTCTCGGGATCGGTACCATCACCTTTGATGGTGCTCTCGCTGGCTGTACCGAGAGAAAGCTCGCTGCTGCTGGCCTCCACCTCCTCCACGGGGATGGTGGGCTTGCCTCCTTTGTTCGATCCCTCCGACGCGTCCATACCTCACGCGGTGAAGCGTATACGAGGTATCCTAGCTCTGATACCACTTGTAGGATCTGATGGAAGCCTAGAGGGAGGGTGAATAGGCTTACCCCTAAAAATCGACCTGTTAAAACTTCAACAAGCTGTCAGTACAGATATGCGCAGCACTGCCGTGTATAGGTGCGGCACTGCCGCGTGAAACTGACAGACAGAGACAGAGATAGAGAAAGAACTTCTCTCGGCTAGGTAGGCGCGGCACTGCCGCGTGACTGAGCGGCACTGCCGCGTGTCACAGAACCTGAGCACCACCAAAAGTAAATCCATGAGCTGGAGTTTGGTGCTCAAGGTTTTCACTTGTTCCTGCACACAAATACTTCACAGACAACTAGCCAAAAGTGGCAGAAACCTAGCAACAAAGTAGATCGGGTCGAAGCCCTATCTCACAAGACATTGTATGCAAGAATGTAAAGAACACGAGGAACACAAGGATTTGACCCGTGGTTCGCCGCGCCACACAGGCTGGGTTACGTCCACGTTGTTGAGGTTGCCACACAAGGCTTAGCTTGCCCACCGGCTTACTTTTTCCCTCGTTCACAAGTCTAGGGAGTTAACCCTAGAGATGTGGGGTAATGTATTGCTGTTGTTGTGAGGTTACAAACCTCCCAAGGCTGCCACACGAAGGGGGCAAGCTCAAGGGCGACGCCTAGCCGTCTAGGAGCAAGCTCCAAGAGTAAAGAACCCTAGGGTTCCGGCCAAACGTGAACCAAATGCTCTTTTGAGTGGGGAAAGTAGTAGATCCGGCCTCCAATCGAAGTTTGCAACTGTTTCCCTCAAAAATCCCTGGTGGGAAGTGAGAGATTGAGTGGGGAGCTCAAGGTGCTTCAATGGAGGAGTGAGAGAGAGAGCAAGAGGTGTTCCTGGCTGTTCTGTCGAGAGGAAGAAGAAGAGTGAGCCAGGTGACCGTTGTGGGAGGAGAAGGATGGGTATTTGTACCCCACAGTCCCAACGGTCGGGTTTAAGTGTGGCCTTTGCCAAGATCGACACGCTGCACCGCGTAGGCGCTGCACCGCGCCAACCAATGCGCGGACGCCGCGCCAACCTGACAGCAGAAGAGAGAAAGCATGAAGAAATGCTGGCTGGTCAGGCTTGGAGTTGTGTTTTGTGTCTGATTTGATGTTTAGAGCACTTGGTCCACAGGTACCCGAGAATCCTAGGATCCCTCTTAATAGTACGGCATTTCCTAAACTCAAGATTCAAAATATGAAATAATTTAAACGCCTTGATCCGGAAACACCACCATCTAGCTTATTTGGTGCCTTTGGACCTGTACATCAACTCCACATTTTAATCCCTGCATGTCATCTTCGTAAATCTCATTAGTCCCCTAATTCGGTGGTCATCAACGCCAAAACCCACTTAGAGCTTGATTGCACTTACAAACCCCCGCCTCATGTTTCTCTGCCCGTCGCTAGGTTTTCTCTTCCCTTTCTGTTGCTTTGGTTTGTGGATCATCAAGCTAACGGCAAGGTGGGAGTTCCCACGGCTTGAGTCGCTGCTCCTAGACCTCTCTCCAGCGAGCCCACAGTTTCTAACCCTGCCATCAGTGATTCTTATTTGGCTTCTATACGTCTGTAGGAGTGGAATTTGGGAGAATGGGTAATTTGTGAATGTCGAATGAGAATCAGACTTGGCTTGACTGTTGAAATGCATTAGCTACTTGTAGTTTTTCCAAACAGCTGAACAACAAAATCTTAGAATTTTTCCAAACACCTGAACAACAAAACTGCAATGGTGCAAGGTAATTTATTGCATCTCTTGTAAATTTATATTCTGGAAGAAGATGGACAAAGGTCAGCTCTGAATTAGCTGCTATGGTGGTGGTGCACCTTAGCCTTCAGGTAAGTTTGCTATTGAATGTATGTTTTTTGTTTCCCCAAATAAAGGTCTGTTATTTAAGTGCCATTGATTTCTGAATGAGTTGGAATATTATGTGACGATTAGATCAAATTTATGAGTGTTATATGTTGGGTTCACGGGCAACCTGAATTGCAATGATTTTCTGTTGTTCCTGGCTGTTTCCTGAATCCTGAGGACAAATTTGTCTGATATCATCTCTTCTCTGCAGGTTGATCATCGTATACTAGACTCTCGGTATAATGGTTCCAGTAGCCCACTCAACACTTTCGGTAAGACTCTTTGTGCTCTGTGTGTGATCATGTCTACACGTGAAGCGTGATTTTATCTGCCTCTATTGCAATGACAGATGCCAGCAAACACATGGATGCAAAAGGGCATTGCAAGTTGTGGTATGGAGACGGTGGAGATGATGAAGATGCTGACCCTGAGGATTTCTATTCTATGACTATAGCAGCAGGGTTTTTAAGCTCAACTGTTACTAGGTCTGTTATTTTCAGATGCTTATTCATGTTTTTTTTTTTCTTCTAAGCACCACCGAAAGGCTTCTGAAATAAATCGGTGTTAATTTGGGGAATTGAGTAATTAGCCATCCCTTAGCGTTATACTTGAGAATTATCATACTGAGACCATATTCATTTGAAGGTCAGATTGCACTGTCGATTGTAGTAATAATAAATTGTACTTCTGCATCTTGGATTGAAATTTTGGGATGTAAAGTTTTGACGCCTTTGCTGTAACCCATCATGTTAATTATGGTCGTAGTGTTGTGATCTGATAGGTAGAATACAAGTTTCACGTGTTTCAGGTGATTGATTGATCTGGTGAGTTGGGTATGGAGTCACTAAAATTTAGGAGAAATCAGCTTACATAGTTTTTATAATGGCCATCAACGGCCCCCTTCTTTGATTTCAAGATGCGTATAAATGTCTTTTTTGCAAACAGTTGTCTGCCATAAACTAAGCTTGTGTATTCATATGGTTCAAGAGGAGTAATTCCTACTGTCATGAACCTCCATTTCAATGCACATACTTTCTAGATTCCTGACATTGATTCAAGTTCCTAACTTTTTTTTTCTGCATGTTGCAGCAACTAGCTGATTGATGGAATGTCAAAGGGAAGCATGAAAAGTAAGCTCATTTGGCGTCATTAGTGCTACCGACGGCCACGGTGATACGTGGTGCTTGTGAACGATGGAGGCATTTGTATATACTCCCCTTCTCTTTTTGGTGGATTACTAATTTGACCAATGTGGGCCAATAGGCATGGTGATAGCCAACCTTTTGAGAAAGCTGATTGGTACTACTGTTTAGATCTTATAGTTGTACCAGGGGCCTATCTATCTTACTGTTCTTAATGCATCTATATATTCTTAATGCCATATTTTTCAAATTGAGTGTTTCTTATTCTTGCGAGTTGTTTCTTGCCATTCAGATATCTATAGCAAGATCAAAGGATGACAAAATACCAGTGGCAGAGCTTTACTCCATCAGTAGTTAGAAAGGATCAAGTTTGTTCTTTGACGAACAAATTGGCTGGGGTAAAAGTTTTATAACGGGGAGATGAAGTTAGGATGTAATAAACAAAATGGGTGTCCTGACTGAAACCAAGCTTGATTAGACAACTATTGCTGATATGATTTTTTTTATTCCAGATATTGGGTTTCATGGTAAAAGCAAAATTTTGCATGTTATATTGAACAGATCCTTGATTTGGTGGTCCTATGATTTTTTTTCAGCACCAGCCGCTTGTAGGAGATTGAAGTCTCCACCAGCATGATTTTTTCCATCATTTTGGTCAGTACTGTGCGATTTTTTGGGCAGACAGTTCATCTAATTGGGAGCAACGTTGGTCAGAACAGCTGATCCTCAAGGTCTTTGGTCAAAGTGTAGGATAAAGCAACTAGCTTCAGTTTTTTGCAAGGTATTTCATTGGTTTCCCAGTTCTTCTAAGTTGTAATTCGTTAACTAAATTAAGGCAAATTTGGCTGATCCTCTATGCAGGATGCAGGGTTCAGGAACCCAATGCTTGATGTCGTGAGGTGTTTCTCTGCGTCAAGGAAAAATGGTTTGTTTATCAACTCATGTTTTGCTCATTGCCAGAGTGTGAGACAATATACTTGGTATGTGAACAACTCGCCACATCTTGGTAACAAGGTACGGACGTAGAAACAAACACAAACACTTGAAATATCTAGCCTCAGTTACATGGAAGCATTTCGTTGCGAAGTTATTCTATCTGTCTCTGATTAGCCTTCTTCGATATCTTGTGATTTGCAGAAAATTGCTGACACTGTTGGGGATTGGTTCTTTGAGAGGGGAGACACGAAGTACACACACTGCCCATACCCTTGCGATGAAACTTGCCATCATCTTGTGTTCAGGGGAAACCATTAAGATTATTCTTCGACACCAACAGTTCAGATGACAAAGGAAAGGGAATTGGTATAGAATCAAAAACAAGGTATATACAGAGAGTGCTTGTCTGTGGCCGCGTCAATACACGACAGCAGCTGGAGAATTAACCAACAGGTCAATACGCAAGTCAGTCGCAACTGCAAAGAGCCTGCACATGGCCTCCATCCCGGATCATCCACCAAATATCGTGTTTGTTGTAAAAAAAAAAATTTATTGTGTTTTAGTGGGATCTTAAACGTACCAAATATACGCTATGTTTGACTTGTACTACCGAAGATCATCGTATCGATAGCATAGAAAAAGTATCATTATTTGGTTTTCATGTGCATCTCTTTAATGAAACCGTGGCAACGCACGGGCATTATACTAGTTTTTCTAAAAATTTGGATAGCTAGTAAAAATACTTGAAAAGAGGTTTGGAGGTGCACCTAAAGATACCCCTTTGCACCCTTACCAGTAACAGCCAGGAAGGCATGTGTGGTCGCCCGGACGGTTAATCTTCTCTTTTCTCCTATTCTATACATCAATATCATCTATGTGACAATATCTTTGCACCCAATTTGGTAGTCCCTCACCCCTCTATAAGGCTCTAATATAGTGCATTCAAGCATTTAAAAGTTATGCCTAAATATAAAGAGATTTTAGAAGACAAGAGATAGTTTTTGCAATAAATAGTGGCAGAATATTATACATTAATTGTTATTTATCAACCAATCTCCATTAATCACATTGATGATAGTGTTTGATGAGGAAATGAAAAAAGGTGTATATGTGTCTTGTGTATTCTCCATGAATTTGTACTAGAGTGAAATACACTGTGGGTGCCTAAACTTGCAGCGCTGTGTCAAATAGGTCCATAAACTTAGAAACCAACCATCTAACCCCTCGTACTTGCGAACCTGTCGGCGTTTCGAGGAACAGTGGGTGCCTCGGGTGCCGGCAATAAAGAATTTATATGCCGTGTGCCCCTCCCTCAATGGCGTAGCGCAAGATGGACACGGGGACGCGGCGGTTTATCCTGGTTCAGGCCAACGGGGCCCCTACGCCCAGCCGGGGGTGTGTCTGCTCGTGTTACCTCGCGGCCAAAGGTGAGCCCTGCAGTAGGGGTTTACAGCGCCCGCGGGGGGGGAGAGACGCGGGTCTCAAGCCCCACGATCGTGGTTATGGTGGTGGTGGTGAGCGGTTTCCTCCGTGTGAACCGGAGTTGAGTCGAAAAGATCGAATCCCCTCTAATGGGGCATTACTCCCCCTTTTTATAGGAGAAGGAGAGAGATAATGTTTATACTGTGTGGACGCCTAGGTGGCTAATTCGAGGCCGCACCGGTTGCATGTCTTATTTGCCCGAGGGGTTGGGCGGCTTGGATGTTGCTTGACGAAGACACGCGTCCGGATCCGATGGTGGACGTGCCATCCTGGCGCGCGCCCCGAGGGTCCGTGAGGCGTCCCTCACAATCCACATGGCGAGGGCCGGTCCCGCAGGTCGCTGGCTATGCGTGTCAAGTGCCCGAGGGTCCGCCCAACGTGGCGTTTTGACGGTGCTCGGGAAATGAACAGTGTCATCACGGTTTCCCGTCTTTGGGTGGCGTAACACGTTCTTGGTTCAGCTTTGCGTCCCATCGATCGGATTGGGGAGACGATTCGGCGATTCGATTTGGCCGGGGCGTAATCGATGGCTGGCGTCTCGCCTCGCCGTGCAATCGCATTGAATGCGGCGGTTTCCCTTCCTCGGACGGAACCTCCCACGCCCGAGGGTCGGCGACCCTAGACGGGCTGGTTGGGCTGCCTCACCCGAGGATGGAGAGCTGGTCTCCCTCGGGCGAGGCGGAGTTTTTGCGCCCGAGGGTGGTGAGCTAGGCCACCCTCGGACGGCGGAGATTTCTCCCCGGGGGTGGTGAGCTAGGCCGGCCTCGGACGAAACGGAGATGCGTGGTCGAGTCCGAGCCATGGTTTACATTTGTTGTCGGCGTGGAACGTCATGGTTCGTTGTTTTGTAGAGGTCCTTGACCTTGTCCTTCGTGAGCGTAATAAGCTCTTTGCGTCGTGATGACTCCATTTGGGCCGCTTTGTGGGCCGTCCAGGTGGGCCGATTTCGTCGTCATGTGAGCGTCGTGGCCAATGGCTCCGGTCCATCGTCCGTCGGGCCGTCCCTCGTCTTGCGGGATGATAGCAGGCTAGGTTTTCTTTGGGCCTTGGCGGGCCGGCAGATTCTCATAGTTTGGAGAATGTCCCGGGGCCCAATATTTAGGTCCCCGACGGTAGCCCCGAGCCCCGGCGAGTGTGGACTTGCCGGGGGGTTCTCGCCGTTCCCGTCGCCTTGTTGTTTTCGGGGTGGTTCGTCTACAAAGGGTGTTGAGCGCACCCGGTTGGGTGTGTAACCCGAGGCCTCGAATGGAATGGCGGATTCCTTCGAGGTCTTTTATATCTCGCACGCCGGCAAGACCGAAACAGCTCTTAAATTGCGCTTATTTGTGCGGAGTCTTTTCATTTTTGCGTGGGCAGCCCGAGGCCCGCGCTTATATGCGCAAGGTCGACCCGGGCCTCCTCGACTTTGATTATACGCTCCTCTCGTCGCCCTCCCGAAAGGGAGGAGGAGGGAGACACGTCACAATGCCACGTAAGCCCGAATGTGTCGTGCTCTCGGTGAGCGTTAGGTGGTCTACATTTAAGCCGGGTGCCCGTGCCCTTGCCGGAGCAAGGGTCGGCTATGTGATCCGAGATTCACCCCATGAGAACCTGCGGACCGCTTAGCAGATCCGGGGTTTGGGCGGACCAACCCCGAGGGCCTGGTGGGCCTCCCACGGATGGGACATCTCTATAAGCAAAGACCGGGCCTTAAACACGTTCAGAAATCCAGAGCCCCCCGGGGGCCGGGTATAGGCTGGTTGTGCATTTCCCTCCCGTCCCCTGGCTCGGGTTATCCCGAGGCGGCATAGAAACCCCTCTGGGCCCAGTACTGGCAACCCTCGGAACGTAGAGTGTGTCGACCCGAGGCTCGTTTGGTTTCCGCCGGGGCGGAACCGTCAACGGACCGACTTTTTGCCCCCTCGGGGTCGGGCGCCGTGGATATGGGTGGTCGGACGGTTTTACCCCGACTAGAAGACGCGGGCGTCTAGTCGCCACGCCTGCGGTGGCGCGACCGCGGCTTGATGGGGACGCGGGCCTTACGTCTTCTTGTCGTGGGCGAGACCGAGGGTTCCGTCAAGGTGCATTAATGCGCCGACGGTTCCACCACGCGGCTTGGCCGTTGGATGGCGGTTTCGCTCCATCATGGGCCGTCCATTCCGAGTCGGTTCGATTGCCCAGGCGGGTTTGCCTTCCCTTCCCTATAAATGTGGGGGTCGACGCGGCGCGATAGTTGCTCCCTTTGCGCCGCCATCGCCTTCTTGCCTTCTTGCTGCGGCAATCGGGAGATAGAGAGATAGTGTGGGAGAGATTAAGGGGAGAGATTCACTTGCCTCGTGCTCGTGTGATCGGGGTTGCTAGCGGTTGCCACCCCGCCTCCCTTTTACCTATGGCGCGGTCGGGTAGCGGTGACCGGCGTGAGGGAGGTGCTTGATGCCGGCGTGGCGAGGTCGACGGCGACGGAGGAGAAACTCCGGCGTCTCGTCGACGAAGGGGCTTCTTCCCCCGCACCGGCGAAGCGGCCGGAGTGGATTGCTCCAGATTGGACCGAGGAGGAGCCTAACCCTCCCGATGGCTACGTGGTGAGCTTGATGGATCTTCACCGGCGGCTTGGGATCTTGGGCGAGCGGTTCATTCGGGCGATCCTCCACTACTATGAAATCGAGCTTCATCATTCGCCCCCAAACTCGATCTCCGGGGCCGCCATCTTCGTCACCCTTTGTGAGGGATTCACGGGGATCGAGCCGCATTGGGACCTCTGGTTGTTGTGGTTCTTCAAGGCGGACCTTACCACCGCCTCGGTCGCGCCAGGGGCCAACCACGGAGGGCGCCGCGCGTTGAGGTCGTGGCGCTCCGTGTACGCTCGGAGCGCACGAGGCGAACCGAGCTGATGGGTACATCGTCTCCAAGCTCACCTCCTCCAACAAGGGGTGGCAAGATCGGTGGTTCTACCTCCGCAACAGCGAACGCGCTTCCCGCGGTACACCGGGCGTGTCCTCAAGCATCGCCCCGCGAAGTGGAACCGGGGTCCCCTCGGAGGATCATCATCGGTTGGAGGGCCTAAAGGCGGGCGGTCTCGCGGCTCAGGGAAGGACGTGAATGCGGCTGCCGTGGTTGCCGCTTTCCATCGGCGTCGGGTGTTGCCGTTGATGGCTCGCCCTTTGCTCATGTGCCGATGACCCCGAGGCCGCCGGTCTTGGTGCGTGCGGATGTCGGGCCTTCTCTTTCCACCGATGGCTTTGGCCAAGAGGGTGAGGGATGCGTTGGGGTCCAACACCCCGACACGTATCCCGAGATCCCCATGCGCCCGACCGAGGGTATATCTCCCCGGTAGGTGCTTCTTGACCTCGGTGTCCTTGCATGGCTTCGGTGCATTGTTGCCATGGCGGTTCTCACTCTTTCTTACGGCGGGGGCCGTCGGATTACCGCGACTCCCTCCCGCTGTGCGGCATCCATGCCGATCGCCGAGGCGGCGAACCGCGCTTTCGGAACGAGAGCTACGGTGGAAGCGGCGTTGAAGAAGGAGGAGAGGAAGAAGAGAAACGTGGCTCGCGAGAAGCGCCGGGCCGAGCGGCGAGAGGCGGGCGAGTCACCCGACACCTCGACCACCGAAGAGGACGAGGATCCCGGAGGATCTTTAGCGTGAACTCGTCCGATGACGACGCGGGCGGCTCGGATAGACCGAGCCATGGGGCTCCCGACCAAGTCGGGCTTCGTTACGAGCCCGAGCCCGAGCCTCGAGGCGTTGGGGGATCGCCGACGCCGGTGCGCCCGAGGGCTCTTCCCGGCCGAGTCCTCGGGACCATTGGCGCCGGCCACGTAGGCACCTCCCGTCGCCGCAGGTGAGGCCCGGGAGAAGAGTCGACACCTCCCCGTCGCGGGAACCCCCGGCGGCCCGCGGCACGGCTCGGGGACGAGCCGGCGACCGTCCCGATCCAAAACTCGCGGCGCATTTAACGCCGGGGGGAGACGGCGCGTGCGTCGAGTGCGACGCCGAGGTCGCAGCCCATCCCGAGCCTCGTCAACGCCGAGGGCGATCCCTCGGGCTCGTGAGTTTCCTTTCGCCTTTCGCGATTTTGACCTTCTTTCCGGCATATGATTGCTTTGTCCCGACACGTTCTTGACTTCGTGAAACGGGGCCGCCTCGTTGGCTCTGCACCCCAAGAAGGCCTTGAAGGCTAGCGCGGCCTCGGGCGGGGCCCGGTCGGGTCGTCCGGCCAAGATATCGTGCTCGCCCTCGTCGAATCCTCCCCGTGGCGCCCGCCCGAGCCCCGAGGTGGGGTCGGACCCGAGCCGGGCTGCCGAGGCCACCCCGAGGTGGTGCAGCCCCTCGGTGGCGATGGTGGGTCGGCCACTCGGCCGATGGTGGTCGTCACGGAGGGGCTCGAATTTGGGGCCCATGACGCCGCCTTGGTGCCCGAGCAGACGGGCGTCATTCGAAGGGGGTCGTGGCGCCGCCGCCCATCCCGAGGAGTCGGCCCCTTTGTCAGGGAGTTCGCAAGAGGAGCTCTTCATGGCGGCGAGACGCGCAAGTCCCCGCTTGTGCCGACCTTCGCGATCCGGGGTTCACGAGGCGTACAACCCCGACTTCCCCGCTACTCCACGTGTCCGGGTTCGAGGCGGCCCTTGGCGGCGCCGTCTTCGGCCATGACGAGGACGGTGCCCGTGGTCGGTCCGAGGGCCCCCCGGACTTCTATCGGTCCGGGTTCCCGGAGCCGCGGGAGTTGCCGAGTGGGGAGATGTATCCTTCCTCGAGCCGACCCTACGGGGCGGTCCGCTTGATACTGGGTGGCACGCCGGGGCCCGGCCGCCGCGGTGGTCGACGACCGCCCCGAGGTCCCGGAGTGGAGAACCCACGAGCGGATCCGTCTGGCCGAGGGCTTGGCGAGGATCGGGGGACGTCATAACCGGCCGACTTGCGCAGGTCGACGCGCAGTAAGATGTCTTGATGGTTATCCCCCGCCGCATGTCTTCTATGCTTGTGTCTTGATGGGTAATGTCGTTGCAGACTCTCCGCCGCTCGCCGGAAAGTCCGAGCTCCTTCGCTAACGTTTCGAATCGGAACGCCCTTGGTCAAACTCGGGTAAAGTTGATCGAGGCCCGCAGCGAGACCTCCCGCTTGCTGCCCTTGCCGAGGAGAGGGAGTCCCAACGGCGGACCCCGGAGGCCGAGGTTGTCAAGGCCAGTCCGAGGGCCGCAAAGTGGCGGGCCGACATGGCTCGATGAGCCATGATTTTGAAGAGGCTCGGATCCGGTCCCTCCGTGTCCCGAAGGAGGCCCATGACGAGCGGGACCGGTCCGGGAGGAGGCGACGAAGCAGCGGAGATGTGCGATGCCTTGAACACTCGCGATCGGCGAAGTTGGTGTCCGAGGGCGAGACCCTCGAAGGAAGGAGAAGGAGGAGATCCGCAAGTCGCCGTGGATGAGCACGGCGTGATGCCGGGCCGGCTGAAGTGCCAAGGTGCGTTTTCTTCCTTAGTGAGCTTTGCCTTGATCGTCTTGTCTTGCTAACTCGGTTTGAGCACCAATTTCCGAAGCGGAGAAGGTCCGGACCGAGGCCGTGGAACACCGCGGCCACGCCGGGCGAGGGATCGGAGCGGGAGCGAAAGTCGTATCGAGGCTGGAAGAGGCCTTGTCGGACTTCGGCCCGCCGCTTTGGGGGCGGACAACCCGGGAGGTTGGCCCCTCGACGCAGCCGCCCCGAGCCGTGGGTGGCTACCTCGGTCCGAGCTCAACGCCTTCCCGTCCGGCGTGCGGACATGTATGGCCGTTTTCGCTCTCACTTCCCGATGGAGTCCAATGTTTGGATGGCGTATAAAGGCTTCTTCCTTGGTTCCGACGACGAGGAGGAAGTTGATCCCGCCGAGAGGATCTTTGGCCGACGCCGCCAAGACTCGGGACGTTGTACGACTTCGGTGGGCGTTGTGACCGGTTGGCCTCCCGCTTCGAGGATGAAGTGTGTCCCCGTACTCCCCATAGAGTCAACCTATGAGGCGGACACGGAGATGGTGGGCGCCCGGCCGAGGATGCGCCGGCGGGTCCCGACGCCTCCCTCGGGGAAGCGGTTGTCGAGGGCGTTGCTCGCGTCGAAGCTTCCTCGTCGGCTGCGTGAGGCGTAAGTGGATGAAGCCCATCACGCCCCGACCTCTCCTTGTATGGAAAAATTGGAGCTTGTGAGATGGATATACATAAACAATGGCGCCGCCCCGAGGTCTATGGCCTTGGCGGGTGCATTTATGTTTATGTTGCGTTTCTCAAATTTGTTCGTTTATTGTGTGGCCGGGTCGCTTGCTTTCTCCGCTCGCGAAATGGTAACCGTGGACGCCCTTTGGGGCAGTCCATACGGATGCCACTAGGGGCGGTCCGCTTTGCCTCGGTTACCTTGCTTTGGATTTGTGCGTGGCGACCTTTCGCAACTTAAACGATTGTTTAGAGAATGCGCAAGAAAACTTTTTTCTTTTGAAAAAAAGTTTTGAAAAAAGGAAGGGAGGGGATCTCCCGAGGGGGTCCTCCCAGGGGGTCCCCCATGTAGCCCCGAGGGAGTTTTAGTCTTGTCTTTGGACGAGGCTAAGACTCCCTTTAAGGTTTACACGAGAAGCACTTTTTTCGTAAAAGATGTAGATCTTTTATTGAGTGAAAAAAACGCCGATGTTTGACTTCTAGTGCGGAATTTAAGGGTAGAAGCGACGTAGTTTGTTCTATGTTCCAGGCGTTGGAGTAGACTTCGCCCTTCTCGTTTTTCGTTTGTAGGTCCGGGCCTTAATATTTCGGCGATGAAATAAGGCCCTTCGAGGTGGTAGCGTGAGTTTGTGACGCCCTTTGTTGTCGTCTTCGGCTTGAGCACGGGGTCATTGATTTGGAACTCCCGAGGCTTCACCGCTTGGCGTGATACTTGCGCAAAGCTTGTTGGTATCTTGCCGAGTGCGTGAGCGCAACGTCTCGGGCTTCATCTACTTGGTCGATGGAGTCTTGCCTCGCCTGGCTGGTTGCCTTGCTCGGTGTAGGCTCGCAGCCTTGGGGACCCATATTCAATGTCGTGGGCAAGATCGCTCGGCCCCATAGACTAGAAAGAATGGGGTGAACCCCCGTGGCTCGGCTTTTTCGTTGTTCGAAGGCTCCATAGAACCGACGGCAGCTCTTGATACCATCTTTTCCCCGTATTGGTTTAGCCGATTGAAGATCCTCGGCTTGAGCCCTTGCGGGATCATGCCGTTGGCACGCTCCACTTGACCGTTGGTCTTTGGTGTGCTACGGCCGAGGTATCCACTCGGACGCCATAGTCGCCGCAAAAGTCGACGAACTTCTTCCCCACGGTTGGTCCCGTTGTCCGTGATGATGGAGTTCGGGACTCAAACGGAGATGATATCCGTAAAGAATTTCACCGTTTCCCCCCGTGTGAGGGTTCACCACGGGTCGAGCTTCGATCCATTTGGAGAACTTGTCAACGGCGACTAGGGACGTGAGTGTGTCCTCCGGGCGCCCTTTTCGGGGGCCCAATCATGTCGAGTCCCCACTTTGCAAATGGCCACGTGAGAGGTATGGTTTGCGGTGCTTGAGCGAGGAGGTGCGTCTGCGCGACGTAGAATTGGCATTCTTTGCGTGTACGCACGACTTGGTTCGCGTCTCGCACCGCCGAGGGCCGATAGAAGCCTTGCCCGAAGACTTTACCGACTAGAGTCCTCGGGCGGCGTGATGGCCACACTCCCTCGGTGAGTGTCCTCGAGCAGTTCTTGGCCTTCACCGAGGGTATGCATCGCATGTATACTCCGAGGCTCCTCTCTTGTAGAGTTCTCCTTTCTCCCCAATCGGTGTGAAGGATTTCGCCCTTCGGGCTAACTGCGAGCCTCGGTCTTATCCTCGGGTAGCTCTCCTCGGGTGAGGTACTCCATCAGCGGTTTTCTCCAGTCAGGGACTGGGTCGACCGCCATAGCTTCGGGTGTGGCTTGCTGCGTGCCGCCCTCGTGAGCCCCCGAGGGTACTTCCGAGGGGGTGTACTTGACCGAGGGTTTATCGAGGTCTCGGGTGAGGACGTTCGGGGGAACGGTACCTCGGGTTGCTGCGACCTTGGCCAGTTCATCCGCAGCCTCGTTGTAGCGTCTCGGCGTATGCTTGTGTTCAAGCCCATGGAATTTTTCCTCCAATTTGCGCACTTCCCGACAATACGCCTCCATCTTCGGTCGTGGCACGCCGAGGCCTTCATGACTTGGTCGATGACCAACTCGCGAATCCCCCCGGTTTCCAACCGCCGGATTCCGAGGTCCGCCGCGATCCGGAGACCGTTGACCAGCGCCTCGATTCTCGCGATGTTGTTGGAGGCGAGGAAAATGCAGCCGGATGGCATACCTCGTGTGAATCCCGAGGGGTGAGATGAAGAGCAAACCGGCCCTCGCGCCTGCCTTCATCATAGATCCATCAAAGTACATGGTCCAAGACTCGGCTTGGATGGGCGGGGGGTAGCCGTGTGTCGTCCACTCGGCCACAAAGTCGGCCGGGACTTGAGACTTGATCGCCTTTGCGGGGCAGAACGATATAGTTTCGCCCATGAGCTCCACCGCCCACTTCGCCACTCTCCCCGTGGCCTCTCGGTTTTGGAGGATCTCCAGGGGAACGAGGATACCATGGCAACGGGTGCGCGAGGAAGTAGTGGCGAAGTTTTCTTCGTGTCAAGACGATGGCATACAATAGCTTCGCATCTGCGAATACCTCGTCTTGGTGTCGGAAAGGACTTCACCGATGAAGTAAATGGCGTTGAACCGCAACATGTGTCCCTCTTCCCGACGCTCAACTACGACCACCGCTACCGACTACGGGTAGTGGCCGTGGCGTATATAAGAGCAGGGTTTCTCCTGGGGTTTGGCGGTACTAGGACCGGTGGGTTTGTTAGGAGCTTCTTGAGGTTGCCGAGGGCCTCTTCGGCCTCGGGGTCCGTGCAAAGTGCTCGGACTTGCGGGCAGAGCGGTAGGGGGCAGGCCCTTCTCCCCGAGGCGTGAGATGAACCCGCTTAATGAAGCCAAGGCAGCCCATGACCTTCTCAGACTCCCTTGAGATCTTGGATCGGACCCATTTTGGCGATTGCGTCAACCTTGGTCGGGTTTGCTTCGATGCCTCGTTGAGAGACGATAAAAACCAAAGAAGATCCCTCGGGGACCCCGAATACGCATTTCGGGGTTGAGCTTGACTCCCTTCTTGTTTAGGCACTCGAAGGTTTCCCGAGGTCGCCCACGAGGTCCGACGTTTTCTTGGATTTGACCACTATGTCGCCGACGTAGGCCTCCACGATCCTTCCGATGAGTTCCCCGAAGATGATTTGCATGCACCGCCTGGTATGTTGCCCCAGCGTTCCTCGCCCCAAGGGCATGGTGAGGTAGCAATACATCCCGAAGGGTGTTATGAACGAGGTCGCGAGCTGGTCGGACTCTTTCATTTTGATCCGGTGATAACCGGAATACGCGTCAAGAAAGGACAACATTTCACATCCCGCAATGGAGTCGACAATTTGGTCGATTCGAGGCAAAGGAAAGGAAACTTTCGGACATGCTTTATTGAGACTAGTGTAGTCCACACACATCCGCCATTTCCCATTCTTTTTCTCTACTAATACAGGATTAGCTAACCACTCGTGGTGGAATACTTCTTTTATGAATCCGGCCTCCAGTAGCTTGTGGATCTCCTCGCCGATGATCTTCCGCTTGGCGTCATCAAAACGGCGCAAGCGCTGCATGACTGGCTTTGAGCCCGGCCGGATGTCTAGGGAGTGCTCGGCGACATCCCTTGGTATGCCCGGCATGTCCGAGGGTCCCCACGCAAACGTCTTGGCATTCGCGAGGAGGAAGTCGACGAGCACGGCTTCCTATTTCGGATCCAGTCCGAGCCGATGGTCGCCAGCCTTCTCCTTCGGGTTCTTGGGATCGAGTGGGATCTTCTTGGTGCCCGAGGAGGGCTCGAAGCTCCCAGCGCGGCGCTTGGCCTCATGCTCGATCGTGATTTCGTCAAAGCTTCTCTTTGCATCGGCGATGAGTGCCTCGGCAATGGCGAGTGCCTCGGCATACTCCACGCTCCACGCCGCACTCGTATGCATGATGGTGTGAGGGGCCGGTCGTGATGACACCCTTCGGCCCCCGGCATCTTGAGCTTGAGATGCGTGTAGTTCGGGACAGACCATGAACTTGGCGTAACAGGGCCGCCCGAGGAGTGCGTGGTAAGTACCGCGGACCCCAAGGATCTCAAATGTGAGAGTCTCTTGCCCGAAGTTCGAGGGGTCACCGGCAAACCGTAAGTCGATCCGCCCGAGGGGCTTTAGCCGCTTGCCGGGGACGACGCCATTGAATGCCGGCCCTCCGGGCGGATCTTGACTTGTCTACCTCGAGGAGGTCGAGGGTTTCTTCGTAGATGAGGTTGAGGGCTGCCCTCCGTCCATAAGGACTTTGGTGAGCCAGTGTTGGCGATGATGGGATCCACCACCGGTGGATAAGCCCGGGTTCGGGATGTCCGGGGGTGATCCGGGGGTCGAAGGTGATGGCTCGGTCCGACCACTTACGCAGCCTTAGGGGGGGCCGGGCTCCGTGGCATAGACCTCCCGACGCTCCTTCTTCTTATTTGTCGCCACGGACATGTTGCCGTCTTTGCCGCCCGAAGATCATGAAGCGGTTATTCACCTTCGGGGAACTCCCCCGTTGCCCTTGGCGCCACCCTCGGGGAGCCTCTTCTTCTTCACCCCGGGGATGGCCTTGAGCTTGGCGAAATGTTGGCGTACCCTCTTGCACTCCCGAGGGTATGCTTGACCAGGGTAGCTATGGTTACGGCATGGCTTCTTGAGCATGTCATCGAAGGTTTCTTGTGACGGGGTCGGGGCCCCTTGCGATCGACCGCAGCCACCATGTCTTCATCGTCCGCTTGGGCGGCGTGGCCCTTGCCCTTGCGGCCCTTATCTTTCTCCTTTTTCTTCTTGCCCTCCCGAGGTTGCGATCCCTCGGGCTCCTCTTCCTTGCGCTTTCCTTCGCGAGCCCCTCGACCGAACAGAGCCCCGACAGCCTCCTCACCGTTGGCGAACTTGGTGGCGATGTCCATCGGCTCGTTTGCCTCGGTGGGAGTTCGGGCGCCCCAGCCTTCTTCACGAGGTCTCGGCAAGTGGTGCCGGCCAAGAAGGCCCCGATGACGTCCGAATCCGTCACATTAGGGAGCTCGGTCCGCCGCTTGGAGAAGCGCCGGGATGTAGTCGTAGCAGGATTCATCGGATTTTTGTCGGCGATTTCGGAGATCCCACGAGTTACCCGGGCGTAGGTATGTGCCCCCGAAGTTTTCGCGGAAGGTTCTCACCAAGTCCGCCCGGTTTGATATGAGGTTGGGTGGAAGGTGTTCCCGGCCAAGCTCGCGGACTCGGAGAGGTACGAGGGGGCAAATTTTCGATTATCACTTTGTCATCGTGTGCCCCGAACCGGCATGCCGGCCGATAGTCGTCGACCCATACCTCGGGACGGGTCTCTCCTGTGTACTTCGAGATGGCTCGGGGCCTAAACGCGCAGGAGTGGTGCCCTCCCCCGATGTCCTGGTGAAGGCCCGAGGCGGGGCGGATCGAGGGAGTACCCTCGGTCCCCTCGACCGCCAGGCGCGTTTCCCCCGCTTGTCGCCCCCGAGGCGAGCCACCTTCGTGGCGAGCCGGCCGCCGCTCGATCTCGCCCCCCGAGGTCGGGACGCCGGTTGCGCCGTGATGCGGGTCTTCTATGCGTTCCCAGACCGGGCGGTTGCAACGCGGTTGTCGTCGGCGCTCCCGGACCGGCCTTTGCCCGGGCTCGGCCTCGATCCGGTGGACGGAGCCCCCGACCGCCCGATTCCTCGCCGCCGGCCGTGACGTCACGGCCCGATCCCGGAAGCGGAACTCTGTCGCTGTTGCACCGCCGCCTTGTCAAGGAGTTGACGGAGGCCTCTCGTACGGCGCCAACCCTCGGTAGTGGAGGGCTCGGGCATTTCTCGCACCAACATGGCGCCCGCCGCCACGTTGAGGCCGGCTGTTGAACAGGGCCGCTATGCGGGGGATTGAGGCACTCCGGCCCGGTCCGCCGCGTCCGCCGCCATTGTGAGCTTTGAGGTGCCCTCGGGGGCTTGCTCGCGCCGAGAGCCCGCCTCCCGCTGGATGTTTTGCTCCGGCCGCCGGTCGGGCATTCCGCCCGGATTCGTTCCCCGCAAATCTCGTAGGCGGGCGTTTTTGGCCGGCAGGTGCCGGCACCGCTTCTGGGATGGGGGGCGAAGCCGCCGGCGCGGAACTCGTCGTGGCGATGCGCCCGCGTCGTCTTATTTGGAGAGACGTCGGTGAACCGGCCATCCTGCGGGCGGGACCTCGACATTGAAGCATTCCCGCGTGGGGTCATAGTACTCGTCTTCATCGTCGGTGCGATCGCGCCGAACGCCCGGAGGAGGTTTCGATTTCCGGATGGTAGAGCGAGTCCCCTCGGCCCGGGACCGGGCCCCGATTGAACCCGGAGGGGGTGGTATGGCGGGGTCGCCCCGCATCCCGTGGAGGATGCGCTCCTCCGAAAGTGAATGTCCAAGGGATAACGCCCCGTGGAACGACGGGTGGTCTGGCTCGTGTGCTCCCGGGCGAAGGCTTCCACCGAGGTTTCACGCCGGCGACGATTCACCGGGACTCCCTCGGGATGATGTCCGGAACGGAGGCTTTTTTTTCCGACGATTAGGGTTTCGGGGTACCCCGCCACGAGTGGGTGGCGGGTAAGGTATTTCCGGGGCCCTGGGGTTCCGTGGAGCCCTTTCGCGAGTCGGCGCCGGGGATACGCCGACGGATTCGTAATCCGTTGTTTGACGCGCCTTTGCGCCGATGGAGCGCGCTTTTGCCCGCTTTTGCCGGGCGCCGTGATGATGGGCTTGCCGCGGTGGCGATGCCGCCCTCCCTTCTACCCAGACGCGTCGGGTAGAAGGATCATCTCGTAGTTGTGGCCGAGCGCCACAAATGCCGGCGTTCCAAAGACGTGGTGTTCGCGCGGAGCTCGTGCTTCCGGCGAAAGGTGGTGGAAACGAAGGCTTAAAACGCCATGAGGGCCGATGGAGATGCAGATTGCACACGGCGCCCCTACCGGGCGCGCCAACCGCCGGCGCTTCGAGGAACGGTGGGTGCCTCGTGCCGGCAATAAAGAATTTATATGCCGTGTGCCCTCCCTCAATGGCGTAGCGCAAGATGGACATGGGACGCAGCGGTTTATCCCGGTTCAGCCAACGGGGCCCTACGCCCAGCGGGGGGGTGTGTCCCCGCTTTCGTGTTACCAAGCGCTCAAAGGTGAGCCCGCAGTAGGGGGTTTACAGCGGTCGGGGGGAGAGACGCTGGTCTCAAGCCCCACGATCGTGGTTATGGTGGTGGTGGTGAGCGGTTTCCTCCGCGGTGAACCGGAGTTGAGTCGAAAAGATCGAATCCCCCTCTAATGGGGCATTACTCCCCCTTTTATAGGAGAAGGAGAGAGATAATGTTTATACTGGTGGACGCCTAGGTGGCTAATTCCCGAGGCCGCACCGGTTGCACAAGGCCGCCGAGGGGGTTGGGCGGCTTGGATGTTGCTTGACTAAGACACGCGTCCGGATCCGATGGTGGACGTGCCGTCCCCCGGCGCGCCCCGAGGGTCCCGTGAGGCGTCCCTCACAATCCACATGGCGAGGGCCGTCCCCGAGGTCGCCGGGCTATGCGTGTCAAGTGCCCGAGGGTCCGCCCAACGTGGCGTTTTGACGGTGCTCCGGGAAATGAACAGTGTCATCCGGTTTCCGTCGTCGGGTGGCGAACACGTTATTGGTTCGGGCCTTTGCGTCCCATCGGCCGGATTGGGGGAGACGATTCGGAGTTCGATTTGATCGGGCGCATCGATGGCATCGGGCGCCTCGCCGCCGTGCAATCGCATTGAATGCGGCGGTTTCCCTTCCTCGGGACGGAACCTCCCACGCCCGAGGGTCGGCGACCCTAGACGGGCTAGTTGGGCTGCCTCACCCGAGGGATGGAGAGCTGGTCTCCCTCGGGCGAGGCGGAGTTTTTGCGCCCGAGGGTGGTGAGCTAGGCCACCCTCGGACGGCGGAGATTTCTCCCGGGCTGGTGAGCTAGGCCGGCCTCGAACGAAACGGAGATGCGTGGTCGAGTCCGAGCCATGGTTTAGGCTGGCGTCGACGTGGAACGTCATGGTTCGTGGTTTTGTAGAGGTCCTTGACCTTGTCCTTCGTGGCGTAATAAGCTCTTTTGCGCCGTGATGACTCTATTTGGGCCGCTTTGTGGGCGCCCGGGGCCGATTTCGCCGTCATGTGAGCGTCGTGGCCAATGCTTTCGGTCCATCGTCCGTCGGGCCGTCCCTCCGCGCGGGATGATAGCAAAGCTAGGTTTTTCTTGGGCCTTGGCGGCCGGCAGATTCTCATAGTTTGGAGAATGTCCCGGGGCCCAATATTTAGGTCCCCGACGTAACCCGTTCACCCCGTGTCCAACCCCGTTTTGTATGGCTTGCATGGGCATGTAGATATGCCGACGTCGGCAATGACGTCAAGACTTCTTTTTAATTTGCGAATTTGATATCTTTTTATTGAAGCTCCAAATATAACAAATAATATATCAATTTTGATCGCCTCGACGAGCTCTTTGCAATGGTGTACTCCGTTTTTGTTATTTGCAATAGTTTTATTTCATGTAAATTAAATATTTTTATAAAACCAAAGTGAAATATTATTTGCAATATTTAATTTTATATAGAACGAGTGATATTTTGCGGCTTTGTGTTTGCAATATTTCTAACGGAATAGCTCCAAGACATAGATCTGTACAACATGTGATCCCACACACCGCTTTGTGTTTTGCGGTTTGCGGCGGCGGCCCGCAGCCCCACGTATCAGCTTTTAGGAAAGCGGCGAGCACCGATGGTTGACGACCGCTGTTCATGCGAGACGCCGCCCCGCAACCCACCGCGGCTGCTCCCCTAGCTCGCCTTCATCCCACACCACACCATGCTTTCGCCTCGCGTTGTCATCGGAAGGCGGAGGAGCACCGGGCCGAGAATGAAAAGCACGACAACAAACAATAGGACCATCGGAATCGGAGGACGGACTAAAAGTTTCACCGGGTTTTATAGAAATATTTAATATTTAATTTCAAAGGTTTTATAAATATTTAATTTCACGGGATCGTAATGTTTCACTCGTTTTATATAAAATTAAATATTACAAATAATATTCCATCGGTTTTATAGAAATGTTTAATTTTACACAAAATAAAACTATTTCAAATAACAAAACAGAGTACACCATTGCAATGAGCTCGTCGAAACAATCAAAATTGATATATTATTTACTATATTTGGAGCTCGAATAAAAAGATATCAAACCGCAAATTAAAAAAGAAGTGCGGACGTCGTCATCGACGTCAACATCGGATAAAGGATGCCCATGCAAAACCAGATATGCAAGCCATGCGAAACCGGATTGGACCCGAGGTGAACGGGTTCGCAAGACCGAGGGGGCTAGATGGATGGTTTCTAAGTCCATGGACCTATTTGACACAGAAGTTCAGGTGCCCACAATTGCATTTCACTTTTTGTAATATAAACCTCTAGTATGTATTATATTATACATGGCATATAGAGTAGTAATATAGCATCACGGAGGTTGAGCTTCAACACATAGATCACTGTCACCCTTTCGCCTGAGCATGCCCACAACGGTAGAGCCTTGTATATGCTCGGAACTATGTTTCAGTAGTTAGGCACCTTTTCTACCGGACGAAGATGTCCACTCCCATGCTAGTGCTCCCTTCTCTCTCACCAATTGCAGCCATATTGTCTTTTTCATTGGAGTGGCACCACCAAGAAATTTGCCAAAGCTACTAGAACCCAAGCACGCTAGGTATGGTAGCCCTGCCACCCCTAGTAACTTTGATATGTTGAATCCATCTATGTGGGAGGCATGCATCAATTTGTTGTTGATTTTAAAGCAACTCTAGCTAAACTAGGGCTTTTTTTTATCTAGTGTTCCTCCTACTTTGGGTTGGTTTGTTCTAGTCTCAACTATAGCGGAGGGTTGTTGGGGCAAGGAGCCCAAGAATTGGAGGTGAAGAAGGTGGAGGGAGGTTGGCCTCATGCATACTAGAGTTAGGGGAGGCACCGAGGAATGAGGGCCTTAGACAAACCGGGCAGAGAAGGCAAAAGGGATGATCTCGCAACCGGAGCCGCTGATGATGCCAAGGGATCTATCAGGACCTAGGGTTCTACCTGTGCACCTCAATCCACTTAGAAAAGTGGGATGTCCGGATGTAGACCTGGGGGGGGGGCTGCTCATTTGGCCGATGAAAACGAGGGAGGTAGCGTTTGATTTTGAGTGTGACAAAGGCACAAGCAAAGAGGGGAGCTAATTGTGTGGTCATAGGTAGGGAAAAAAAGGAATCAAATGGTAAAAATAGAAAGTAGGAGACGTGATGAGAAGACCCACACTCGAGAGTCAAGAATGAGGGATGGAGGAGGGAAAGTAGTGGGGTTCCTACTTGGTGTCAAGGTAGGGGGGGCTTTAAAGAGGGGTTCTCGCACTTGATATCTAAAAGTAGTGTATTAGACTACCGAAGTTGCTTTTAGGTAGCCGAGGTGATGATGCTCTTGCTTATTAGCATTGAATTGGTAGCCGACTTTCTTGATTCTAGTGGTTACGTACTTGAGCCATATTAGCTTGGACACTAGTAAATCAAGATACACGTCTGCAAACACCCAACATTGCCATCCAGATATCATCTCCTAACAAAAATCACTCCTCCTTTGCCACCCTATTGCTCTCAACCACTACGATAGTTGCTTCTACGGTCCTGCTCAAACTGGAGCGCCCATATATTGCACAGATGTAGGCAAGAAAAAAAAAAAAAAAGACATACTGGTGCTTGGTTCGTGTGAAGAGAAATTGTTTTTTCTTTCTTATATTGTTTATTTCTTTCGTGGTTCTGAATTGTAGGTGCAATTGACTAGCTAGAGCAAAAAAAATGCTAATAATAGAGTTTTGGAAGCACACTTATTTTTACCTAGATGAAGCATCTCCTTTGTTTCTTTGTAATTCAAATGCTATATTATTATTATTATTATTATTATTATTATTATTATTATTATTATTATTATTATTATTATTATTATTATTTATATAGCTCCTTATTAAATGAGATTGAAACTATGTCAGTGTGTTATAAAAAAAACTATGTTAGTGTTGATCTTAGACAATTGCCCTAATTTTTTTTTTCACATTTGGAACGAAAAATAATAATTCGAAGCAATATTTCACGCACGAGGCAACACGTCAGACGCGTAGCCAGCATTCAGCCTAGCGGATTCAACAGGCCCAACAGCAACCCAATACGCCTCCCAGAACCCTCCCCGGCCCAAAACCTCCCAATCCAAGCACCATTCCTCCCCGGCCGGCGGCCGCCCCCGCCGCCGCCATGAACCCCGTTGACAGCGAGGCAGCCGCTGCTGAGAAGGCGCGGCGCAAGAAGGAGAAGAGGGAGAAGAGGAAGAAGCACAAGGACGCCAAGGAGGACGGCCGCGGCGCCGCGACGGCCGAGGAAGAAGCGCCGCCCAAAGAGAAGAAGCAGAAGCAGAGGAAGGATGAAGGCGAGGTGGATGGGGAGGAGAAGAAGAGGCCGAAGCCGACGGTGAGCATCGCCGTTGCCGGCTCCATCATCGACAACGCCCAGTCCCTCGAGCTCGCTACCCTCGTCCGTACCCACCTTTCCTCCCTGTCGCATTACTGCAGTCCTTGCTATCCGTTGCAGCACGAAGCCTTACAAAGACCATCTCTTCTGTTTCAGCTGGCCGGCCAGATCGCTCGCGCCGCCACCGTCTTCCGCATAGACGAGATCGTCGTCTTTGACAGTAATCCCGCGGAGGAGAACGGAGGCGCGGGTGATGGTGAAGAGAGCGGCGCGCGGTTCCTTGTTCGGATTCTGGAGTATCTGGAAACTCCACAGTACCTCCGCCGCCGCCTCTTCCCCATGCACAAGAACCTGAAGTTTGTGGTAAGATTCCAGGCAATGTGGTTGCCTTCGACATTTGATGATTTCACTAGGTGCTAATGGTGCTGTGCTGTTTCTTGTATGAAGGGATTGCTTCCACCGCTCGATGCACCACACCATGTGCGCAAACATGAATGGTCTGAGTTTCGTGAAGGTGACATCCCTTCTGGTGCCCCTTGCTATTGATTTTAGAATCACAATTTGAACTTGGTTAGTGTAGTATACAATAAGGTGGTGACAAAGGGGACCCCTCTGTAGGTTTTGGATTGCTACTGCTCGTTCAGAGGGGTCATTTGAAGGTTGACGTCCTTTTGACACTACTGAACTTGTGATTAGTGTAAAAGTAAATGACACCAATATGACAATATATATATAATGAGGAGATATGTAGTTCAAACACATAGTTAGGTGGAACAATGGAAAACCATTTGGTTAATACACCAGTTAACACTCAAAGTTTCTGGGAAAAGAAACTGAGATATACATGTTAAATCAAATGAAGTTTTGTTGTTATCCACACCAAGTACAGCTTGCCTTTTCCTGTAGCTTGTTTGGAGGTTGAATTTCAAATGGTCTTACAACATATAGTGCATCTTGCATATTTTTTAAGGATTTTTTCATGTTGATTGGATGCCCAAACTAGAAGTCTTTGCACCTAAATTCTGTTTTTACATTGAAATATGCATCTCTGCTAGCATGGTGGATTTATACTACTTGTTTAAATCATGTTTTAGCACGCTCATGTTGAATAATTGTTCGTTTCCACATATTTTGATATTTTTGACCCAACAAAATGCTTACACATTACTGAATTTAGACAGGTGTAACATTGGAAAGTGATCCCTCAAAGGGGACTCTTGTTGATGTCGGATTTAGTAAGGTATTATGGATCTTCTAGCGCCCTTTTCTTTGTTCTGTGTCACTTGTCTGGGGAAAGGCGTTTACTGAGTTTGAAGATATGTTGAAAGACTGGGGAAAGCCTATCATATCTTACAATCTATGGGAGTGTATATAAATAAACACAACCTTATGAAAATCTTAAATATGATTTTGCTTACATTAATTGAATTATTCTATGTAAATAAGGCATTTTAAGACAGACAGTGAGGTTAGGAAAAACAAAACCCCAAGATTTGACAGACCTTAATCTATCATTTACAGATAAAAAACATTTCATAATGTGTATTAATATCTGATTTGCACTTGATGGTTTCATATATTGAACAGATCACCACTTCCATGCAAAAAAAATGTGGCACTGATTTTAGTTTATCATGATTCTGCAGAATGTTCTGGTTGAACAAACACTAGAACCAGGCAAAAGAGTAACTGTAGCCATGGGAACCAACCGTGACCTAACAACAGGTAAACCATTTATTTCATGGGTTACAAATATGCTTGTGTTGATAATCTTTATCCATACCTTTTTCAATATATGACGAATTTGTACAAGGCTTAAGTAATCAAGATCATCCTCATAAAGGCTATTCCTATTTCCTAAGCATTTACATTTGGTAGTTCAACACTAGAACAAATTCAGTTCATGATATTTATTGACTTTGCTTCCTCTTCAACTTTTGGTCTTTCTCATTTCAACTCATAAATGTTGTTCTCAATGTATTCTTGTGATGTATTTTTGCTTGTCAAATCAATTTTGAAACCAAATTATGTTGCCTATTCTTGTGGAGTTTGTTTCTCTATGTCCTCATTCTAGAGCAGTATAAACTTTAACTTTGTATTGTTTTATTTTGCCATTTTACTGTAACTTAACTTGTACTTGCATCTAGCTTGCATAAGGAAAGTTGTCCCCCTTCCACACCCAGGGAACAGATGGGATCTTATTGGGGCTACAAAGTTCGTTATACTTCAAATTTGAGTGGTGTTTTCAAAAATTCCACATTCAAGGTACTGTTTTCACATCTCAGTATGTTTTTCAGAAAAAAAAAGGTGTTATTATTACTCACTTCCACCTTTTTTTTGGTTTGTTATTGACTATCCCTAGGAAGAATACGACCATATCATTGGAACCTCAGAGCATGGACAAATAGTTAATTCTTCTGAACTTACCTTGCCTACTTTTAGGTATGCCATCTACTGTTCTCATGGACCACCTTGAGAAACCAATTTAGATTTGTTACCATTTTTTTATTACTTGATGAATTTGTAAATTCCTCCCAATTTGCTTAGGATGCTTCAGCTTTATTTGAGTATGGTAAATTGTATGTTTCAACAAATAGTCAAATAGTGGTGGACATGTGTTTTATGTGATATCCTGTGCTAATAATTCTTGCTAAGCAGTAAGCAAGTAGCTGGTACCTTACCTTTGTGTTATTATCATGAGTGGATAAACATTTAACCAAGGAATGTGTACCTTCACTTAACTATTGAATTGATATGTTTTAGTAAAATTCTTTCTGTAGTAACTATTGGCTACTGTTGTGCTATTGCCATATCCCAAGGCTGAGTATTGTAACCATGTGTGTATGCTTTATGAATGAATCTTGCCATGCATATAGCAACCATTGTGAGTCTATCCTGTCACTTATGAGGCTTTACTGAACAGGCACCTACTCATTGCATTCGGTGGACTTGCTGGTTTGGAAGAAAGCATTGAAGAAGATACAAATTTGAAGGTATAGCTGTTCTGTTCTGTTACGATGCTTCATTTTTCTAGTGAAACCTGATCTCTTGCATGGAAATTTGGAGTTATGAAAGCATTCCTAGTCTATGGTCAAATTGAGAGTACTTGAAATGTCAACATTGCATGAGAACCTCAGCTAATTTGGCAGCTGAAACATTCAGCTTGTGCTTGGGGTGACTCTTTCACTTAATTAATGATTGTACTATTACTACTGTTGGTATTGAAGTCACTTATTTCTATGACAGGGTAAACGTGCAAATGATGTATTCACATCTTATTTTAATACGTGCCCCAATCAAGGGAGTAGAACAATAAGAACAGAGGTACCTCCCTCTTGTAAGCTTTTTAAAGTTCATTTGTTATGACTTCTGTTGTGATATGCTAACAGAAGTAGCGATTTTCCCCCCAGGAGGCACTACTCATTTCCCTCCAATACTTCCAAGATCCCATTAGGCGAGCGGAGCAAAAAATGTAGAAGGCAATACAGACACATGGAAATCTAGCGATGCCCCACAAGTTGGACCCTGTCGGCTTCAGAGCTTCACTTGTAATCATAGAGTTTCCTCACTGAGAATTTTGACCCTTCACCTATGTGCAGTGGACATTTTGACACAAATATTTCGGTTTAGAAAAAAAATTGATGTGGAGCTGACTTGATTGAAAGTGAGTGTTAGCTTGCCATTTATTCATCACTCATGAGTGGTTGTCCACTGTAGTCTAGCGCTGTTTCATGCCTTTGACCATGTAAGGCCATGCCTGACTCAATCCTATTCTTTGTTAGGCGACATTGTTGCTTGATTTGGAGTCAGTACTGCATAATGAAATTGATGATCACCAGTAGCAGTGATGGTTCATGTTGTACCGGTGTCATATTATAGTTTAGTTATCCCTCGGTTCCATAATGAAGTATGTGCACTAGAGAGTAGTGTTGCCCTTTGTGATTGGTGGGTGAGTATATATGTGCCCTCGAGTTTGATCCACTAGGGTTTTAGGTTTACAGCGGTCAAGTGCATTGGACAGTTGTTCGTAAATGATGTGGAGCTGACTTCAGTGAAAGTGTTTTTGCTATTTCAATGTATCCATCAGTGGTTGTCCACAGTAGTCTATCGCTGTTTCATGGCTTTGACCATATAAGGCCATGCCTGACTCAATGCTATTCTTTGTTAGGCGACATTGTGCTTGATTTGAAGTCGGTACTGCATGATGTGATTGATGATCACCATTAGTAGCAGTAATGGTTCGTGTTGTATTGGTGTCATGTCATAATTTAGTTCTCCCTCAGTTCCATAATAAAGTATGTGCACTAGCTAGTATTGCTGCCCTTGTGCCCTCCAGCCAAATCCTAGGTGGATTTTGATCCACTAGGATTTTAGGGTTGCAATTGTCCATAAGAGGGAGGAGGCGGTTGAGTGCATTGTCCAGTTGTTGGTAGGGAAGCCACCCCTAGTTGTTCGTGTTTGTATCGGACTAGGAATCAATTCAGCTTTCTTTAAAGGTCGGTCCATCCTGAGGGGCGAGTCCAGCCCACGCCGCCACGCTCCATCCTCCCTTCCCTCCAATCAGCCGCCACGCGCGACGCCGCCCCAACCGCCGCCGCCAAAATGCTGAGGAAGAGGCTTTGCGTCGAGATGGACGCACTCCGCGGGATTCTCAGGAACGCCGAGATCGTGGTAGGCAAGACTGCCGACAAGGGCCGCGCAGCACCTCGCCGCGGCAAGGACGGCGGTTTCTGGAAGGCGATTCCATCGATCATCGCGTCCCCGCCCCAGATATCGAAGGCCGATCGGATTCCAATTCCATCTTCCAAGAAAAGGCGGACGACGCCACCCGTGCAGATCAGCGAGCCCCGGGTATCGAAGGATGAGATCTTCAGCCGGGTATCGAAGGATGAGATCTTCAGCTTGGTTACCCGACTGTCGTCGTTCTCGTCGAACATGCCGGCGCGCATCCTCGAGTTCCTGAACAAGGAGTGCACAGGTCACACGGACCAAAAGGCTGGCGAGATAGAGATCGATTTGGGATCCATGACACGCTCCGCCATGTTCGAGCTGCAGAAGTTGCTGGACGAGTTTGCTCAAGAAGAGAAACGTCGGCAGCAGAAAGAGGAGTCGACGAAGGTCTGCAGATCCATTAGTCGCTCATCACCCCGTGGACTAGAGGAAGGTGAGATTATCGAGAAAGGCGAGTTCATAGAGGAGGATTGTGGTGCCACTGCCACCGCCGATACACAACCACCGCCACTACTCGAAGACGGAGAGATAACAGAGGAGGAGGGTGTCATATGCGGCGACGCCGCCCTTGTTGGGACTGCTGAAACGGCAAAGGGCCCAAGCAACAGCAGTTCATCTGGATCCTCCAGCAGCAGCAATGGTTCATCTGGATCTTCTTGCAGCGATTCATCGGCCGACAGCAGCGACTCTGACTCTGATGATGCATGCGTGACAAGCAATGTGGCTCATACCGTTCTTCCTATTCCCAAGACTGATGCCTCTACCATGCTAGCCAAGGGCCTTTGCTCACCACCACGAATACTTGAAGATGGAGAGATGACAGAAGAAGAGGAGGAGGTCGACATATGTGGTGATGCTAGTCCTATTGCAACTGAGAAGTTTGTTGAAACAGCAAAAAGCCCCAGCAGCTCTAGAAGTTTGTCAGGATCCTCCAGCAGCGGCAGCAGTTCATCTGGCGATTCATCAGATTCCGATAGTAGTGACTCTGGCTCCGACGACGAGTGTGTGACAAGCAATCCAGCTGCTGTTGTTCTTCCCAAGACCAATGTCTTCCCCATGGCAATGCCAGCCAAGATTCTAAGTCCTATTGCTGAAGAGGAGTTTGCTGAAACCAGAAACAACCGAAGAAGCAACAATTCATTACTTGAAGACGGCGACATAGAAGAAGAGCAACAAGAGTCCAAGGGCGCTGTTCTTAGCCAGGCTCCTGCCATCAGTCCCGAGCCATCGAAGCCACAGCCGACTGCACAACGCACTGTTCGTCATTTCTGTGCCAGGGGTTTTGAGAAGAAGCCCGAGAGGGCTGCGGCTGCACAAGGCAGCGTTTGTCAGTTGTATGCCAAGGCTTTTTGAGAAGAAGCGCGAGAGGCAGAGAGCCTACGAAAAGCTGGAAGAGATGGAGAGGAACGCCAAGGCAAAGCCCATCTTCGACTGGATACACCCGGGACACTTGAGGCAGCTAGGGATCACCACCCCGGTGGAGTACGCTGTCACCTCGGAGCGGCGTCATCCTTCTCGCCGTGGCTGCCCGGTGCAGTGTCTACTTGGGCTCTTCTTGAAAGCAGAGTAGCAGACCACGGAGATGGCAAAGGAGCCAGATAGTCGATACTCAAGACCTATTGCAAACTTATTACAGTAGATTGATGTATTAGTGTTTATGTAATCTGGTTGTACTTTCTGTCGCACAGTATCATGTACTTGTGATGTTGTAACCTGTATGCTGTTGAGTATGATGTACTCGTGATGTTGTAACTGTATGCTGTTGAGTATGATGTACTCGTGATGTTGTAACCTGTTTGCTCTCTCTCTCTGGACAGACCATTGATGGCGAACCTGATGTATATATATAAAGAATATTGCCTTGAAACCGGTTAACATTGCGCGCCTTGTGTTGTACACTCTGTTATATGCTGAGAAAGTTGTATGTAGCTACCTATGTTTTGCAGTATAAGCATGAAAATATTCACATATTCAGGGGGGGACAAAGTGTCAGCAGCATCGCAATACAAAATTTTTCCAACATCCCTGAATAAAGAAATTCATAAAGTTGTCTCAAAGTCAAAGAGAAAAATTATTTACGACACCAAATTAATATCATTAGGCACACCAAAACATATTTTCCATACTACAATTCTACCTTTTTCATAACAAAAGGTCAAACATAAACAAATAAATAAAACTAACGGGGTATACATTCAACAGATTCACCCAGATGCACCCTCCTATAATGCACTGCATTTGGAGCAAAGCCAATTTTATAGACAAAATTGGTCCAAGTTGGGCACACTGGATGCAGCAGGTCAGCCATGAAGTGTGCTTAGACTGTCTCATCTCCCATTGCGCTGCATCAAGGTTTCAGAAAACAGTTGCAAGCACTGAAGTGCTGATCCAATGTTTTTGAGATGATATGAGCTCTCTCGAGCTTTCCTTCAGCGTTAGTTTTCAGTTCCAAGTAGAATATAGTTCTGGGCATGACTGATGGCAACACATCTATGCCAAAATATGCCTAAATTATGTGCCTATCAATTGGTTTCCCACACCTTAGGGCACAGTTTGACAACGGTACCTATATGACATGTGATGTGAGACATAATGCTAAAAACGTGTGGCAAGTAATAGAATTGTGATATAGTAGAACTAAAACCCCACCTAAGAATATGTGGCGTAGAACATTTTAGATACAGTCCAAACATAAACACACACTGAGACACCTAATAGAAACAGTATATTTATGATTATATGTACTCAAATACCCCACCACCCAAAAAAAAACAGACATACATGAGGTAAAAATTTCCATGACCAGCGAGTTCTGGGCAGCGAAAAGAACAAATATTATCAGATGTACAGGAAATAAAGTATGGGACAGAGAAAGTAAAAGAATTAATTTAACTCTGTATAATTTCATGAGTAAGCCACCAGCATAACCCAAATCCTACCACCCAGGCCCCAGCTCAGCTAAGTTCAGTTATCATGTAGACTAACCTAAAAACTAAGTACTAAAGGAAAAGAAAAATGGTTTACTGAGTTTGCAAAAAGATGTACAGAGTACAGTTGTGAGGTTGCACATTGGAATCGGGCTCCTGTGGGCAGGCAGCTCATGCAGTAATGACACCTGACATCCATGGAACAAACGACAGGAGCAGTCGGATGAGAATCTCTGTATGGCCCGAGTACCGATCTTTGAAATTTAATCTAGGGTGTTCAGCCTGAAATACAAACCAATACAGCCAAAATTACTTCAGGTGGAACAAGATCCATTCTGAAGACGTATATATGAATGGAATACCAGAATTTTTAATGAACATTAAATCAAACATGAAAAAAAATGAAGTTTCATTTGGAAGGAAGAGTCCAAGAACAACATGAATATTTTAAATGTGAGAGCAGTTTTTGTGCCCAGGTGGCTGGCGCCCAGGATATCTGGACCATCCATTTCCATTGGCCCAATCAACCTCAGTAAAACTTCCTAGCGAATGTTCGATATTTTTAGTGATGCAGAATAAAGTGGCTACTCAAGTGTCTATACTATTACAGCATAATTTTTTCACTTCATATACATCATGGATTCCATTTTTCCTGGTCAATGTTCCATCTTCTAGAAATAGTGCTGGAATGTTCCATCTGAGGTAGCATTCCAATAAATCAGTCATAGCAGAAATTTTGGAGAGCACGAGAAACCATAATGAAACACATTCCAAGGCGTGGTAAGAAATTTTAACCACTGGTAGAAAATTTTCACCACGCCAACGTGAAAACTTCAGTTAAAATGAATCATAGCAATTGCAAGCAATGGCCTGGATGTGGGGGGCGCCATACAATGTATCCTCTAACAAGTAACTAAATTTTGTGTTATATCAGCAATTCAGCCAAAATGGGCCACCAAGAAACAGACAACCTAGAACACGCAACATAAACATGTTTCCACCAAAAGTTTGTACAATGGAACAAGACTGTTTTATTATCAAGTAAAGGTAAAAAAAAAATAACTGAATGCCAGGCCACGGCCTGCTGTATCTACTGCCCAAAACCATGATAACCAAGTTAGAGACTCAGTAGCTACACTTCATGTGTCCTACTGTTGTTAATAAACCAATACTGGTATCATATATGCAACAAACATGACACAATTTGGAGGTCACTATCCCAGGAAACAGGACAAATTTGGTAAAAATGAACTAACATCAGCAACTGTGCATGAGAGCTGGACTTAAGTATATTCTCTTATATTAGTTAAGTACCTCAATAAACACAGGGACCTCCCGCACAGTTTTTGAGCTCAAAAAAAACTTCAATAAACACATAGATGACAACAGACAAATACCTGCTTCAGCCAGCATTCTTGATGTTTGTGTTCATATTTGTCTGGTGAGTAGCATCCATATTCAGACGGACAGTAAACCCAAATGTTACACTTTAAAGCTCCTGGTCTGGCCCTCTTAGCCTGATCTATACAGGCTTGACAGCATTCTGCGGCACTTTCTTTGTGATGTGTTAAGCCCCATCTAACAGCAGTGCCACCATAATCAGTATGCAGTTCAGTATTGCATTCAGGGGCAAAGGTGGACCTGGTATTATCTCTTCATCTGCAACATTAACATCAATCAAGAATTATTATTCAATTGTCCATTGGAGAAATTCCAAATTACTACACAATTTGGTAAACATTAATGACTCGTAAGACCTAATCAACAATGCTGGCAACATGAGCAGTGTAAACGAAATAACCTTCTGGTTCATTCTCAGGTTTGTCATCATGTTCAATATGATATATGGTGGGAGGTATCCAAAGACCAATGTCCTCCAATAGCATTTGCCAGTTAAACTCCAAGGCTCGTTTTAACATCCCTAAATATCAAACGATAGGACATTATAAATGTTAAAAAATAAACAAGTATAAATATGTCATCATAGTAGCTTCAAGTAATCTCACGTACTTGATTCTTCACTGAGAGGCCAAAATTTGATAAATTCTTAGCAGATGCACTTCTCATGTACTTAAGCTTCCCAACACGCCATGCTTCTACAGCTTCTAGCGTATATTAGAAAAATGAGGCAAAGATTATTTAGTTTAGTAGACATAAAATAAATCATGTCTAACACTACATTTATTTAGCCTTGCAATTAATAGCTAAGTGGTACAGATTAAATGCACAACCAGAAAACAAATTTAGGTTTTTTCTAACGGTCTATATCCCCCTCACTTTCTTTTTAAAGAAAAAAAAAGGTCTCACCTACAACCCTGAAAGGGAAAGAAGTGTGAAATTCAGCATGATATCTGTAATAGTAAACTTTCCTAAACCATCAGTATCACTTGATACTTCACTATCGTTATTTGTCTAATACAAGACCAAATCATATCTTACAAGCACCTTTATAAGAAACAAAGAAATCACAGTTCCTCTTGTCCTATTGACTAATAGAATGAATGCCAACCAATAAGGTTTCGACAAATCAGACAAAACTTGAAGAAAAAAAAATCCATTGAGGATAAGTAGCCAGATAAAAGAAGCAGCACATAAATGGCAAATCCATGAATAAGTACGCTGGAGTTGTAAACTACCAGAACCCAGAAGACAGGTTTTGGCTTAATAATCTTCACAAGGTTATGGATGGGATTTATTGTTTTGATGTGAAATTGCAAAAACAAGTACTCCCTCCATTACAAAGTATATGTTGTTTTGTATCTAGACATACCATATTTTTACGTGCATAGCAAAAGATACATAACTAGAAAAGCTAAAGCTACGTATGTACAAAAGCCAAAACAATACAGAATTTAGGACGGAGGGAGTAGAAGAGAAAAGATGAAACATGAAAAGCCCACAAGGAGCTATATTCTGCTCTTTCTCCATGAAAGGAATTGATCGGGTAAAGCTCGTTTCAATTTATCTTTTTCAGAACTAAGAGCTGGTACATAGGAGTGAGCCTAACAAAGCACCAGATTAGTAATGGTCCAACTAGCCAGAAGCAGGTATGTACAGTGAACCCACAGCAACATGGACACATGATTACGAACCATAAAGGAGCACGACGTTCCAACCCGAGTACTGAAAACAGCAGAGCAACCATCCAGATGCACCGGGCAATAATTCCAACTTGGTAAGTCAACTAAATACTAAAACAGAACTACCAGTACCAAAATCAAAGGATGACAGAAATAAAAACCTCGCTGTTCCGTGGTATTAGATTTCTCCCCAAATCGTGCAGCCTCTGCAAAATCTCAAGCGAAACTTTCTGCTTCAGCTCCAGCGGCAGCCCCCTTCTTCTCTTCTCTTCCCTCGCGAATGCCTTGCGCAGTTTCCTCACCTTCTTGCACCAGACGCCAAAACCCAATGTGTGAAAAGCTTCAGATCACCGCTTCAATGGAACAGCTGAACAAATTGAATTCCAGACACAAGAGCTCTGTAGAACAGCTATACATACCGCTTCAACGAGCTCGACGGGCTCAGCCGCGCGGCGAATCCGGATCGACTCCTCCACCCACCTCATCTGCTCCCTGGAATACTTCAGCTCCCCGCCTAAAGCCACGGGACACGAACTTAATCGTCAGATTAATTTGATCGCAACAACCGGATGGACTAGCAGTGAGGCGAGCTGAGCTGAGGAGAGGGAAAACAGGCAGCGTACGTTTGGGTGCAAATGCGAAGGAGGCCGGAGCGTAGAGCGCGCGGGCCACGAGCAGCGCGGCGACGAGGTTGCCCACGCAGAGGGCGACGGCGACGCGGCGGCAGGTGCACCACCTCGCCGCGGCTGCCGCGCGGCCACCGAGCCGCAACCCCTCACCATGGCGCCACAGGCGGAGCCATCCTGGTACCGCCGCCGCCGGCGTCGAGGCCGGTGGTGGGCTCCACGCGCGCGCAGCTGCGCTAGGCTAGGGTTCCGCACGCCGGAGCTCGCCTCGAGCGACGAGCTGCTGTAACCACACTGCGGCACGGTATAGCAGTAGTGCGGGGAATGTGTTCGTGCGAGGTAGGCGGCGGCGCCTTTTGGGAAGCGGCTTGGACGGTAACTTGACCGGGGAGCTGAGCCGGTGACGCCACTCGCTGGACCGTAGATCTCCGACTGCCGACAGGTGGGTCGAGCTGAAGCTGAGGTGCAACCGTGCAGGTGGCGTGCCATGGATCGATCTTCGTGGCGACCGGGGCGCGGCGGAGTGGACCGCACGCCGGTTCCCACTTCGCAGGTCCACCACTATTTATTTATTACGTTCGGTAATCGGTAGGATTAGTCATTGTTTACCGTAGGAATCTGAAGCTGATTAGCGATGTTGGAATGTTCCGTCGCAGATTATTTTGAAGTAGTATTACACAGCAGTCTAATAAGTGACCAATTAGAAGCCAACTTTTTATGGGTATAGTTGCTGCAGCGTCGGATACCATTTTTTGTGGGGCCGGCTGATAGTTCCAAGTTCCAACTGCGAAAGCAACATGTAGCGTTTTGAAAAGTGGCAGAAATGCAGTGTTCATTTTGCTCTGTATTTTACTACGTCAGCACAGAGGTAAGAGTGAAATGTGTGTGTGTGTTTTTTTTTACCGAAAGGAGTGAGATGTGTTACTCTCTGCGTCAAAAAATATATAAAAGGTGCTAATATTCATGGTAAAAATAATATCATTATATTAGTTTTAGAATATATTCTCATAATAAACTTATTGGGAGATATAATTTTAGTGCTATTTTACTATAAATTTGGTCATACTTGAGTTCACTCTTTTTTTGTAAACGGTGGGAGGCGTCCAACGACAAAATATGACAGCGAAGTGTATCGGTGACAACACTCATAAAGTTGCATTTCACCTCCACAATGTAAATTACTCCCTGTCTCGTAAAAATTATCATCTCACTTTCCAAAAAAAAAAAAATGTATTCAAGTATAAAAATATTGATATTTTTACATAATTAGTATTATTAGATAGATCATCAAATATATTTTAATAAAAATTATTTTGATATAAAAATTTTGCTAATATTTTTTATTAATTTATCCTAACTTGAAAAAAGTTGGACTATCACAACACAAACGACTCTTTTTTAATGAACTATTCAAACCTCACCCTCGCGGATTGCTTTGCGACTGGCTACAAACTTGGGCATTTCGCGTGGGCCTGTCAGATTTCTGGCCCATGTCACTTCCACAGCTATTACAGCCTCGGCGTAAGCATCGCCGGTTGCCAGGAGGCGATACTAGCTGCCGACATTAATCGGCTTATTGGGCGTATAGCGCCGACCACCTTTTTGTAGACGTGGGGCCGCGGCCAACGACTACAAAACATGACGACCCCACGGACAACACACATAAAGCTCCACGAGGTGCCACGCCGGCGGCCGCGACCAAAATAAAAATGTAATGCTAAAAGGCGGCGACCTATTATTAGATAGCGCTCGAATATATTTTAATTAGCGTCGTCGTTGGCCAAAAACAAACTCCTCCATTGTCACCCCGGTGTCGATTCGGCCCGGCCAAGACGCTGCGCACCGCACCGTCGGTTCGGCGGCGGGGGCGATTCGGCCGGGCGGTGAAGACCCATCCGGCCGGGTATGGGTGCGGCGGGGCGCAATGGAGCTCCTCCATGGCGGCTGCGTTGGAGCTCGGCGGCGGCGGCGCCCATGGCATTAGGGTTACGGTGGGGGAGAAGAAGAGAGGGGGAGGAGGGAGGCCCGCCGCCGCCGGCGCCCTATAAATTTATCCCGGAGCTCCGGGCGAAGCCTGGGGCGCCGGGGGCGGGGTGGAGCGGCGGGGCGGGGGCGTCGGGCACGATGAAGTTGCCTGGAGGGAGGAGGAAGACGACGGCGTTTATCCTTTGCCGGGTTGCTTGGGTGGGCCGCCTGGTCGGCCGCTAGCATGCCCCGTTGCCACCAGCTTACCACCCCACATTCGCCACGCAGCAAATCAAACGAGCACGGTCGCACCACTGAGCAGATCAGATGAGCACGGCGGCATGGGTGCCCGGACTCTCTGGAAGCATTTGCTAATTCCTACTGGAGTTTTGGAGGTGCCAACTGCCAACAGACCAGCAAGTGCTCCGGCCTCGCCATTCCACAGTCGTTGTGCGTGACGCCGCGGATACGCCAAACGGCTTGCTTCATGTTCATCATCAGCCCGGTCTCGCTGCCGTTGCCGCCGGCCACAGCAATGGCGAACAAGCCACCGTGGGTCAGGTGGATTGCGTCCTAACCGAGTTGCAATGCCGACAGCGACCGGAGTCGAGACGCTGGAGACTGGAGGAAACGTTCCTGGTGAACTGTGCGGCAGGTTACCGTCGAATGAACAGAGACGTAGAGCGTTCTTTTCTCCTCCATTAAGCCAATACATGAAGCAAAGAACAAAACTCAAACGCAACAATTTTGTTGTCAAAAAAAAAAAAAAAACGCAACAATTTAACAAAGCAGGCTGAGGAACGAGGTAAAAGGAGCATTCATCACTCTGAAACACGAATAATGATAAGTTTAATAAAGTCTCAACAATTCGTCTCGAGGTAGGAACACTTTCAGTCAAATTGTCTGCACTGCGGCATTTCCACAAACACCTCTCGTGCGCTGCCATGGATCGTGAGGCAGCAACAAGAGGATTCGAGAAGAGGCCACGACGACCTCACCGCTAGACATGCGAGCGATCACACGACCGTAGAACGAAAACACGGAGAAGAAGAATTCTCAAGCGAGCCCGCCCACTACTGGTCCTCGGCGGCGGCGGCGGGGGCCGTGGGAGCAGGGTGAGCGGTGAAGATGCGGCGGAGGTGGGACGCGAGGGCGCCAGACGAGTCGGCGTCCGCCCCCTGTGGAGCGCGTCCTGGAGGTCCCGCATGCGGTGGGAGAGGTCCTCGTGCTCGCGGCGGAGCTCGGCGTTGTCGACGGCGAGGTCGTTGACGCGGTGCTTCTGGCCCAGGGACCGCAGGCTCATCATGAACACGCCCGCCATCAGGAACAGCTGCACGAACCCTTCCTTGCGCTTCCTCGCGTTCGCCAGCAGTCCCGGTGGGCGCCGGCCACCGAAGCCGCTGCCGCTGACGTCCGCCATCTTTGCCTGCGGGGTGGGGGTGGACTTGGACTCAGTCCGGGGGTTCTGGGCTCTCTTGGGTTGGGAGGCAGATCCGGTGTCTCTGGTTAGTGACGCGCTGTGAGTTTTCGAGCATCTCAGGCGTTCAAATCCAATCCGATGGCCCTTAGCGATTTCAAAAAAAAAAATAGAAAAAGGGACAGCACGGTCCCTTTTCCTGCACGCTAGATTGGATCGTCTGTGTACGAGAATGAGAGTTTGGATTTCGATGATGATTTTTTTAATAATGGAAATAAATCCGCTTCATCTATCAAGAGATAGAATCGCACCAAATTATTACATCAAGTTTTTCAAGCATATGTTGCCCCGCATAACCGAAACAAAGTACAATTTAAAACCAAAAGCAACCAATGTATCTCGATGATAGCGATCCATTGGAACTAAAAAACCGTAGAGCGTAAGATTTAAGGTGTCGCCCCCGCATGGATCAAGATACTCCTCCGGTCTTCATGCCGTTGTAGACTTGCCCATTGCCTTAGCCAATATGTTCCCCGAATATGACCCTGCAAGAGATTTTTTGGTCGACATTTATCAAAAACTACTTCGTTTCTAGTTATCCACAAAGTCCAACACAAGTCTTGCATTTGAATTAAGCTTTTTATTTCCCACCTTGGTCCACCTTATAAATAAATCATTTAAGTCATTAGGTGGTGATAACCCAAACAACATGTGTACAACACGCCATAATGACTTGGCATAAAAACAATCAAAAAAAGAGATGTTGAATTGTTTAGGAAAGTGACAAACTAAACAATTTTTATCACCATTCCATTTACGCTTAACTAAATTATCCTTAGTTAAAATTACACCTCTTTTCAAGTACCACAGAAAAATTTTAATTTTCATAGGAACTTTTAATATGCCATATATCTTTTGACACTCTAACACCATTGTTAATTAACGCAAACATACATAGACTTAAGCGTAAAGATTCGGATGCGTTTAAACCTCAAGAAAAGATATCCCTCTGTTTGCATACATTGGATTTCGATGATGATAAGATGCTCCGGTTGCTGCCCAACGAGTGCTGCCATGCGTTTACATACAAGAGATGAGCTCGTCGTTGTTACGGTTGAAGCCTTCGACCATGCGGTGGCTTCGCGCGAGCTCGTCGGCGGCGGAGATGGTGCCATTGCCGTCGGCATCCAAAGACACACCGGAAGGCGTGGTGCGGGTCCTCCTCGATCAACGGCGTTTCGGTGTTAAAGAGGTTTTTCCTTCCCCCGGAAGCCTCTCCACCCCCACCGCTCCCTTCCGCCTCGATCCGGGTCCCTCCGTCGCCTCCGGCGATCTCGCCGGTGTCTTGGCGGAGGGCCCCCGCCTTTGTTCTTCATAGATCCTAGTAGCTAGTAGTTGTTTTTATCGGTCTTGTGCCTCCGTGCTTTGCCTTCATGGCTTGTCCCTACCTCGTCGTCGTCTCTGTCGTCGGTGGAGTCGCCGTCGTGATTCTTGCTTGCCGCCATCTTCGATGCGACGGTATGTGGTAATAAAATAAATACTCCCCTTCATCTCGTAGATCCCCCTTCCCTCATCCCCTCGCCGCTCCACCTGCCGCCGATGGGATGGGAGCCTGCTCGCCGATCCAACATCACCGCCCGTCGCAATCCCCAAAGCGACCTCAGGCGGCTTTGCTCCTCTCTTGATTCGGAAGCTACGGATATGGTGTCGATTCGTCGGTTTCGCCATCCCACGGGATCTGGGGTGAGCTTCTTCTACCTCCGGTGACTCCTCCAACATCATCCTTCGACGGGCGGTGCGTCTTTGCTCCTGCAAGCTCATGAGTCCTAGCTTCAACCGACGGCTTTGCGGTCCGTCGTCCCGGGTGTATCGTCGCCGCGCCCTGCGACCCTCCCGGCGAAATCGTCAACCGGCACCGGGCGTCTCTGCTTCTTCCTTCGTGGATGAAGAAGGACTTCGTTGTAATTAGGTTCTCCTTTGAGGACCTATATGTAATTTGGCTGTTGTTTTAATATATTCAGTGTTTCTTGTAAAAAAAAAAAAAAAAACGGCGTTCGTGTTGCCCACGACGACGGCTTCGTTGAGCGCCGCGACGTACGCGAACTCGTCCAGGGCGTGCTCATGTTGATGCTCCGATCCGGCCCGTTGCAGAGGTGTGGCGTGCTCCAGCGGCGCGTCCTCCCCGCGCTGCTGGCCTTCCAGGGCTGGAACTGGAAGAAGGCCTGTGGTAGATCTCTGCCTGTGCTGGACTGCCCACAGCTGAACAGCATCAGCTTCGATTCGTCCTCACCTCCCCTGGTGGTGGTGGACCAGCTTGTTCGGCAGCAATCAAGCGAGCAAAAATTCGTCCATCTCCTGTCATTCAGATGGACGGCAAGATTGAGTGTGGACCATCTCGTGAGGAACTGCTGTTCCCAGACAAATCTCTGCAGATATGCTGCATAGCTTTGTTTTCCTTCATTATATTTTATTATATTATATTTGATAATTGATGCCCCTCTTTCATTTGATAGGATTTTTTTTTCGCTAAATTTAACGAATGGTGATTCTTCCTTCCAGAAACAAAGGGGACGAGAGCATGCCGACAGACTGCTCAACCGTTCACGTGAACCACACAGCTTTTAGGGCAGCTCCAGTGTGGAATCGAACCAAACCCCGACACAACTCTGTCCTTTGAAATCGATTTTGAGCACGGTTCGGCGTCTCTAGTGTGAGCAACGGCTGAGTGGGGCCCAATCTAAACTCTCCCTCCACCTTTCCCCATTCTTCCCCTCCCCTTCGTCGTCGCGACGGGAGCGGGCGGCGGGCGTGTGACGAGCGGGAGCAGGGCAACGGCTCCCCCCAGGCTGCGTTGGGCGGGAGTAGGGCGGCGGCGGCGCGTCGTCTGAGGGGGGCAACGGGCGCGTCGGGCCAGGGCCGGGCGGCGGCGGCGGGACCAGGGCGGCTGCGTCGTCGGGGGAGCATGGCGGCCGGCGGAGCGGGGGCGTCGCGGGGGCAGGGCAACGGGCGGGTGAAGATCTCTAGATTGGTTTTGGCTAATTAGTGACATCCTAGGACTAATCTCTCTATGCTAAGTGTTTGATTAGTTGGAGATTGGTCAAGCCAAGTGTGATGCACGCGGTGGTCATGGTGGATGGATCGCGGTGATCTAAAAAGATGATCAGTGCTCAACTTGGAGTGGTTTCGAGGATCAAAAATGGGCTCAAGGCAAAGGTATATTTATAGGGCCATTTTGATTTTACACTCAAGACACCATAGAGGGCGTGAGTGATTTAGGATAAATAAACAAACTATAAAGAGGGGAAAATCATGTCGCTTTACTCACCTAGTGCCACCTATTTGAATTTCAAATTGCATGTGCATTTTGGTTAGTGACGTGGCGACTCGATGAGCTCCTTGAAAAATGCTATCAAATATGGTATTGAGGTTTGACATATTTTTGGAGATGATGGCATATCATTTGGATCAAGAATTGATTGAATATTTGGAAAAAGAAAAAGAGAAGAAATGGATTTGCAATACACGTGTGCATATATGTAGATATACATGTATATGTATATACATGGATATACACGTATTGCAAATTGCATAGCTTGCTAGCTTCGGCAAATTGATTGGATGTCAATTTGAAATGGTCGACATGCAAGTGCTGGCTGTTGATGCTTTCTCGATCAAATAAATAAAAAAAACTGCTGCGCTGCTGGCCTGCTAGCTGCGCTCGACGTGCACCTGCATGTGCTTGCCGATCGAACGTTCTTGCCGAACGCTGCTGCTGCTCACGGTACCGAACGCTGCCAGCTTGCCGAACGCTGCCGGTTACCGAATGCTGCTGCGCGCTCGTGGGCCAAATGACCGAGCTGGGCCGCGCCTCTCTAACTGCTTGTGCTGCTGCTGAGCCCAAGTCAAGGTGCTGCTCAGGTCCAATTTCTTTTCCCATCGAAGGAAAGCGCTGCTGCTGGTTCGTTCCTTCTCGGCCGCTGTCATTCGTTCCAGAACGCTCGAGCAGAGGAGCTGCGAGCGTTGGCTGCCGACCGTTGTGCAAGCTGCGTGGGGGGATCTAGCCGTTGGGAGTCTGAGAGCCTGCTGGTATATATGTGTACTCCTCCTCTCTCTGCTCCCTCTCTTGACAATTTCGAATTTCAACAGTGAGCTTGTTTCTTTCCCCATTTCAAACCCTAGAAAAAGAGAAAAAGAGTTTCTCCTCTCCTCTCCTCCCTCGATCTATTGATTTGAGCTGAAATTAATCGAGTGAGCTTGTGCTAGAGAGCGATTTGAGGGCTCCAAGAGGATTGCTTCCCTCTCCTCTCCACTTTGTTGGTTGATTTGAGTTCTTGAGAGGAGATTGGGGAAAACCTAGTGTGCATTGCATTTCGGGATTCATATTTGTGGCACTAGGTGGTTATTGCAATTGTGGATTTCTTATTATTCTTGGAGAGCACCACTCCTAGACGGTTTGGAGTTTGGTGGAGGCGTTGGCAAGAGTTGGTGATTGTTCTTGGCCACCTCCGATGATTTGTGAGAGGATCACGCACTCCTCGTCGGGAAGACTAAGTGCAAGTAATACATTGCTCGTGTCTTGGGTACCTCTCATTTGCTTTGGGTGCAAGTAGCCTAAAAAGGCACTTGGCTGGGAGTGAGCTCCACCTTGCCCCACACGTGAGAAGGTCGGCACAACGGAGACTAGCTTGAGAGTGCTCAAGTGAACTTCGGGTTAAATCATTGTGTCTCAAATTGTCTTTTGTCATCCGTTGGTGATTGGCTTCATTATTCATATTGATATTCATCCTACGGTGATTGGTTGACTTACCTCGACACATTGGTATAAAATCTCCTCTCTACCTTGCATTTACTTTGATATATATATTGTGCTTGTGTAGATTGTGTAGTCTTGCTTAGTTGCTAGAGTAATCTAGCTTGTTCACCTAGCGGTAAAGTAGTGACTTAGCCCTTGTGTGTGAATTAGAGACTATAGCAACTAGAATTGTCAATAGGAGGCTTGTCGACAAGTAGAGCTAGAGCAAACGCATTTACGCTTTGTTATTTACTAACAAGTTGCTCTAGTGATTTTGTAGAAATTTTATTAGGCTATTCACCCCCCTCTAGCCATTTAGGACCTTTCAAGTGGTATCAGAGCCGTGGTCACCGTTTTAGCAAGGAGTAACACCCTTCGGTGCAAGATATGGCTACTATAGTGTTCAACCATGTTGGGGGAAAGCCACCTCACTTTGATGGTGAGAGTTCTTTTGATCATTGGAAGAGAAAGATGACAATGTACCTTGGATCAATACATGAGAAAGTATTGGAGGTGACAGAGAATGACTATGTCATCCTTGATCCCACCAAGCTCACCGATGAGGATAGAGCAAACCGCACTTGCAATCGGATGGCACTCAATACCATCTACAATGCTATTGATGCCAAGATATTTGAGGGAATCAAGGATTTGGATCGTGCTAGTGAAGTGTGGACAAGATTGAGTGAAACATATGAGGGCACAAAGGTTGTCAAAAGTGCCAAGCTATATGGACTCAAGAGTGAGTTTGAGACTTTCAAGATGAAGGATGGTGAAACAATTCTAGAGATGTTTCATCGGTTACAAGTAATTGTGAATGATCTCAAGACATTGGGCTACAAGACACAAGACCAAGATTTTTGTCACAAGTTCTTGATTAGCCTACCTTCAAGATTCAAGATGTTGATTCTCATGTTACAAAGAGATGGGCTTGATACAAAGAAGCCAAATGATTTGCTTGGAGAGGTGTTGACCTTTGACAAGTATGATCATGATGTGGATGCAAAGGAGAAGAGAGAAGATAAGAGGATTGAGGAGAAGAAGGTCGTTGCATTCAAGGCATCCTCTTCCTCATGCAAGGGCAAGGCTAAAGCTCAAGAAGAAGAATGTGATGAAACCGGCCTAGAAGAGGTTGATGAAGCCCTTGCCTTGGTAGTGAGGAAATTTGGCACTATGCTCAAGTATAAGAGAAGATTTGGGAACTACAAGAAGAAGAACACTCCCAAGGGCAATGAAGACAACAAGCTATGTTGGAAGTGTGATAGTCCCGATCATCTCTTTGAGGAATGTCCTCATAGGAAGGACAAGAAGAACAACAAGGACCATAGAAGGGGCAAGAACAAGGCTACCTTCAAGAAGGGCAAAGATGGTGCATTTGTTGTGACTTGGGATAGTGATGAGTCCGAAGAAGAAGAAGAAGAGGGCAAGGCAATGATGGCATTGGTTGATCAAGACAAACCTTCTCTATTTGACTCATCCTCCGGTTCATGCTTCATGGCTAAGGCCACTAAGGTATATGATGATAATGAACCATCCTCTAATGAAGTAAAATATGATAGTGAGGAAGAACATGATGAATCAAATGAACCCACTAAATATGAAATGTTAGAGGCAATGGAGCAAGCCAACATTGTCCTCATAGCTAAGGCTAAGGAATGTAAGGCCTTGGAAAAGAGAGTTGCCTCTCTTGAAAAGAGCCTTAGGGAGCAAGAAGCCTCTTATGAGTGTCTAAAGGAAGACCATGAGGAGTTTCAACTTGCTCACACCAAGCTTGAAAAAGCTCATTCCTTGCTAGTAGCTAAGTGTGACAATGTTATCTTGGTCTCCAAGATGGATGTTGGTTCAACATGTGACATTATAGATGAACCATTTGTGGTTGATGTTGAAGAACCAAACATACCATCCACATCCACACCAACCCACTCTACCTCCACTAGTAGTGATGAAAAGATTTTAGACTCATCATTATTAGTTGAGAATGAGACTCTCAAGAGAGAGGTGGATGAGCTCACCCACGCCTTGGGTAAGGCATATGGTGGGGATGCCAAGTTGCTAAAGTGCTTGGGTAGCCAAAGATTTTCCCTTAACAAGGAAGGTCTAGGGTATATCCCCAAGAAGGGCAAGAAGGCCTTTGTGACTCCAAAGCCTAGCTTTGTGAAGAGCAACGGTTCCTATTGCCAAAGATGCAAGCAAGTTGGGCATCTAGAGCAAAAATGCACTAAAATGAACACCAACAAGAAAGCAAACAAAGTACATTCAATTTGTTTTGATTCTTGCTATTTGCTTACCAAGAGGGAGAATGGTGTAAAGGCAAAGTTCATTGGTACACCAATTGTGGGACCAAAGAAGAAGTCTATTTGGGTGCCAAAGGCTTTGGTGACTAACCTCCAAGGACCCAAGCAAGGATGGGTACCTAAATCTCATTGATTTGTGTTGTAGGTGGACTACAAGGCCGGAGGAAGGCATTGGATTCTTGATAGTGGGTGCACTCAACACATGACCGGTGATGCAAGAATGTTCAACTCTTTTGATACAAGTAAAAGTGGTGGTAGCATCACATTTGGTGATAATGGTAGAGGCAAAATCAAGGGTCATGGCAAGATTGAGATCACAAGTGATTTGAGCATATCCAATGTGGCACATGTTGACAAGGTGAACTTCAACTTGCTCTCGGTAGCACAACTTTGTGACCTTGGTTTCAAGTGCATATTTGGGGTTGATGACATTGAGGTTGTTAGCATGAAAGACTCAAAGTTGATGTTCAAAGGCTTTAGGCATGACAATCTCTATCTAGTTGACTTTGGCACAAGTGAAGCAAAATTGAGTACATGCTTGCTCTCCAAATCAAGCATGGGTTGGCTATGGCATAGAAGGCTAGGACATGTTGGCATGAAGCAATTGAACAAGCTTGTGAAGCATAACTTAGTGAGGGGCTTGGATGGAGTTGAATTTGAAAAGGATAAATTATGTAGTGCATGTCAAGCCGGCAAGCAAGTGGGCAACACTCATCCTAAGAAGAATTTCATGAGCACTTGCAAGCCATTTGAGTTGATGCATATGGACTTATTTGGACCAACTACATATACTAGCATTGGTGGCAATAAGTATGGATTTGTGATTGTGGATGATTTCACTAGATATACTTGGGTATTCTTTCTCAATGACAAGAGTGACACATATTCTATCTTCAAGACATTTCTCAAGCAAGTGTGCAATGAATATGATGTTACCATCAAGAAAGTGAGAAGTGACAATGGTAGTGAGTTCAAGAATACAAGAATTGAAGAGCTATGCAATGACTATGGCATTAAGCATGAGTTTTCACCTACCTACACACCACAATCCAATGGCCTAGTTGAGAGGAAGAATAGGACTCTCATGGATATGGCAAGATCAATGCTTAGTGAATATGATGTGAGTCAATCATTTTGGGCCGAAGCAATCAACACCGCATGCTACTACATCAACCGATTGTATTGTCATCCAATGATGGGTATGACACCCTATGAGCTATTGAATGGAAGAAAGCCAAGCATTGCTTACTTTAGAGTATTTGGTTGCAAATGCTACATATTGAAGAAAGGCACTAGATTGGGGAAGTTTGACAAGAAATATGATGAGGGATTTTTGCTTGGTTATTCCACTACAAGTAAAGCATATAGAGTGTGGAATAGCACTAGTGGTCAACTTGAGGAAGTGCATGATGTTGAGTTTGATGAAACCAATGGGTCTCAAGATGAAGAAGAAAATCTCAATGATGTTTGTGGAACTCAATTGGAAAATGCAATGAAGAACATGGACATAGGGCATATTAAACCAACTCAAGTGATTGATGTTGATGATGACAAGGATCAAGTGCTCTCATCTCCAATGGGTCAAGCCAATGGTTCTCAAGTGCAAGATCAACAAGCTAGTACAACATCTCAAGTGCAAGCCACATCAAGTGATCAACCAAGTTCAAGCAATCAACTACCAATACTTCAAAATACAAGTGTTGCTAGAGATCACCCAATTGATCAAATTGTTGGTGACATTGCTAGTGGAGTGCAAACAAGAGGTAGACTTGCGGCATTTTGTGAGCACTTTGCATTTGTGTCACAAAAAGAGCCGGAGAAGATTGATGATGCCATGAAAGATGAAGAATGGGTATTGGCAATGCAAGAGGAGCTAAACAACTTTGAAAGAAATGAAGTATGAGAGTTGGTGGAAAGGCCAACCAACTATAATGTCATTGGAACCAAGTAGGTGTTCAAAAATAAGCAAGATCAAGATGGCATTGTGGTTAGAAACAAAGCAAGACTTGTTGCACAAGGTTACACTCAAGTTGAGGGTCTTGACTTTGGTGAAACATATGCTCAGGTGGCAAGACTAGAGGCAATTAGAATTCTATTAGCCTATGCATGTGCCCATGACATCAAACTATACCAAATGGATGTGAAGAGTGCATTTCTCAATGGCTTCATCAATGAGCTTGTATATGTTGAGCAATCTCCCGGTTTTGAGGATTATCACAAGCCTAATCATGTGTACAAGTTGAAGAAGGCATTGTATGGCTTGAAGCAAGCACCTAGAGCATGGTATGAGAGGTTGAGAGACTTCTTACTCAAGAAAGGCTTCAAGATGGGGAAGGCCGACACTACTCTCTTCACCAAGAAGATTGGCAATGATTTGTTCATCTTGCAAATATATGTGGATGATATCATATTTGGGTCAACAAATCAAGCATATTGTGAAGAGTTTGCTAAAATGATGGCCAAAGAGTTTGAAATGTCTATGCTTGGAGAACTCACTTATTTCCTTGGACTTCAAATCAAGCAACTCAAGAATGGTACATTCATTAGCCAAGGGAAATACATAAGAGACATGATCAAGAAGTTTGATATGCAAGATGCAAAGGGCATATCTACACCAATGGGTACAAGTGGCACCTTGGATCAAGATCTCAAAGGCAACATGGTCGATCAAAAGCTCTTTCGGTCATTGATTGGTAGTCTACTCTATGTGACCGCATCAAGACCGGATGTCATGTTTAGTGTGTGCTTGTGTGCAAGATTCCAATCCTCACCAAGAGAGAGTCACTACAAGGCCGCAAAAAGAATATTGAGGTACTTGAAACATACACAAGATGTTGGCTTATGGTATCCTAAGGGGTCTAGCTTTGAGCTTATTGGATATTCGGACTCCGACTATGGTGGTTGCAAGATCAATAGAAGAAGCACTAGTGGGACTTGTCAATTCCTTGGAAGATCTCTTATGTCATGGTCCTCTAAGAAACAAACAAGTGTGACACTCTCTACCGCCGGCCGAATATGTTAGTGCGGGGAGTTGTTGTTGTCAACTACTTTGGATGAGGTCCACATTGAAGGATTATGGTTTTGACTTCAACAAAGTACCCTTGTATTGTGACAATGAGAGTGCTTGCAAGATGACTCAAAATCCGGTGCAACATACAAGAACCAAGCACATTGATATAAGGCACCATTTCATTAGAGAGCATCAACAACAAGGTGACATTGCAATCCATCCAATTGGTACCGAAGATCAACTTGCCGATATATTCACAAAGCCACTTGATGAGAAGAGATTTTGCAAGCTTAGAAATGAATTGAACATTCTTGACTTCTCCAATATGAGTTGAATGCACCCCACATATGTGACATGCCTCTCCACCGAGCCAAAGCTAAGGTGAAATTGTTTGACATGTCATCATAATATCTAAGGACTTGCTAGATCATCTAGACATACAACTTGTTCCTTAGGTTGCATTCATGAAAAAGCAATGAATTTCAATGTATGTATGCCATCACTATTGCTTTATATGCTTGATTGATCTAGTGATGACATATGACATGCTTGTGGGCTTGCAATCTCATGTGTTGAATTTCGGTATATTGTCAAATATGTGGTTCAACATAGACATGATAACCCTCCTTTGAGGTGTGAAGAAACTTGTCTTTGGTTCAAACCGAATTACATGTGTGGCAAGCTATCCAAATTTGGCCAATTTGAAAACTAATCTTTCCAATATCAAAAGAACATGGTCTATCCTTTTATGTCAATCGGTGACAAAGGGGAGAGATTAGTGCATAAAGATTAGAAGGGGATCAAAATTTTCAAAATTTTGGAAGCACACAAGTAGGGGAGCAAGCTCATAAGCCATTTGTTGCATTTGTTTGTGCACTAACATATGACTTGCTCTTGCATATGTATTTAAATTCCATATATACATGCTTGTGTGGTTTATGCTAGTGGTAAATTGATTGATGATTGATCAACTAGCATGCTTAGGTGGTATCTAGATATTTTGTTTTCCACTCTAAATTCAAGTACCTATGCTTATAATATGATCTCACGAGGTACTTTGAGTTTTTAATGAAATATCTAGTTATCCATGATGCTTGTATGGTGAGAAAGGCGCAACTCGATTGGTATCACGCTTCAAAGGTCCATTCTTTCACCTTAAGCATCATTTGGTAACATGGCTCACTCCCTAATTTCAATATTCATACATGTATGCAAAGCCTATACCAAACTCTAGGCATACATGTAGGGGAGCTCATGCTACCAAAAACCGAGCTTATTATGTTTGTCCAATCCTATGATTGTAAGCAAAATGCTTGGACAACCATGATAGGTTCAAAAACCCTTAATCATAAAATCTTTATGCGGGTTGTCACCAATTACCAAAAAGGGGAGATTGAAGATCTCTAGATTGGTTTTGGCTAATTAGTGACATCCTAGGACTAATCTCTCTATGCTAAGTGTTTGATTAGTTGGAGATTGGTCAAGCCAAGTGTGATGCACGGTGGTCATGGTGGATGGATCGCGGTGATCTAAAAGATGATCAAGTGCTCAACTTGGAGTGGTTTCGAGGATGAAAAAATGGGCTCAAGGCAAAGGTATATTTATAGGGCCATTTTGATTTTACACTCAAGACACCATAGAGGGCGTGAGTGATTTAGGATAAATAACCGTCTTATAAAGAGGGGAAAATCATAATCGCTTTACTCACCTAGTGCCACCTATTTGAATTTCAAATTGCATGTGCATTTTGGTTAGTGACGTGGCGACTCGATGAGCTCCTTGAAAAATGCTATCAAATATGGTATTGAGGTTTGACATATTTTTGGAGATGATGGCATATCATTTGGATCAAGAATTGATTGAATATTTGGAAAAGAAAAAAGAAACGAAATGGATTTGCAATACACGTGTGCATATATGTAGATATACATGTATATGTATATACATGGATATACACGTATTGCAAATTGCATAGCTTGCTAGCTTCGGCAAATTGATTGGATGTCAATTTGAAATGGTCGACATGCAAGTGCTGGCTGTTGATGCTTTCTCGATCAAATAAATAAAAAAAACTGCTGCGCTGCTGGCCTGCTAGCTGCGCTCGACGTGCACCTGCATGTGCTTGCCGATCGAACGTTCTTGCCGAACGCTGCTGCTGCTCACGGTACCGAACGCTGCCAGCTTGCCGAACGCTGCCGGTTACCGAATGCTGCTGCGCGCTCGTGGGCCAAATGACCGAGCTGGGCCGCGCCTCTCCTAACTGCTTGTGCTGCTGCTGAGCCCAAGTCAAGGTGCTGCTCAGGTCCAATTTCTTTTTCCCATCGAAGGAAAGCGCTGCTGCTGGTTCGTTCCTTCTCGGCCGCTGTCATTCGTTCCAGAACGCTCGAGCAGAGGAGCTGCGAGCGTTGGCTGCCGACCGTTGTGCAAGCTGCGTGGGGGATCTAGCCGTTGGGAGTCTGAGAGCCTGCTGGTATATATGTGTACTCCTCCTCTCTCTGCTCCCTCTCTTGACAATTTCGAATTTCAACAGTGAGCTTGTTCTTTCCCCATTTCAAACCCTAGAACAAGAGAAAAAGAGCTCCTCTCCTCTCCTCCCTCGATCTATTGATTTGAGCTGAAATTAATCGAGTGAGCTTGTGCTAGAGAGAGCGATTTGAGGGCTCCAAGAGGATTGCTTCCCTCTCCTCTCCACTTTGTTGGTTGATTTGAGTTCTTGAGAGGAGATTGGGGAAAACCTAGTGTGCATTGCATTTCGGGATTCATATTTGTGGCACTAGGTGGTTATTGCAATTGTGGATTTCTTATTATTCTTGGAGAGCACCACTCCTAGACGGTTTGGAGTTTGGTGGAGGCGTTGGCAAGAGTTGGTGATTGTTCTTGGCCACCTCCGGTGATTTGTGAGAGGATCACGCACTCCTCGTCGGGAAGACTAAGTGCAAGTAATACATTGCTCGTGTCTTGGGTACCTCTCATTTGCTTTGGGTGCAAGTAGCCTAAAGGCACTTGGCTAGGAGTGAGCTCCACCTTGCCCCACACGTGAGAAGGTCGGCACAACGGAGACTAGCTTGAGAGTGCTCAAGTGAACTTCGGGTTAAATCATTGTGTCTCAAATTGTCTTTTGTCATCCGTTGGTGATTGGCTTCATTATTCATATTGATATTCATCCTACGGTGATTGGTTGACTTACCTCGACACATTGGTATAAAATCTCCTCTCTACCTTGCATTTACTTTGATATATATATTGTGCTTGTGTAGATTGTGTAGTCTTGCTTAGTTGCTAGAGTAATCTAGCTTGTTCACCTAGCGGTAAAGTAGTGACTTAGCCCTTGTGTGTGAATTAGAGACTATAGCAACTAGAATTGTCAATAGGAGGCTTGTCGACAAGTAGAGCTAGAGCAAACGCATTTACGCTTTGTTATTTACTAACAAGTTGCTCTAGTGATTTTGTAGAAATTTTATTAGGCTATTCACCCCCCTCTAGCCATTTAGGACCTTTCAGCGGGGACCAGGGCGGCGGGCGGGAGTAGAGCGGCGGCGGCTGCGTCTTGCGGGGCAGGGCCGCCTTGGCTTGGAGCACGGCCGCTGCGTTGAACGTGGAGCAGGTGCCGGGGCCTGGGGTTCGTGGAGCATGTGCCGCATCGATGTGAATTTTTAATCGCACGGTTCGAACCAAGTTGAAGAGTCGAACCATCAAATTTTTTCCCTCGGTTCGGTGGCTCCAGCGTGGAAGCGAACCATGGTCCCTTTTCTCTCTCCCCCACGGTTCGGTTGGAAGACACACTGGAGCTGCTCTTAGCTTGCATATCACATTTGGTACTTTTACTAGCTAGTACTGTACTGTATTAGTTATCTTTATCCTCACTCACTTCGCTGGTTGGTGCTGAAGGGTTTCTTCCTACAGAACTTCAGTTGATTTTTCTAAGAGCGCTTGACATCATAGAACTTTAGATGGACTTATTACCATGGTGGATTGTAGTGCCAAATGATGGAACTGAAAACATCTATATATCGATCAAATGTTAGTATTGTTTCATCTTATATCGAACCTGCAAAAGTAGTTCTATTTTTTTTTCTCTAACTGAAATAGTCTGTTTTTGTAAACAACAACTATAGTTATTCTTATTCCTGTAATGTTCTCCCTACTTCTGATGAGTCTCAAAACTGTAAACCTAACTACAGTCTTTTCTTTCTGTACATGATACATGATTTGAACAGAAGAACGGAGTTTAATTTGCAGAAACAAGTTCATGTACACACTTGGCCCAAAAAAAAAAAAAAAAAACAAGTTCCATTGTTCGAGGAGGCCCCTTTGGTGCCGCCGGGACGTGCCTGCTGCTCTCTCGTACCCGCCTCCGGCGTCTTCCAAAGACGAGGTTCTCCCTGCCTCGTTGTGGCTGAGGTCCCGGCAACAAGAGGTTGAGGATCTGGTGTGTGTGCCGCTGGCATCGCCACTGCTCAAGTCGGGACCACGTCTCCGTCGGCCGCGCATTCTAGCCTCCATGCATACACGGCGTCGTAGTGATCGTATCGCGTCGCGGCTAAGGGCTACTAATGCGACTTTGCAGGCTCAGATGCTCTCGCTTCGGAAGTTGGGCGAGGAAGTCTTTGGAAGGGGAGGCACCGGCCGCTGTGTAGAGGAGAGGGTCGGGGACGCCGAGGGGGTGGTATCCAGTACTAATCCCTGTTATTGTATCTAGTAGTTGTTAGGTTTTGCCTCGGTAATTGTTTGGTTACCGTGGTGCCTTATTGTTTGAACTTTATTCTGCTTAATGAAAAAGCGCGCCAACGGCGTGGTCTCAAACAAAAATTACATGAACTTGATGGATTCGTTAACAAATACAAAGTATTTGTCAGTCCATCCCAAACTTTAAACACGCTTGGCACAAGAAAATAATCCAAACAAATATCAGTATACCTTCCCAATATCATACCGGGGTGAATGATACAGCCGTACACAGGTAGAGATAAGTATTAAAAGTAGTTTCATAAAAGTTCATTTCCTCCCCGAGTATTATTCTTTTTGTACCACAACCTTCTTCTTTTATGTCGATCGATCGCCTATACATGACAAACTAATAACATGCATGCTTGATTCATTACTTGTACACGCGCTTCGGCGCTTGCTTAGCTCAGTTGTCGTAGATGCGGCACTCGTCGCTCTCCGGGTTCTCCTTGCAGTACTGCTCGAGCGGGTCGCTGTTCTCCTTGAGGTTGTCCCGGGCATGGCTCGCCGCCGCGCTGATCTCCTCCACATTGTCCCACGCCGCCGCGCACTCCGCGGTGCCCTTCTCGTCGGCGCACGTCGCCTCCGCTTCCTTGATGCTCTCCGACAGCTTGTCGGAGATATCGGACGGCGTAGCTGGTCGGTCGACCTCACCACGGCGAATCCGCCGCGGCGTGCCACGGCGGCCGGGAACCAGACGCGGCTGGCGGCGGCCTTCCTCCTTGGGAGCACATCGGTGGCGGCCGCCGCGAAGGTGGTCGCCGGAATAGAGAGGCTTGCCACCGTTGACGCCATTTCTATCTTGGCTTCCTGTTGTTAGAGACTCTCTTGCGTCGACAAGGGGTAGTGTATAGCTAGTGCTGTGTCACGTAGCTAGAACTGGACTTGGTGCTTGGCATTTTGCGCCGGAGAGACGAGGTTAATATAGAGCTTTGTTCGTCGAAACGAAGGCGTTTTACGTGCACTCGTTTCTTATCGCCTGTTGGCCACTCGTTGTGGTACACGTCGTCGCTGCGTTTAGAGATATTATTTGAACTTTGAAGAGATCTTTTGATCGATCGGTCGGAGTTGTTGGCAAGGAAAAACTTGCTACAAGTGTGCAAGCGTTGCACGGTGTTTTGTGCTTGCTTGTAAAGTTCGTGTACAACACGATATTTGACGCGAGGTCCGTGTTGTGCCGCTTGTGTAGAAAAGTGGAACTCGATGCGACCAAAACAGCAACTCGTTTTCAGGAGTGAAGCAAATATCTGAGATATTGTCTGAGGCTGCGGATCGGAGAAACAAACAAATGGTATAGCATTGCTACTATCGATAAATTTTCAAGATATTTTGAACAAGTAGCTATGTTATTTGTGGTGATCGAGGATAACGTAGGAAATGCCATGTCTGGCTGACAATACTCCAAACAAAAGTGCACGGGAGTTCTAGACAACCAAGACTAGTGGATGCGTGGACCAGAGCTTCCAACTCCTGATTAGGCCCAATCATTGACAGCTTTCTTAAAGAAGATGTGACCTCTATTGTTTACTAGCGACTAGGTGATTTTTTCCCAACGTTGCTGCGGCAAATTTAAGAGTAATTTAAGATGACCCCTAAAAGATAATGCAAAAGTTAACTGAAAAAGGGTTCGATACTCCCTCCATCCTGAAAAGAGTTCGTTCTGGAGCTTTTGAAAACATACTTCTAGAATGGAAAGAGTACAATATGGTATAACCGTATAGGGTTAGATGACCCAACTTATCCATTTGGTAGGACCAATAGGTTAGAGAGAGAAGAGAGAGTACATGGTATAGGGTTACCATGTGTACAAGAGTCCTGAATACGGGCAGTTGTTTTTTGGGGCACTTTGTGCGGTGCATTCACTAAGATTACACCGTGTTCACGCACTGGACTGTCGGCAATGGTATGATTCAATTAACCCTTAGTTCTTCGCTTTGTGCAGTCCTCTCTCGAAGCATTCTCTTCCTCTATATAGTAGGGAAAGGGGCAACTCCCATGTGATACTTGGTAGCTTTGCCAAATCCGCATGACTTCCTCACCAATGGTGGCCTTTTTTGGGTGTCGGTCGATGAGCTCGGGAGGGGGGGGGATTGTACATTTCCTATTGTCATAGTAGTTTAGGGTTGGAGATCTTCTAGAGCTTCTCGGCATCGTCCATGTCGATGGTGGATGGGTTCCCGTGGCTGGTGCGTGGGCAGGAGGAACACAATGACAATATCATCTGCAGGAGGTTTAGGACCGTTGAGTTTTCTTCGTTTTTTTCTTCTTATGCGTCGTGCTCGAATCTTCTATGTGCTTCTCTAGGTTGTATGCAGCCTTCTCATCAATGGCATCGCCCGAATCCGTATCCTACAACATGGTTGTTGTTCGAAAGAGACTTGCTTTTACCCGGTGCAGTGTTCATCGGGTTTTTGTTCTTCCATTGGAGGTTAAGGCTCCACTTGCTCCTGTTTGCAGGTAGGTGCTCTTGGATCCCCTTTTTGTGAGATTGCTACATGCTGGCCAGATCATGTCGATGTTGCGAGTGGCATATGTTTCGGTGAAAGTGGGATTTGCCCGAGGCGTTTAACGTTTGAACAACATTGTGTGCTGTTGATGTGCTCCAAAGTTTAATTCCATTTGTCGAATTTGGAATCGACCAGAAGATTCATTGTGGATCTTCATCATCGCGGGTGACGGAGGGGGTCTAGGCTGCGGCAGCAAAGGTCGGTGACGGCGAAGGGCACTTGATGCTCCTGTAATGGTCTTATGTGTAATTTTATTTTGTTGCAGGTGTACCAGTGAGGGGTTTGGTTGTAAGAGTTCTGCATTATCAGTAAAAAAACTAACCCTTTTAAAAGAAAACTATATGTGAGCGACCAAGATGATTAGAGATATCGAATGAACATGCACACTTCAGATAATAATAACATAGCATTGCTCCTAAAGTTCCGACCGGACAAAGTGTGTGAATGCGAGTGCAGCGCGGATCCCGGTAATAAAATCTTCCGAGGCACAGAACCGAAGCATGCACAGGGTAGAGGCAGAGCTGGCCATGGGCAGCACCACCACGACGCCAGCAGCAGAGAAGCAAATCGGCGGTTAACTGCTGCAGTGCTGGCCATGGCCATGGGCAACACCACGAGCCGAGGCAGAGCTTGGTAGGGAAGCGTTACATGTGCGGGCACAGTGGACCGCTAAACCTGCTGTCTTTCCTGCGCGGCTGCCGGCGTCATGAATCCTTGGCCTGATGGCGCGGCCGGCCATGGCATTGGCATCCGCCATCCGGCGGGGACAGTGGGAGAGATGCATAGCCGGCCTTGCTGTATTAGCGCGCGTGGCCCCACAGGAAAATGACTCCGGGAAGTCGAAGCTGAAACTGTTCCTTCAGGTTTGCAGGGCAGTGCGATCCCGTTCGCTCCCGCCCGTCCCCAGACTACTCTACGCTAGGCCTAGGCACATGATTGGAGTGGACTAGCACTGTCTGCCTCGTGGTTTGTTTCGCTTCAATCAGCCATTGTACTCCCTGCTGACTCAGTAATCCAAGCATGCATGCTGTAGAAGTGTAAGTAGGCGTGTACCTATTCTCAATCCAAAGTTACTCCAATAGTAAATATAGTGATATACTCCCTCCATATTGAAAAGGAAGTCGTTTTTGGAAAAGGCTTCGGTCAAACATTGGGAACATAAATGATTAATAACTTTTAAGTCGTTCAGTTTTGAAATGTAAAAATCATATCAATAGATTTGTCTTGAAAAATACTTTCATAAAAGTATACATATATAATTTTTTAATAAATATTTTGATAGAAAAGAGAAGTCAAAGTTGCACTTTGGAGACCGTGTCGATGTCCTAAACGACTTCCTTTTCAATATGGAGGAGTACAGTATAATCAAGTTGTGCTCTGATGTTCACTTTACCCCTTCAACTTGTTGCGCACATTAGGCGAGCTCTAGAAGTCTAGGCGTGTAGCTATTCTCAGTCCAAAGTACTCCAATACGAGTAACTACGTAGCAAAACATGTAGGAGTAGTTTTGGTCCCAAAGAAAAGACAATTATATAGACACTTCTTCTTTGATTGTCGATTCACATTTGCAAATTGGTCAGTAATAATTCAGGTGGCCAGGTCTACCTAAACCTTAGCTTGTAGCGTCAAATATTTCGACAATTGGAGTGAAAGGACTGATAATTATTTCCTTCTGTTCTACAAGGAGTTGGTCGATTTGGTTATGTAGAAATGATATATGAAAAAGAAAATTCATCTTCTTTTGTGAGTTATCTTCTTGGTTTTCACTTTTCATTAGCTCCGTGCGTAGGTATCCTTCACAAGAAAAATACACAAGATTTGGTTGTGGCGTCTTCATAGTACTTGCCTAATTGGCACAGGTTATCTTCTACTAGGCACATGTGTGTTTTTCGTTCTAGTCTACGGATTGATAGGTACTCCCTCCATTAGTAGTCCCGTTTTATTTATCAAAATTAATTAATCCTGTCGAGTCCAGATACATGGGAGCTGTGTCTTGCAGATGATGTCAGAAACTCGGGAGCAAGACTGCTTGTGAACGATTTTCTTTTCGGAACCGGTAATCTTATCTAAAGATCGAGGAATTAGCACACATGTGACTCCGTTAGCATAATCTTTAGCTTTTTTGATTAAGAATCAATGCCGCCTAAAAACATGTTTTGATGTTTAGCTAGTAGGACATCTATCATTTGATGATTTGATCCTTTGGACTAGCTAGGAGAAGAAATTAAACGACGACGAAGACAAAGGTTATGTTAATCCAAGGGTGCACAGTGGTGGATGGCACATGCATGCATGCATATATCCTTCCTTCTGCATATATCCTTCCTTCTGAGAACCTAGCTAGACGGTAACTTAGTTGTACGCTAAGAACAACGATTCCAAGAGATGTGTTATCCATAGATGTGTTATCTTTGTTAGGTAGACTATTTATGAATCTTTAAAGGAAAATCAAACTCCAATAAATGTGTTATATCGTTTTGTAAAATAGCAAATATGTTATTCCGAAATCTCGAAGACCATATATAGCCGACCATAGTCATTTGCTATCTAACTTTGTAAAATAGCAATCAGGCTGTTGTGGATCTCTCTTTTTTAGAAGTTTTTTATTTTACAAAATGACTAGACAATGAAATTTGACTATTAAGTTTAGTCATGCTTTGTTGGAGTTGCTATAATACCATCCTGGCCCCTGATCACTATACTAGCAACAAAAGCACTTAAACAGACAAACAAACAAACAAACAATTTGTCATGATGCCTAGATACACAAAAACATATATGCACGCTTGCGGAAGGAGGGCTTGCATATGGCAATTTGCAAATAAATGCAACTCTACCTTTGACACCGTGCTAGACAAGGAGCGCACCAGAATCCAAATTGTGGAGATGACGGATAGAGACGCTTCCTTTCTGAAATGTACTAACAGTTTGGTAGAATCTCCGATAAAGGCAAAATATCATTCTAGAAGGGCAGCGACAAGCACCTGAAGAATTGAAACAACGCTTGTGCATCCGCATCCTTTCCCCATACAAAGTCACACAGTCAGTTGAGGACTCTTGAGGGGCGAGGAACCCTCGTTAACGTGAAATCTCCCGTGCATGCGCATAGAAGTTTCTTCGCTGCAAAAAGTCATTTGGAGTTTGCTCCAGAATAATAAATTACAAGTCACACTCATCCGGATATGTTTGATCGAGCATTGCATTGATGCAGTTGGCGCGCAGAAAGTTATTAAGGGACAATACGGTCACGTGCACGCACGTTCGCATACGTACGTGACCCAACAATGCCTGCGTGTGCAGCGTCCAAACCCGTCCGCTGGCTGCTGCATGGTTGCATGTATACTAGATAGTAGGCCACGCAAGCAACAGCAAGGAACCGACACGGGTGTCGGAGAAAATCAAGAAATCCTTGGACGACGGCGACGACGCGGCGGCGGGCGTCGGACGTCCGCATGCACTCCACTTGGATTGCATTGGATCTGCACATGCACTGCAGCGACCGGAGTTAACTGCGACTGCGCGAGCTTGAAATGAGCCGGGACCGGGGCGCGACGCAACCCGCTCGTGCCTGTGCCCATGCTACTCGCCACGAGGCAGATCGCGGCGGCTGCAGTCTGCAGACGTGGCCGGAGACGGCCGGACGCCGTTGTCGCATGTCGCCACTCGCCAGTGTACTAGCCAAGTAGCCACTAGCCAGACGTGGCAGAAGAGATTTTCGTTCGTAACGGTTAGAATCTGATCACATCGACGGACAACGGTCCACGCGCGGCTCACGGCGCCGGTGGAATCGAAAGAGCGAAGGCACGCACGAGCACACTCGTGTTCGTCCATCAGCGCGCCGCACGCAAGACGGCACGGAAACAAACGGCTAGGTGAGTCCGGCCGCACCCGCACGGTTGCGAGGACGCAAACGCACGTGGCAGCATTTACTCGCGGTGCATGACATGAGATGAGCTTTCCATGGGCCCCTCGGCCGGTCGATCACGTACGCCATGCGCACGCGCACGCCCATGCCAATCTGCCCTGACGCCGGCCGGGCCAAGCTCTGAATTCGAAATTCGAATGCCCCAACCGTCCGATCCAGCAATCATGGCGTTCTGTTTCGTTTCGTCGGGAAACGGCACGGAACGGGAAGAGAGGCAAACGCGCCCGCGCCGTTGTGGGAGGCGTTGTCCCAACGGCCTGGGCGGGGCCCCCGCGCATAACGGCGCGTGGGGCTCCGGCGTCACTCAGCCGTCGGATCCGGGATCTGAGACCTCTGACCGGTGATATCGGCGACGACCACCTTCCCTTCCCGTGGACCGTGGCTGGAACCGGAAAGATAAAATGGAGGCTCGATGCCACCAGTGTGCGTGCGTGCGTTTCCGGCCGTGCGTGCGCCGTCTTGTGCGAGAGAGAGAGGCAAGGGGAAGGGACAACGGCGGGGAGGTCCTTTGCTTTGCCCAGAGTCGTCCTGGATGGGGAAGTACATGAGGAAGCGCAGCGTGGGGAGGACGACGACGCCGGCGGGCGTGGAGCTTGGCGTGAGGACGCGAGCCCGCTCCGCTGCCGTCGCGAGTGCGGCTGCTGCTGCTGCTGCCGCGGAGGCACCGGTGCCGAATTCGAAGAGGCCGAGGAAGCAGGCAACAGCACGTTCGGAGGAGGCTGAGGCGGCGGTGAGTGGGAACGACGGCGGCGCGGCAGCGCCTGCAGGGTGCTGCTACCTCCAGCTGCGGAGCAGGAGGCTGTTCATGCCCGCCGGCGAGGTGCACTGTCCGGTAGTGCCGCCGTCGCCTGATTCGGCGGTAGTAGAGCGGCCTGGAGCTTCCGTGGAGCCGGTGGACGGCGTCGCTGGGAACTCGAGGTGCTCCAGCACGGCGTCTTCGGTGGACGTCGTCGTCGTCCTGGCAGCCGTGGCACCGGCTATGAGCGGTGGCGAAGCGGAGGAGGTGGGTGAGCGGGGCGCGGGAGCCCTAGCTACACTACAAATGCAATGCAATCCACATACATGCATGGCGCGCGCCTGAATTATCCGTGTATTTGATTGCGGTTTCTTGGTCTTGGTCTTACTACAGGCACGCGACGACTGCGAGTGCGACGTCGAGAGCGTCGTCAGCGATTCGGCCGGGTGCCGCCGCCGCGACAGGTGAGCTGCGCGCGCTGCATGCGCTGCGCTCCTCCTGAATTCTTCCTGGGAATCCAACATCCTTTGCCGCTTTTATTTTCGTAATTCAGGAGGAGACGACGCCGTCGAGCCGGCCACCGGTAGATCTCAGCGACGAGGAGTGGAGTCAGGCCACGGACGATGACCCAAAGAGCCACCGTCGGACGGCGACTTTGGCCACCACCGCGACAACGAACGCTTGCAGAAGATCAATGATGATGCCACCGGCACGAGAGATCGACGACTTCTTCGTGGCCGCGGAGAAGGCGCAGGCCGAACGCTTCGCCGCCAAGTAAGTGGATGGAATTAAACACAGTAATTCACTGCACACCGTCGTCGTCCGCTGCGCATTTCGTCCGATCCGGCGACCGGTGGCGGTGGTCGTCAACAGGTCCCAGCAGCTTTCAGTCCCAGGTCCGTTCCACCGTGGGCGCTAACTTGGGGGCTCTCTTGTGTTCTCCCACACAGGTACAACTTTGACGTCGCACGGGGTATGCCGCTCGGCGCCGGCCGGTACGAATGGACCCCGGTGAACAGTGGTTGACGACGACGTGCGCCCCCGCCGGAAAGCGTAAAGCAGGAGCCGGAAAGCGACGGTGGCACAGAAAAACCAGGGCCTGGCCGGGCGCGTGCAGTGGGACTGGGACGAAAGTGACCGCCGCTGGGTAGCCACAGAGAGAAGAGAGTACAGCAAGAGCAGAGGCAGCGGCAGAGAAAAAGCCACGAACATTTTCACAGCAGTAGATCCTCTCTCGCGATCGAGATGTTCAGAGTTGTTCGTAGTCCCAGCCGCTAGGATTTCTGTACCCCGTTGTTGCAGTGCTTACTGCTGTGTAAACTCCTGTTTCTGTTTGCGGTTGCGGTTGGTGTTATCGGGACAGCCGCCATTGAATATGTACAGTACCACATCAGCTGATGTCCGCCGTGACAGTTAACCACCGTCACCTTGTTTCTGCTGACAACACGGCTTTTGTTCCTTTCGTACCAACACTTACCTCTGGGTCACAGCATCCATCTTCATTCTTCAGTTGTTGTTGTGTTCCCTGCACTATAGCCAGATCAGATCCGTCCATTAATTAGCCAGCGTGATGTGCAGTGCTTGGTTGGATGCTGTTACCGCCCACTGTGTGATCTGATCCATGGCGATTGGCGTGCCGTCGAGAGAAGGGCAGGGAGGCGTCGTACGGTGAGGCTCGGCCGAGGCCCCCCGCGCTGCCGCGCGCCCACCGGTGGAAGCTGCCAGCATCCCTTCGTCCTATTTTGTACCAGCTTGATGGAGATGCTCTGGGAAAGAGGTTATAGAAGGAATGTTGCAGCGTACAGTAGAGGCCTATTTTGTAGGTTGATGATTTCTGCGGCTGATTCTGTGAGAGTAAAACACTGTTCCGTGGCTTAAAATGGCTGGCTTTTGTTTGGTGTCTCGATTATTATCTCTTGATTCCGCATTTGATGCAGTAGTATACTACACTACTGTACACATGATATGTGTTCCTTTGGCCTACTAGTAGTACTACCGTTTGTCTGCGTCGGGGTACATGTGGTCCATCAGATTGTAAACTGCTGATGTGTGCGTAGTACTACTGCTAGGCTAGCTGCAGACAAGAAGCGACAGCGAGCGCAGTGAAAGTTTGTGTGTTTGGTACTTTGGTTGCGTACGCACGCCTCACAGAGACGAGTAATAAACTAATAATAGTAGTTATAATAATAATCTCTACTATAATAGCATAAACCCTAATTCGACACAAATCACGCACATCTTTTAAAAATACAAGTCTTGCGCGATAATAGGGCCACAGCATAAACCCTAATTCGACACAGAAATACCCGGCGAATTTAGGACAAGCTGGCGTTGCCATTGCCACAGAGAATCACGCCGGAGCGGAAGGGCACTTGTTGGAGCTTTGTTGGGATGGCGACAGGGTCGTCTTCCACAACGCGACGTGGTCGCGCCACGACCCACCGCCATGGCCAAATCCTCCCTGGCTGACCACGCGGCCCCATGGAAGGCCCGCCCGTCGGGAGAGGGAGGCGGGCGTTCCCCCACCATCTGAGTCTCAAGGGGGGGAGGCGTCCTTTCGGGGCTAGGGTTAAGGAGAAGCAGAGGATTGGGGAGGAAGAGATCGTCGAATTTTTTGGCCAGCTATGGGCCATCGACTCCCCGCCGCCACCTCCACGCAACCCTAGGACCCCACCCATAGATCAGCCAGCCGACCAAATATTCTGGATCAGGAATGATCTGCTAGAGAAGAAGAGCTTTGGTCCGCGAGATCTGTTCAGGGTGAAGCGATCCGACAAGTTTGACAAGCCGCCGGTGAAGATCAGTTTCGCCGACGTGTGGAAGCGAGAGGAAGGCCGATCCACCTACGCAGAAAAGAAGAAGCAGAAAAGGAAACGGCGGTGGGGGCCCTATCTTAAGAATGGAAAGGCCTAGAAGGTTTTTCTGAAGATGGCAAAACTATGTTGCAAAAAGCTCAAGAACTCAAGGACTACCAAAACCTTGGCAAAGGTACTAAACCATTGAAACCTATGTCTATTGCGATTCGCTATTATGAATGATGATCCTTTAGTTGCTTTATCCAACAATGTTAACATTGTTTTAGGGTCCGATATGAATCTTTGTTATTAATAATGTCCAGGCTATAAGGAAAAGTGAATTAGAAATGAGAGAAAAATTCTTGAGAGAAAACCACGAGGTTGCCTTACACGCAAACATTGATCTAGTGATTGATCCTAGTGAATACCCTTGTTTACCTACCTGTTCCAATACTCAAAACAAATCTCCTTTAAAGGAAGATAATGTTCTAAGTAGTGAGTCATGGACTTAGATTGTTGCTAAAGGTCTTGAGACCTCAAATAAAACAATAGTTTCCAATGATAGGTGCAACCCTGGAATGTTAGAGGCCTCAATAAGAGAGGCAAGCTGCAATGTATAGGCGACTTTATCTCGATAATAAACTTGATTTTGTTTGTTTCCAAGAAACCAAGAAAGATTCTTTTGAGGAATCCTTTTTGAAATATGCAAATAAAAACTTCTTATGGAATTATCTTCACCGCCAATGATAATACTTGGTGGTATCTTGGTGGGTTTAGATTCTAGTAAGTTTGAGGCTTTAGCCCGGCAAATAACTAAATATTGTGTATCTACAATGATCAAATGCACCGATTCCAAATTAATTTGGAGGCTTATTTCGGTGTATGGTTCTCCTTATGATGAAGGAAAACCAGAATTTATTCAAGAGCTTCATACCCTATTAGACAATTGGGATGGTCCCACTCTAATAGGGGGTGATTTTAATCTAGTCTCTAGTATAAAAGACAAGAGTAATGGAAATGTTAATCGAGGTGGCTAGATCTTTTCGAGATTGGATTTCTCGGTTTGGTTTGCTAGAACTAAAAATTACGCAAGGTCCTATACTTGGACCAATAATCAAGAAAACCCAATCTTGGCGGCTATTGACAAGTTCTTACAGAATTTGCTTTGATCAAGCCTTCCCTAGATCTTTTGTTTTAGCCAAACCTAGGGCTGGTAGTGATCATGTTCCACTTGTGCGGAACTCGGGATGCGATCAAAGCGGGAAACCTAATTTATTTAGGTTTGAAAAGTGGTGGCTTGAGCAACCAAATTTCAAAGAATTAGTGATCAAAACTTGGCATCTTGAATGTGCCTTTGAAAATGCTATTGACGTATGGCAGTTTAAGATGAGGAATCTTAGGAAAAAGATCAAAGGTTGGGCTATCAATATTAATGCGAGATATTAAGAGAAAGAAAAAAAGAGCTCCTTGAGGAGTTTGATAGGCTAGATAAAAAATATGAAGAAGGGAGTATCTCAGCTAGGGAAAGAGTGCATATGTATGACATTCTAAAAGAGTTGGAAAGTATCTGGAATCTATAAGAAATAAAAGCTAGACAAAGATCTAGAGATAGGGAGATAAAGGAAGGGGACAGGAACACGGCCTATTTTTTTTGTGGCAAATCAAAGGGCGAGAAAAAAAAGAATTTCAGTTTTAGAAAAAACCGCAGATGGGCCCATTGAAGACACTAAAGACATGCTTGAGCATGCAGTAGAGTTGTACAAATCCCTTTTTAGAGCTGAAGAGAATATGGGGGTTAAGTTAGGAGAAAACTTTTGGGATCAAAATGACCTTATCACCTCAGAGGAGAATGAATTGCTAGAGGCCCCTTTCTCTGAAGAAGAGATTAAACAGGCTATCTTTGACTCTTATGCTGAAGGAGCACCAGCACCTGATGGCTTTTCATTTCTCTTTTACCAAACCTTTTGGGAGGTTATTAAAGCTGACTTTATGAATTTAGTCAAGGATTTTGAGTCTGGAAAGATTAATATGGAAAGACTGAACTATGCAATGATAACCTTAATACCAAAGGAGCCTGAGGCCAAAGTTCTTAAGAAATTTAGGCCTATCAGTCTCATCAATTGTAGTTTCAAGATTTTCTCTAAAGCTCTCAATAATAGATTGATCGGGATTATTGTGAGACTAGTGTGCCTAATCAAACAGCCTTTATTAAAGGCGATTCATCCTTGAAAGTGTGGTAGCTGCCCATGAAATCATTCATGAGGTCCACGGGAAATAAAGAAAGTGGTGTGATCTTAAAGTTAGATTACGAAAAAAGCCTATGACAGGGTAAGTTGGGATTTCATTGATGAAATGCTTACTACTAGAGGCTTTGGGAGTAAATGGAGGGAATGGATGAAGAAAGTTATTCAAGGTGGATCCATTTGTATCGGGATAAACGATGAGAATAGCTCATATTTTAAAACCGCAAAGGATTAAGGCAAAGGCGACCCACTATCACCTCTAATGTTCAATCTGGTGGCTGACATCTTCACCAGAATGCTTATAAAAGCAGCTAATAATGGCCTAATCACTGGCTTATTACCTGGGGTGGTGGAGGGGGGTATTATTAGTCTGCAATATGCAGATGATACACTGCTCTTCCTAGAAAACAACACCGAAAAAGCAAATAATCTCAAATGGATTTTAATCTGTTTCGAGAAGATGACTGGGATGAAGATAAACTATGATAAGAGTGACATGATGACTATGGAAGTAGAGGAAGACAGAGTTAATGAGTTGGCCAAGATTTTTTTGTTGTAAAAAGGGAATTTCCTATTAAATACTTGGGTGTACCCCTGCATTTCACTAAGCTTAGGAAAGAAGATTTGCAGCCTATAATAGAAAAGATTTTCAACAAGATTGCTGGGTGGAAAGGAAGGCTGCTCTCTTATGCAGCACGCCTGACCTTGATTAAGGCATGTCTAGCTAGTATCCCCATTTACCTCATGTCTATAATCAAGTTTCCTAGATGGGCAATTGATATGATCAATTCCCACATGGGCAAGTTTCTATGGAACAATACGAGGATAGACACAAATACCATCTAGCCCATTGGCAACTTGTAGCACAAAAGAAAGAGATGGGAGGTTTAGGGATTCGACTTAAGGAACCTAAATTTAGCTCGCTAAGCTCCCGGATCTTTAGATATGAGTTGAACAAAAATGCTATTTGGGCAAAAATTTCAGACCACAAGTATAGTATTGATAATCCCAATATCTGCTGCTCCTTAAGGAACCAGCTTTCCCCTTTTTGGCAAGGCATATATTGGGCACTTAAAGCTGCTCAAATGGGTATTATGTGGAAAATAGGGGATGGCAAAAGAATTAGATTCTGGGAAGACCACTGGTTGGGTAATTGTAGTTTAGCTACACAATACTGGCCCTTATATATTATTTGTGAGCAGAAAGGTAAAACTATCAATCAAGTTTGGGATGGGACAACATTGATGCTGTCCTTTACTAGAACCATTTCTGAGAGTCTTATGATAAAATGGCTTGAGCTAGTTAACATTCTTTGAGGAGATTGCTCTTAGTAGTGAGGATGACCAAATTATTTGGTCATACAACTCAAATGGTAAATATTCTGTCCCAGTCTCTTTATGCGGTGCTTAACAATCATGGTACCCAGCCAAGTATATGTACAAGCTGTGTGGAAATTAAAAATTCCACCAAGGGTGCAAAATTTTCTTGTGGTCATTATCAAAAAAGGGTTCTACGACAAGAGACAACTTAAGCAAAAGAAGGCATGTGGATGATAAATCATGTGTGTTTTGCAATGAACCTGAAACCATTCACCATTTATTTTTTGATTGCTTTGTGTGACTAAGTTACTTTGGGCTCAGTTAAGCTGAATGTCTTTGGTTTATCCGTGGCTGGTCTTATGAATCGCTGGCATCTTTATGGTGAATAATAAAAAACATTTGTTGACAAATGTTATCCTTCTTTGCATCATTATGGTGCTTATGGAAATTTCGTAATGAAATTATTTTCGAGGGAAGGATATGGTTGGGATGAAGGACTTGTCATTGTGGATTACAAAGACATTGAGAAGGTGGAGTCCACGCTTCCGAAGCTTCGCGCATGGTCAAAACTGGAGGTGGTTATCGAGAAATTTGGAGCGTAGTGCGAAGTCGACCTCCACGGAATCGGTGGCATCCATCGGGGTTACAAACACTGGAGTCGCTGCCTTCGGTGGAGGGCTACATAGATGTGATTCGGCTGAGTTCGTCATTAGATTTGCATGTTAGCAATCCAAACGGGAACAATTATGATGTAGCTTAAGCTTTTGGTGGGCGCGCCTATACGCCTATCTGTAAACGTTTAAACATTGCTTTATGCTCAATAAAAGCGAGGGAAACTTCTCTAAAAAAAAAATCTCTACTATAATAGCGGAACCATTGGAGGGGAGCGAGAACCGGTCACGATGGCGTATTAGCCCATTGGAGGGAGCGAGAAAACCGATAACGATGGCGTATCATCGTGTGGCGGTGTAGGAGTGACGGGCACAACACGGGCATCTTAGGTAAGTTTCAATGGAATTTCATGAGTGTTTTATGCACATTAAATATAGCACCATATCAGTAAAACTTCACTTTTGCATGAAACTCCTAGGAGATAGAAGAAAAAAAGTTTCACCATAGTGAACTGTTTCATATGCGTTGGAAACGGTGTGAAACCCTCATTGAGATAGAAATAGTGTTTCACCATGGAACAATGCAATTAAACTATACAATGAGAGAGAGGTTGTGGGACCCGTGAGCCTATAAAACTGTACAATGAACGCTTATTTCATGTCAAAATTTCACATCTTAAAAACCGGGAGGTTAAACTCTCCATTAAGACTGGCCTTATAATGGCCCAAATAAACCGAGATCATGGTCATCTGTGAAACCGAGGTACCAAAAAGGAAGAACATGGGTACAGTGCTGGACTGTAGGGTGTGTTTAGATCTCAGATTTCTCCTCAAATTCCACTATGCAAAAAGAAGATTCCCCATCACATCAAAATGCCGGCACATGTATTGAGATGCGAAATGTAGGTAAAAAAAAATAAACTAATTACACAGTTTAGATGTACATTGCGAGGCGATTCTTTTGAGCCTAGTTACGCCATAGTAAGATAATATTTACCACTAACAAACGAAACGTGCTCACCGTGTGCGATGTGACATACATGTCCCATCCGTCCAAAATTTTAGCCAAAATTTTGGGTGCTAAACACACCCGTAGTTGAACAAGCTGGCAGCGGCGGCGTGGTAAATTTGGCGAGTGAGGTGCGTGCGAGGCCCGGGAGGAGGATCCAGCGGACGGTGGCGGTGGCGGAGTGGCGGAGTGCGGGGCGGGTCTTCACGCGCCGAAAACAAGCGCTGGCGGTGGTGGCGCCGAAACCGTGGCACCGGCACCTGCCCGATTCTTCCTCGCTCTCCTTGTCCCCCCCCACAGCACGCACGCAGTAGGGATGAAAACGGTCGGAAACTTGATCGGAAGGAGGCCAAATCATTTCCATTTTCATTTTCTTTTCGAAAACGAAATCGTCACGATATTGTTGGAAATGAATATGGCGCCGGTATTCCGGTAATTTTGAAAAGCGATATAGTCGGTCGGAAAATACAGCGATAACGGTCGAAATCTATAATAACGGTATCCTCAAAAAGCGATAAACGGACCAAAGTGTAGGAAATGAGAATAGCCATATAACTCACAACATCACCACAGTTCTTGACAATGACACAAATAAACGATCAAGTTCTAAATTGACTTGACATAGCATAGTGACAAAAACATGAATTATTAGAGTTCCTTCTTAAGTAGCGGTTGTTACTATATGTGTATAATCCTTGCCATATAGTTAGTTTTTTAAAAAAAATTGTCTTATGTGCATGTTGGTTGTGTCGCCTTTGATTCGGTAATTACCAACGGTAAATTACCGCTTAAATACGGGAATCTTCGGAAACGATCGGAAGAGGCCAAAATTGTTTCGCTTTCGTTTCCATTTATTTTTACCATTATTATTTTCATTTTTTTCGGTTACCACTTCCGTTTCCATTTAGGCATCAAAATCGGAAAAAGTCAAAAACGACTTCAGAAATTCGAAACTACCATTTCGTTTTCATCCTTACGCACGAGCTCCCTCGTCCCGCGTTATCCGCGGCTCGAGTCGCCATGGCAGGTGATTCAGGCCTTGGCTTCTTGCGAACTCGCCGAGCAATTTTGAAGCAGATTTGCTACACGATTCATCTGTCAACGTCAATTGATAGTCATGACCACAGTTATAAAAAATTTTGGTAACGGGGCACACGTGGGACATCTATCATCAATTTTAAGTTTCCGGCTCGTAAGGGTCTATCATCAATTTTAAGTTTCCGGCTCGTAAGGGGTATATCTCTTTGAAATGTTGGATCGATAACTTGGAACATGAACCAACTATTTTTGGTACACGATCCTCATTTTTAAGTGAACTAGAATTATAATAAGTATGTAATTCTTTGCGTACATATGCTGGCTAAATATAGAATGAACTCAAGAATCAAATTGATGTTGTCAAACTCCTAAAATCACACAGATTTGACCCCCTTAGGGCACTCACAATGCAGACTCTATCATAGAGTATAAACGTATTTATTACCTTCGTATTTATTGCATTTTTGATGATGTGGGGCTGATGTGGCGGTGTATTTATGGGAAAAACTAAGACTCCAAGTCTTATTTAGACTCCAAGTCCACAATACCTAAGGTATTAAATTTTTTGAGATTAACCCGGTATTAAATGGTCTTAGACTACGATAGAGTCTGATTGTGAGTGCTCTTAACTTAGGATCCATTTGGCCCATAATATTACCTTCTATTTACCATCTCATAATACCCCCCCATTTGGCCCATGTCGCAACTACGATCAAGAAGGCATGCGCCAATCACGCCGCCGCCTTTTGTAACGTTCTAAATTGACAAGAGACGGCGCATGTTTCTCTGGACGGACACGGAAACTGTGGCCGGCGGCAAGTGCAAGGTCGCCTGGCTCATAGTTTGCTCGCCCAAGAGGGGGGGCGTCTTGGCCAGGATGACTAGAGCTAATGCTTTAATAGAGTGACCATCGGGGGGGGTCTATGCCTTTGGTACTCACACACACAGTGCATTTCCACTACTATTACACTAAGGCATTATATACCTTTGAGCTAGAAGATTGATCATTTTACATGAAAGAAATTTTGTAGTTGTAAACCTGTTTTTTTTTTTCAGTGGATGGCGTGCTGAGTGTGAGACCGACGCTAGTGTGCAGGTGGTACAACTTACGTGTTGTTTGGTTGAAGTGATTCCACGTACATGTGATCCGATCACGGTGCCAAAGAATCACGTTAGATTGTGTTTGTTTCTGATTGCGCGACAGACAAAGGGTCGCACTGCTCACTTGCGTCCAGAGCTGTAGTTGGGCTGTATTCTTATTGAGCTGCCAAGCCTTTTAACGTATTTTTATTAAAGGCCTCACCTCGGGCTGTAGCCCAGGCAGCCGAGGCCCAAATCCACCCCCGAGAAGAACCGTCGACGACCTGGGATCCAACGAGATAAAACAAAACAATTTTGTTGTGATGAAATGAATACGCTGAGCGGCCGCTGATGCTGATGACTCGCTGAGCCTATATAGCCTCTTTAATAACAAGACATCGGTGAGTTGAAGGAGAACCGTAGAACTGAGATCCAACGCGAGACAAAACAGTTTTGCTGTCGTGGATACGCTGAGCAGCTGCCGAAACTAGCCGCTTTGATTAAGAAAAAAATTGGTGTACTTGCACGCACACGTAGGACATTGCCTTGCCGTGTATCACACGTGCGCACACGTAGGACATTGCTAGCTGTATCACACGTGTCACGTACGTAGCCACGTAGAGCTGCATGCAGCACTCGCTCGCGTATATTCACGCCCAGCCAGCTGCCAACCGTTACCGTCCCATAATCTCGATCTCCATCTATAAATAGAAGCCACGCAGTTCGCTCGTCTCTGCATCCAAACCCAAGTCATTTCTCCGTTTTGCAACAGCTACTAGCGCGCAGGCAGCTGGACATGGCAATAAGCAAGGGTCTTAAGAGTGTAATCGTGTGTGTGCTGGTACTAGGGCTAATCCTGGAACAGGTCCATGTAGAGGCCAAGAGTTGCTGCAAGACCACTACGAAGAGAAACTGCTACAACTTGTGCCGTCTCAAGGGCCCCCGGCAAGCCTGTGCAAATGCGTGCGGTTGTAAAATCGTATCTGGCAGGACATGCCCAAGGGACTATCTCAATCTTAACCTTCAAGAGTCCGGTAATAAAAATTACAGAGAAAACTCAATCTTTCCATCTTGTTTAATTAATAGAGTTTTTCTGCATAACAATATATATAGAGAGAGATATTATATTTGGTGTGCATGCGTGCAGGTGAACCGGATGCTATTCAGTACTGCAACTTGGGATGCATGTCTTCTGCTTGTGTCGACGACAGTGACACTACCATGACCGATGGTAAATTAACTTCTTAGATAGATAGATTAATTTAAATTATTTGTGCGCCGGGAAACTAACGAAATTTGTTTTTCAAACACACGTTTTGTACTATTTCTAACCAGTTTTTAATTTTATCGGTGAAGGTATGAAAATCGACATGGAACGCTGCAGCGATGAATGTGATCGTCTCTGCAACGGCAGTGCCCGTATGGCTTCCGTTGCTGAGTGACCATGCACCTGCATGCAGTTTAAAAGTCCGTGGGCTGTGTGTGTCACGGTAATAAATAATAAGCAGGTATCCCTATGGATGCCACGTTCCTATGTACCCGCATGGATGTGCTCATCTCGATCTATTCCGGGATACATGTGTTTCTACCCTTGGCCGATTAAAATAATCTGGAAATATCTATATATTATATAGAGAGAGACTTTATGCTGTTTCATGTTTTTATTTTATTTATTTATTCTAGGAATAACGAAGTCACTCTGGTGACAAAACACATATCATTTAGGATAAAATTTCGTCAAATACTAAAAACATCAATCACTTCTAAATTATTAAGTTTGAAAATATGTCCTAGCAGAGTGAATTAGATCATATGGTCTTTAGAAGTGATTGCCTCCAATGTATTTCACATCATCTCTAAGCACTCGGAAAAACAGAGATGCTGTGCATTTAGCCCTTACTATCAGATATGTGACCGACTGGCGTACACCACATCTTTGTATTGGCTTATGATCCGTCCATGACGAGGACATTATTTCCATCGCATTGGAGCACGACCCGCCTGTGGGTTTGTTTGTACTAACACAACTGTTTTTTCTTATGATTTGTCCATGATCGTTTCGTTGTTTCCCTCGCATTGGAGCATGAACCGCCTGTCTGGGTGGACTCTAACACCGCCGTGTTGACTAATGAGCCATCCGTGATCGATCATCGTTTCCATCGTGTTGTACCATGACCCGCGTGGGTTATGATCCTGATCACAGTTGCCTTGCTCAACGACTCGATTGTGCGAATTGGGGAGAAGATCGATCCATGTCTAACAAACTTGGAATCGTACGTATCCTCGAGATATCCTTGTCGTGTACGATCGGGCTCCTCTGTATGGTACCCAGTTTCACCGCGGCCACAGCCCACAGGTGACAGCGACTGGAAGAAATACCGGTTCATGGACTGATAGGAGTTTCAGTCGTGGTTCAATTCAAGCACTCATATATTGTGTTCGGGTAGTAGATTGTTTGCCTGATGGGAGTTTACAGAGAGCAAGCTTGCCAGAAACAAGATAACAGCAAGATTAATTATCTGAACAAGATAATAGGAGTTTACAACAAGCAAGTTTGTCGGTCTTCAATCGTTTGACTGATCACTTGTGGCTATTTTTGGCACATTGTCACTTCAACTCAGCAGCTACAGCTTTCCAATTGTCAGGTAAACATGTTTTCAGAAGAGCTGGAACGAAACGAAAAGAAAAGAAAAAACAGGCTACAACACATATGAACACCTACATTACAAAATTTACAGGCGAGGAAAACAAGATTAGGCCCGCATTGCTCAGCCAGCACAGGATAGATGCACCTGCGGCACATACATTTACACTGGCCTAGAACTGGAGAGGCCAGGTGACAAGCAGGAATAGTTTAGCATGGCTTACATATACAGTGGTCTTGAGGTGCTAAAGCTCGAGAACCAGGAGCATGATTCAGTTGAAAACTTATGCACGATGACCTTGGTCCCCTAGCTACTAGGACGCTTGGATACAGGGACAAACCGGTCTTGCACAGTGTCCTTCAACCACCACGACGAGCGGGTCTGTTTGACTCGATCCATGAAAAGGCGATGCCTGCACAAATATCAACAGAGAAGAATGTTCATCTATGTAGGAAAACTAATGCAGAGAATGCATGGTTCAAGTAAACTTAGGTTCTCTCACCTCTCATACTCCAGCTTCTGAATGACTATACCGTTTAGTAGAAACTCCACGCTGAAAACACTTGCACCTGTTGGGTACTCATGTAAATTAGCCAACTGCCCAATCCTGAGAAGAAAATAGTATGGTGTAGTATATCTGACCTTTCTTGAGCAGTGGCGCACAAGTTTCATAGTCTTCTTCACATGAGACAACCAGTAGGTCAGGAGGTACTTCCTTTTCCTTCATTATTGATCGTCCTACCCTCTCTAGTGGCTGCAAAACCAAAAATAAAGGTTAGGTATGTTGTGCCAAACAGTGGCCATTAAGACAAATCCCATTTGATTTGTCACTTCAAAAACAGTGTACAGGTCACCCAAGGGCATAATACAATCTTGAATTCATATCCCAAGTTCCCAACTTGGTTCAAACTTCACAAGCATGGATGGAAAATTGCATAAATTTGATCCTGTACAGAGTACTTAACATGGATGTAATTATTTTTGCGTCTGTTTGAAGAAGGCATTAGTCAAAATTTGAACCAAATCAAGTAACCTGATGGCGTGAAAAGATAACTTTTTTTCCTTATTGTCCACTTAATGTATCAGAGGAAGACAGTTAAACAGTACAACATTAAAAACATAAGAGAAGTTTAAAAAGAAAACCAACTGAAAAAATTCAGTGCTGCATGTTTGTATACTACTCCTGCCAGTCCAAATTTGATCAAAGTTAAGATGCTTTGACTCTCCAAGATTCTTAGAATGACTTATAATTTGAGATGGAGGAGTAAAAACATAATCTGTAATTTTTTAAAAGAAAGATGTATTTAGACATTCCACATATATTCAGTGAAAGTAAAACTTTAGAGCCATTAGCTGGTTGATGTGTTACACAAAACCCAAAGTTCAGTTTCATTATTCAAGTATTCAGTAACACATGACCGATTGCATCAGAATGCTTACTAATACAGCGATGGATATGACTTCCATATTTTGATTTAAAAAATGGGTTTTCAATGTTCTAAGGGCAACTGCAAGCAACATACAAATGACAAGTGTAACAACAATTTGCCTTATATTGGAAAGTTTCCTACTTTATTGGTTTACCAAAATTAAGCAGCAGGCTGGGTATTCATAAGGAACTGACTTTTCTAGTTGTATAGCTTTTGCTATGCACCTAGATATGCTTTTACTATGCATCTAGAAAATGTATATCTAGGTGCATACCAAAAGCTATGTACCTAGAAAAACAAAACTGCTTACAATTTGGAGCAGAGGGAGTAGTTTGCTAATAGAAACCATGAAGCGTGTTGAAAATGCTAAAGAACTTCATGAGATCAGTTAGAAGATTTTCAACTCTAGAGCAGTAATAACAAACATGCAAATGCTATTATATATCACATACAAAAAAAAAAAACTACTGTTTTACTGTATAAAATGATTCATCAACCGTTTATCTTGATAACCAGTTTACTCGACTTTTGGTGTACCAGGTTGTCCTAGTTTATTTGTTTCAAAACAGTCTTGTTGTATTATTTATATTTTTGTTAATAAGCTATATCAGTTTGTCATATCAACCAGTAGGAAACCCCTTACTGTTTCCTACAAAACAATTGTTATATAACTAATCCAGTCATTGTTAACATGTAATTCAAATTTCAAATACAAACAAAAGCTTAAATATGTTGGAAAATAAAATAAGGCTGACCTGCCCCGATGATGCATTAACCAAGCTAGTCACCACTACTTGACTTGGTTTCACATTTGATGTTACAAAGACTCTTTTTCCCTGTAAATGATTTTTCAGTTAAAAAAAAAAAAGAATCTAGGACAGGCGTAGATGAAACAGGATTACAAATTTCACAATACCAGCAGAAGAGGATGTTTGCAAGCTGAGGCTAGTGATATAGGCATGTTGAAACCTATCTCCTTTTCCTTTTTTTCATCCCTCAGAATATACTTCCTCTCATCAATAAAACAGCCTGCTTGTCCACAATTTTCAAGCCACATTGATGTAACTACTGGCTTGCCAAGAGCTATTGCTTCTAGCATATTCTTTGTGCGGCAAAAATATATCTGCAACAAAGTGTGTTGCATCGGCCATCGAAAAATGCTTCACAAACTCCTAAGCGTGCCAAGATCTACAACATGGGACATCATGAATATACCTCATTCAAAGTGATGATTACTAACAAGAATATATATGAAATATAGTTTACCTTCTTTTGACGCTTAATAACATCGTCATCCAAATGATGGCTGAATAAAATACTGACATTGGCCATATCCTTCCTTCTTCTGGAATCTTTTCTCTGCTGATTTGATAGCACATTTTCAGGATCTAGCTTCAGCAATTCTCTCGCAATAGAAGCTTTTGACAAGCTTCTACCTGAGCCTTTCGATGGGTTCACAGGACTAAAAGTGGGTGACAATTCATTAACCACTTTTGAAGGTGTTTTCATGGCACTATTCGAACTTGAGGATCGTTTTTTGGTGATTTGCTTGTATCCTCAACATGGGAGGATTCCTTCAGTCTCTTTGCAGAGTTAATGACATCAGAAGAAGTTTTCCTGTCATCTCTTACAGAACAATTAAGTACAGGAGAAGCAGCTAATGACTTTTCTATAATGTTGGACATCATAGAAGCTGATCTTCCATGGGAAGGTTCCCTCTTTGCATACTTTAGTAGGTCAGAAACACTTCTTATGAAAATCCGCCTTTTCTTGCATGGTCTTGAAACTTCTGATGGTATTTCATGATTTGCAGCAGCTGCAGCGGGTTGACTGTATCATTTTTGTTTGTGTTCTTTGCCGTTTGGGATGTGATGGGGAATCTCTGCATGTAACATCAGTTGTTGGTTCAACTCTGTGTGCTACAAGGTTTTGAAAATTATTTATACTGGTCTGTTGTGCGCTTTCATCCCTAGATAGTGGAGCAATGTGGTTATTTTGCACTTGCCCAATAGTGGATCTGTCACCTGTCAATTTCTTGCCACTCCTCAAGTGTTTATTAGATAGCTCGATAAATGCAGAAGGGTCATTCCTACAACAATGCCTAGTTCGGTGAGCAACAGGTGCCCCATGGTACTTATTTTCGTTGATAAGCTTCTTTGAACCTTTGCTCTTCTCTGGTACAGACTTTGTTTGCTTAGGTTTCACTTTTACTATAGGCTCAGAACTTTCTTGCATCTTCGATCCTCTTAGTCTTCCTTTCTGAGGTTTGGTACTGAAGTCAGTTACTTTTCTTTTTTTAGAACGTGTTGTGACACCTTCCTGGATGTTGCTAGTTCTCTGAGGAGAACTCTTCTTCGAATGACTTTTAGTTATTCTAGACTTCTCAGCTCTCATATCTCTATTGAACAGAGGTTGACCTTGAGCTGATAAACTTTTAGCAGGTGAACATTGTACCAGGGCCTCCATAGCTTCAACAGCCATTTGAGTATCTGGACCAACATCACTCAAAGCCACATCAGCCTTTTCCTGATCTTCCAGTGATTTGGCATTTGATAGATCATCTAAGTCCTTCAAAAGGTTTTTCTTAGTCCTGTTTCAGAAGCCCGCTTACTCTTTACATCACTTTTGAATAGTCTTGAATCTGATAAAGGAATTGTTTCAAACCTCCCAGGTAGTTTGGTATTTCTTTTGTTCATGGCTTCCTCTATTTTATTTTCTCCCCATGATTGTTTTGTTGAAAATTTCTTTGCTCTGGTAGAATGACTCTTTGGTTTTCCTCTACCAATTGGTTTCGGCAACAAGATGTCTCTGTTTTTACTGAAAAGTCACCTCCTCCATCATCTTCACGACTATCCAAAAATTGAAATATTTCAGCCTTCGTATTGGAACTTCTACCAAGGTCAACCTTCTCAGCCAACATTAAAGTCCCTCTCTTACTGGAAACATGTGGCTTTGCTATTTCCAATTTATTTGGGGTGTTTTCTTGAGATGATATTCCACCATTGATTGAAATCAACCTGTCCACAACATCAAGAGCATTTGCCTGAGACAGATCACCAGGCTCCTGTGATCCAATATAGCTTAACCCAGCAAGACATCTGCTGTTGTTTTCACCATCCTCAGCTGTTGTGTCAGCAAAAGCTTTTTGCTGTTGAGCACTTATCTCTGCTTTTAGCTCCACCTTTGTCATGGTTCTGCACATAACCATGAGAGTCATTATCAACCCCACCAAAGGAGGAGCTACACGTAGTAGATCCATCCACAATTTTCGCCAGGGGATGTATTGCATTGGATGAGGCCTTCTGTTTCCCTTGCTTCATACAGTTCACAGACACAGTGTCTCGAGGTTCAGAAATTCCACATGTCCGTACTGATGCAATTTAACAGAAGGTAGTTTCATCCGAAGGTGACCTAGATGTTGCACATATGTTGCCATTAGAAAAACAAAATTTAAGTTTCACTGAAAAGCCAGATTAAAATAAATCTAATAAACTAAGATAGAAAAATCAAGTGCAATTCTTCATTGTGTTCAAACCAGATATACAGAACACTTCTACCATTTGAGAATGTTGTTCCCCTTTACTTTCCCTCGAGTAAGAATCAAAGCATTGATAATTAAAATTGCCCCGAAGATGAATATGTAAAGCTAAATCACCTCTTTACCAGGGAAATGAAATAAAATCTCAACAAAAGCATCTGTACCTTAAAAAAAAGAGACTACACATTGTGATTGTCTGAGAAAATATATTTCTGTTATCTGACAACTCTAAAAGACAAGATTTGATTTTTTTTTTAAGAAACAGAACAAGTGGTATCTAGGCTACTTTGATAGGGCCTCAACTGAAAACTGATAAAACCAATAACAGCAGATTCAGTTGCTGGTAACTAACCTGAACCTGTGGCACCCTCCTCATCTGTAGATGCATCAGAATCTACCAAATTATTGTTATCGTCATGCTTCTTAATTCCTCCATTTAACCCCTCGATTCTTCCTTCTATTCCCAACTTCGCATCCCTTTTACCCATTCCTGACTTCACACTTCTTTCATCCCCTGACAAGCTCTCATTGTCACTTAAGACAACAGTGCCATCGCTCAACAACCCTATGTCTTCATCAGAGTCTTCAACCAACTGGGTCTTCCCCCACTCACCAGGATCATGTTCATCATCATCGTTTAATCCATCTTTGTCGTCATCCTCCTCTTCAGATTCCTCAACCAACTGGGTCTCAACAATGTCTCCAACAACGGTGTTCACTACATCCACCTCACATTCTTCATCCAACTGGGTCTTAGTCCAATTACTGTCATTATCCTCCGCTCCGCCACTGACATTGCCCCCTTCCCCATCTTCCACCTCCTGCTGCGTCTTCACTTGATCACCATCATCGCCACCATCCTCATCACCACTCTCCATCAACTGTGTCTCTGTCCAATCACCAGCCACACCCTCCTCCTCTTCCACCCCGTCTACTAACTGGGTCGCCTCGTCTACTAACTGGGTCTCAGCATCATCCTGAGGCTGTGTTTTGTCGTACAGCGCCCAATCATCCGCCTTGCGCTTTGTCCCATCGCCATCACTCAAAGGAGAACCTGATAAGGTCGCGACATCATCCTGAGGCTGTGTTCTGTCGTACAGCGCCCAATCATCTGGCTTGCGCTTTGTCCCATCGCCATCACTCGATGGAGAACCTGATGAGGTCTCGGCATCATCCTGAGGCTGTGTTTCGCCGTACAGCGCCCAATCATCTGGCTTGCGCTTTGTCCCATCGCCATCACTCGATGGAGAACCTGATGACCTCGTGTTGTGTCCCATCGGCATCACTCAGTGGAGAACCTGATGACCGCAATGCACATCCACGAAAACAAAATTAGCACCTTTACATTAGATTACACCAATCTCCCACAGAACCAATGGGCCAATAAACAGTGCTCACCCACATAACCAGTGGCAGATCTACAAAAAAAAATATTTAGGGAAGGGGGGGGCTAAAGAGAGCTACACCAACTGAACTCAATTGTATCCGATACAAATCTAATATACAGCAGTTTTAAACCAATTTTGTAGCATTGATAGAAAGGATTGGAGACTTCAGGAAGGATGATGCTACCAAAGTTCAAAAGGTAACATCCTCTGAAAGCCAAGTTTCAGATCATTACAATGGCAATTATTTAATTTCATTTATGACGAGGTACTTCAAAAATATTATACAGATTATACTTGTATGCAAAATTGTTTGACAATTTATAACTGTTCACCCAATCATTCATTGGATTATACCGCATTGTATTTTGGAGGACCTAGGTTGAGTACTTGAGTGTTTCGGAAAAGAAAAATCCTTGACTCAACAAGCAGCAAAACAGATTGCCAGGTGCCACTCATCCAATATACGGTGACACACACACACATTTACACGTTGTTTGTGAAAGATGTAAAAGAGACATAATTTACATCAACGAGAAGGTCAAAATCTCTCCTATTTTTACAAGATCTCAACAATATGACACGCATCAAGTCATGACATCTTTCGGCCCAGATTAAAGAAAAAGAGGAGCCATACCTGTCTTCAGTCTCTGCCCGACTGCTCCTGTCCTGTAGGCTGTGCAATGGCCGCCGCCCGCAGAGCCCCCCCTGCCCTGCCACCCCGCCCTCCTGGCTACGAAGCCCACGGCAGCGCGCCCGCCGGCCACCGCTTCAGATGCCGATGCCCGCCAGCCGCCGGCCGCCGCTGCAGATGCCGATGCCGAGCGCCGAAGGCTGGAGTCCGACGAGGGACGCGGACGCGAAGTGCCAAGACCGGGAGAGGGAAAAAAAAAAGGAAATCTATGGAACGAAACCGACTCCTAGGACATCTCGCCCCGAAACAGTAGGAGGACTTGGACGCCTCTCTCCCTCCGAGGGAGTGCACGGCCAGGAAAATCTCTGATCTGTTGTGCGCGAGTTCGCCGGCGGCGATGCGGCGCGCGTGGGGAGTCGTGGGGGCCTCGTGGCGGCGGGAAAAGAGGGAGTGTGCGAGCGGGGGAGCGCGCGCGGGCGCAGAAAACCCTTGGATTCCAGATTTTACTACTCTCTTTGTATTGGAATTGGAACGGCTCGATTCTAGTATAGTTTTCTTTAAAAAAAAAAAACAGTTGGTTGTGTGGTTTCTCTAAACTGTTCTACTTCCTCGAGAAGGGGAGGATAACTCACCGGAGCGATGCGGGGACGGCGAGCAGGGACGGGTGCTTATCGGGGTGTTGGGCACCGACCACCCAAGTTGGGGAAGGCGCCGGCCGCCCCTCCTGGGCGGCCCACCCAAGACGAGGCCCAAGACGACGAAGCGACATGTTCATCTTCCTCCTCGCGGTCGCCCGTCCTCCACGATCAGCCGCCGCGCGGCCCTGGCCCGCCGCCGGCCCGCCCCTCTCGGCCCCCTCCCCCACCTCGCCTCTTCTTCCCCCTCTCTCTCTCTTCTTCCAGGCCATGGTGTCCGAGCTCCGAGCTCCATCAATGGCGACGACGCCCCCACCCTACCCGGCCCCCGCCCCGACCACGGCCAACCGCACCTAAGGCCGCCCGGCGACCATTCCGACCGTCGTGCCTACCTACCTCCCCCGCCGGCCATTCTATAGCCCCCGGGAAGTTCTTTGGGGTGGAGGTGGGTCGCGGTGGGGCGGTGGGGTGGAGGCTGGCGCCGTCGTCGTCGTCGTCTAGGGTTCCGCGAGCTCAGCGAGGAAGAAGTCCGTCGTCGTCCGTCGTCGTCTTGTTGCTTCAGGCCGTGGGCGGGCCGTGTGGGCGAATGTTGTGCGAGTGGGAGAGGGTGGTTGGCGGCTAGCATCGGCGGTGCTTATCGCCCGGCGAGCAGGTACGGTGCTCGTCGTCGGCCGGCGGCCGCGGCGGGACGGTGCTTCGTCGGCGGCCGGCGAAGCGACGAGCCGATGTCGCGGCTTTTGCGGTGTCACCGCGCGGGCGGCGCGACGCGGGAGGCTGGCTAGAGGCGATGGGATCGACATACTGTTATTTGGGCTGGGCCGTATCCAAGATAGACTGATACGCGTATTGATACGCCCCCTGGTTTTTAGATGCCGTTGGTTCGAATTTGCAGCAAGACTGCAACCGTTTTGGCTCCGTGGGCCGAGCCCAAACAATAACAAAGGTGATGGCGAAGCAAATCACGAACTGGGGCCCGGCTCTCCCACAAAACAGAGCCTGCCAATTGTATCTTGAATTAATTTTCAAATTTTCTTGCGACAGATACATAGGACGTGTGGTAAATTAAAACGAAAAAAAAACAGTAGTTGTAGGCTTGTATCTAGTTTTTCAATTTTCATTCATATGCACGGACGGAAAGGCACGTACGTGAACTTGTTTGCCTCACAGTTCAGAAAGCAATGTGGAGAGGCACACGAAAACGAGTCAAGGAACGCGACAAATTGCCAAGCTTGAGATGCGCTGTCAGGACATTTCTTATGCCCATGTCGTTACTTCGCAAACCAACAGACGTGAAAAAAAGATCCCGAGTTGTGTTGGCGCCATCCTCCTCCTCGAGGGTTGCAGCCCAACCACAACCAAAGGATAAATTGAAGACGAGCACCACCTGCGCTGATCGTTACTGGTTAGTAAATGGTTCCAAGTGACTTTGGAGAAGGGCATGCCGATTCAGACAAGTCTTCCGGCATTCCGTTTCAAGTCTATGGATACTAGCCAGGAGACGTGACATTGCTTTTGCTGTATTAAAGGATTAACGTGAATTCGGAAGCAAGCATGGATAAGTACCAAATAATGGCATTCGCATTGCGTGTGAAATTTTCTAAAGCTGACGCACTGCTAGTGCTAGCTTTGTTAACCCACGACCACGAAGGAATGCCTGGAAACTTGGTCTAAAAATAACTTGGTCTAAAAATCTGCACGTAGGGGACAGAATCGGAGCCAAGAAAACTGGCGTAGGGACCATTGCTTGAACAGCCTAGCGAGGTACTGTACATCTTCTCTATATTTCGGATGGAATAAAATACAATACTTGCTACCTATTTGAAAGACAATAAAGGGCACGGTCAAACTTGAAGTCCGGATCCGGTTGAATCATATCTGCATGAGCGTGACTGTGCCTTCGTTAATCATGTTTATCCAAACCCAGCATGTTACAGTTGACCACGGGCCACTTAAATTACGAACAAAATTTCCCCTCACACGGGACCCCGGCGCACAAGCAAAACTTCCTCTACAAACCTCCTCAGAAAAAGAAAAGAAACGGCGTTCCAAGAAATCTCGAAAAAGAAAATAAAAACGAGCAACGAACCAAACGTCGAAGCGACCAACCCGTCCCCGTCTCCTCCCCTCCACCCCACCCCACCTCACCTGACCTCCATCTCCACCACCAGAAACAAACAAGTGAAACCCTTGCTCCGATTCCCTCTCCTCGGCCTCCTCAACGGAAGTAGTAGTAGTAGAGCAGGGGCGGCGGCGGCAGGCGGAGGCGGAGGCCATGTGGCCCGGCTGCGGCGGGCGGTTCTACTGGGCGCCGGAATCGGCGGCGCTGGCGCCGGGTCAGGCGAGGGGCGTCGCGGTTTTGTTCGCGTGGGTGTGGAGCGACGAGGCGCAGCTGCGGCCGTTCGTCGAGCTCTACTCCTCGCTCGGGTGGCGCTGTCTCGTCTGCCACCCCGACCTCGTCGCGCTGTGAGTGCCGCCGCGCCGTTACTTGTTTGCACTTGGGGTGGGGAGGCGCCCGATTGTAGCGCTATAGCTTCTATCCTGGCCTGCTCGTGCGGCTATAACTAGGCTTAGGTTTAATTTCAGAGGTTGCTTGCTAGTATGTGGCTCTTGAGATCGTGACGCACGAAGATTTAGGTTTGGCTATTTCATTTGGGGGGCGATTAGATTGGTTGGGCATGGTATTTAGCTGAGTTGTGTTGAGTTTGGCAATTCCCTTCAGATTAATCACTGGGTGGGTGTTAATATCCCTAGTCTTAGGGTTGATATATTTGTGCAGTTTTTACTGTTTGCTCTGTATTGTGGCCATTTTAGCGATCTTTCCTGTTTGGCTATTAGGCATGGACGTCTTAGTTAAGTTACTGATTACGGGCTGGCAAAGATGTTTTGATTGTGGTAATTAGGAGTAAATCATTGCACTTCACGGTTGGCATATTTACAAAGTAAAACTAATTGCATCCATTGAGAATGTCCTGTAATGTTATCATTCCTGTCGATCTTCCGAAATAAGTTCCTAGCATTGATCCAACATGCTCCTTATCCTTTTTCACATCTTTTTCTTTTATGTGTTGACACAGTAATAGAGCTAAAACCATATATGCTTGGGTTCAATATGTATCTCGGTCTATCCAAACATTTTTGTTGCTTAAATAATGTGCTGCTGGATGCTGGAAGCTTTATAATTACTCTTGTAGCCAATTTGAATACAGTAGAACAATTCTGACTGAATAGCACTAGCGTGCTGATTGTCATCATATCAGTGCTGAAGTTAGAAGGGTTTTATCGGCAAAATTTAATTAACAGGTGGAGTGCAAAACTTTTCCCATGGACCTTTAGGTTTTAAGCAATAATACGTTGAATATGGATTTTGTTCGTATTTACAAATGACACTTGTTGAACCTTACTTCAAATATGATACATCGTGCTAAATTCAGTAGGGCTGCTTGTATGATTGGGCCCCTTTGTAAATCTGACAATGGTACTGTACTAATTCCTATCTTCATCCAGATATCTCTCTGAGAAAGCAACATCACTGGCAACTGGTGTTATTAGTGAGCTGGTTAATGTAAGTATTTTTTCTCCCTTACTATTGTGCTTACAAATATCACACAGCACATTAAGTGGACAGAAATTCTGTTAATGGGTGGAGAAATAAAAAATCGCATGCTTCTTGTTTTTTTAGCAAGTAACAGTATTTTTAGGCCTTTTTTCTTTATTCACACTATTGTGTAATGCACTAGGCAATGTCTCTTTTAACTCTTTGTTATCATTTATACTCAACCTGTGGCTTACATGGAAAATTTATAGGTGATGAGATCCTTTGAATGCAGGCATATTATAATTTATATAATTATTTTATCTTATTATGTTACATTGGTTGTGTACTATCCTTTAATTGTGTCACCTCTGGCTCCATGTGACCTTACTACTGATTGAGAACTGAACTACTTTGCATGTTTGTCCATGATACCTCTGAATTCTGATCCACCGGAGGACTGTCTAAGCTGTTGGGAAATAGGAGTCCTGAATCTAGAAAATCATTGTTCTACTTTGATTTGTACTACTATACATAATCCCCCCCCCCCCCCCCACCCCTGGAATAACATGGAATAATGGTTTCAGGAACTGAGAGTAAAACCTGTGCCAACTGTTCTTGCTTCCTTTTCTGGTGGCTCAAAGGGATGCATGTACAAGGTTATTCAGGTGCATGCCTTATCACTAAATTTCTTTTATGATTTAATCTTAACTGCCATTTGAATAGGATCGCTTGTCCCAGTTGAAATGACTGAATTTATTGGATTTTCCAGTTACTAGATGGAATATGTGAAGGAGATGCAACCATGGTATGTGATGCCTTTCTTCTCATTCATTGATTTTAACATACATTTATATCAATACAAGTAGGCAAGGACATCTCATTCATTGTTGCGACATGCATTTCTATCAATACAAGTGGGCAAGGACATTGGAACCTATGAACAAATCAAATTGAACGGTTTTCGGGACACGTTGAGACTTATAGCTAACAAAGTAGCAGTGTATCGATGGTCATATAGATTAGGTACTGTGGCTATAGTTTCTTCCAGTTGTTTAGTGTGACGAACTATGCTTTGCTTCAATATGTTGAATGTTTTATTTGTCCTTCATCAGTGATAAGCCCTTAAATGTTAACTTTGTACTTTCTGGATTGTACCTTCAACTAGAATGTAGTTTTGTGTTCATGATTTGTATCAGCAGCAATGATGGATTTGTGAAGTTCATCTTCATCATTATATTTGTCAGTCATCATCTTAGATTTATCTTGAGATAAAATATTTACTGTGTATGTTTGATTAGTTTGTTCAGCTAACATAGATCTGTTATTCTATTGATTATTATCAATATGTGTGGTTCGCCATTGGGTGGAGATTAGCTATTTGGGATACTGTTCTTAATTTCTCGGCTAAGATGTTGAGTTTCTTGACATTAAATTTTCACTGTGCAGAAGGACTATCGGTTAGTGAGAAACTGTATCTGCGGGCAAATTTATGACTCTGGCCCTGTAGATTTTGTCAGTGATGTGGGCACCCAGTTTCTCCAAAAAGCCTGCTGTTGGAAATTCATCTCAGTCAACTATATTACGTTCATGGATGGCAAAGGCTCTAGCTTCTGGCATGGACACTCTCTTCCCAAGCAGGATTGAAGCTCAGCGTGCAGAGTATTGGCACACACTATATTCAGCAGCAGTAAGTTCTGTTTTATCTGTGATATTTGTCATGTACCATCTTTGATACTCATGATATTTTTGTCATTTATTGTTCTTGCAGGGATTGGGTCCTGTTCTTATACTTTGCTCAGAAGATGATAATCTTGCTCCATGCCATATTATCTGTGGTTTTGCAAGGCGTTTGAATGAACTAGGCACAGAGGTCAAACTTATGAAATGGAGTGACTCCCAACATGTCGGTATGGTTCTTATCTTGTCTCCACGCTATTGATAAATAATAGCTCATTTTTAAGTTGAATTGAACATGAATGAAACCAATGCAGCTTGTTTCCAAGATGTGGCATTAATCTCACGTATTGAATTTTCAGTACAGTTGTACAACTATTTGAGACAAAAAAAAGAAGAAAAGACAAGTCCCATATGTACCACATCCATGAGCAATAAATCATTGTAATGATTTATTCGTACTCAATTTTTTATAAAATTGACTTGAACCACATGTCCTGATAACTGGATTGGGGCTGTTATCAGTCTGAGAGAATGGTAGAGTAGAATGAGCAAATTCCTCTGTTGCCAATTTCTCAGGGACAAAGAATCTTTGGTATGGGAGTTTACTCATATAAACGTTGAGGAAATGACAAGCGGGAGGAAATTTCGATGCCCGCCTTATAGCTTTAGGCATTAGGATGGTCACACTAGAGTAGGGGGCAACATTATAATACACACGGTCTAGCTGAAGATATGTGTGTCAACTTGGAACCTCAAATTTCTTCTCTGCTTCCAGACAGTATGTCACCTTTTACAGATAATCAAATCACTTTTCTGATTACTTGCAGGCCATTACAATTCACATGAAATTGAATACCGGACAGCTGTAGATGCTATGTTGAAGAAGGCACTTGTTACCTTCTGCCACCGAAGCCAACTACATGACTCAAATATGGCTGGTGACCAGGAGTACAAGATAGCGCACTCGGTGTGCAGTCTACACAATGCTGCAGCTAATTCAAATGAGAGCTTCAGAAGGGTTGCTAACAGTCCTAGTGACCACTTCTTCTTGCCAAGTTCGAAGGATCATGATGAATCTCGGGAACCCGGCTCTCTGATTGAGGATCAGAGGCGCCACATGCCCCATCCACCCTGCATGGAGCCTAAAGGAGTCCTTGGCCAAATCCTGTATGATGTTTGTGTTCGAAAAATGTTGAAGGATGGGACATCAAGCCGACAGTGTCCCCCGAATGGAATGCCAACATTTCCTTCTGCCCGCAACTTGGTCCATTCAATCCCATCAGGTACTTCCGCGTTCAAGGCTATAGTTTTCTGCAGGAGTTGAGTCTTTTTTTGTATATATAATGGAGGCAAGGTGTCTAATGGCAACTCTGAGCAAGATTTTACCTATGCAAGTTCCCTGTAATTGTCTCTGTTTTGCTTTTGCACCATTTGGCGAGAGAAATGTACATATGCTATGTATATCATATGAGTGTGTACTAGAAGGGTCGTGGACATAGTTCTAGACTTCTAGGAGGGTTGTAAGGTGCACGGTAACATTGAATAGCCAAGGGAATGCATTAGTATGCTCCTGCAGTTTCCTCTATATGCCATGTTTGTCAAATCTAATTATTGGAAAAACTTATCTTCCTTTTACTGATCATAATTGCTGTTAGTATTTTAAAATTTTAATGATGATTTTTCTTTTTTTCGCTTGGTGTCTTTTTTGTTTGTTCCAGTATCATTTTGTGTTTGTTGCTGTCACTGACTATATTTCTGTTTCGCCTCATAGTTCCAACTTACTGAAATAAACACAAAGATGTCAAAGAAGACTTGTATATATTTGCCTTCGCCTTTTTAAATGTTCAAATCAGAGTGTTTGAATAGCTTGTGATGCTCATTCGTATTCTCTTTTCCAGAATAATTATTGGATTTGCTATGGAACTAAATGCTTACTCAATTGATATAGATGGGCCATTGATCACATTTCCTGGCCTGAACTATGAACCAAATTATTCTCAAGTAGATGCTAGGGTTCTTGGTTTTTCTTTTCCTTCCAAAAAAAAAATAGCTGCAATGTTGTAGGAGTATTCCTTAACAGTTCACGTTCACTATTCAGATGCTGTGGTCCCATGGAATGAAATTTGAGGATTGAGGGAGCAGTATTCAGGCCAGGATTGAGGGAGCAGTTTTGTTGTAATGCTTCGGAATCATGATAGAGCAAAATCTTGAGAATCCAAATTGTCATATGCAACTGTCATGTTTAGGTCTAGCTGGAGGAACCACAAGAAAATTTCTAGAAATGATTAGCAGAGTTACAGTTCGCAGACACAGCAACTAATTCATCTCTGTAGTTTGTGCTCGGTTTTCTCCTCCCTCTCTTTTTCCGATAAGACTGTTGTGTATTATATAATGTTATATATATAGTGCCATAAGATGCATGATATCGAGAATCATATCTATACTTTAGAAAAATGAGAATGAGAAATCTCCAGGAGCATTCATCCTGCACAGGCTTTGCGTGGACGGGCAAGCTGGATCTCAACTTTTAGACTTGGTGACTACGAACTTGCTGGATTTTCTTTCGAAGAAAAACGAAAAATAAAGTAACTTTTAAGTTTCCTCCATGTTCCAAGGCAGATCGAATACGAACCTGTCGTGTCTCTGGCCAATTGTTGGCGGCACATGGACATGCAGATGCTCTTTCTGAACTCTCAGGCGTTTTCAGACGGCGTTTGTATCCTAAACTCATACTATGCGTTCATATTTCTGCGGTAACAGATGGAAACAACTGTGTACTACATCTACTGCGCCACTGTACATTTTACTGCATGTTTTTAACATTATGTTGTGCCTGCCACTAGCCAGCTAGAGAACCTGTTGATGAGCTCTACTACCCTGCTAGCTAGAGAACCTGCTGATGAGCTCTATGAGATAAACAACTGACCACTTGCGGATCAGATTGCTCTGGTCCACGAGTGCCTGTGAAAGCCTGCCAAAAGAATCTGATTCTCATTAATCAATGATTTTTGCCGCGTCTTTGGAACAAAGAATCTTGGAGTTTCAAGGCTTTCGTTTGATCAATCACGGAACTTTTCTTGAGATAACTCGGCCTTTTGCCTCCAAGCATATTGTAAAATTTTGTGCTACCAGCACGTATACCGGTGAATATTTTGTAGAAAGGACGTAAAGGAAAAGCAGACATCATCGGCCGGGGAACAAAGTCTTGATCATGATAAGCATGCTTCATTGTTATTGCTCAGGGGAATTCTGATTGCCAAACAGGGATTGGAGATTTTGGAATGGAAGAAAAAAAAAAAAAATCTCAATAGGCTGACCCATCCGTCACCGTGAGTGACCTACAGCTTTTACAATATATTATACCCAAACGGATATATGAAACAATATCATCTCAATAGGCTACCTATGATTTTACCCAACCAGAAAACTGTGCTACTCGCCAAAAGATACCCTGCTTTGTTGCTAAGCTGGATGTGAACCAAACATCCTCAAAGCAGTGTACTGTGTACTTTGGCTACTTGCCACAATTTTTATCAAGTATATTACTCAAGTGGATTCTCGAAATTCGATCATTCGACCTCTTTGCTCCTTCCATAGTCGATTATATATATACCTCCTCCTTAAAAATTGTTTTCGCTTCCTCGGTAAAACATCTCGACAATTATATATTAAAATAGAATTAATATTTATATTCCATTGGAAAGATCTTTTTGATCTAGTTTTTAACAAATTTATTTGGAGATTTAAACTAGATTTTTATAAATCGAGTCAAACTTCTTGTGCAAACTGCAACCCGTCGTTTATGCGCTAAAGTAACAGTACTAATGTAACAGTACTGCATATACTAATCCAAAGAATGAAGACTAGCTGCATAATGCGGCTTTTAAGCTGCACCACCGATTATTCTTCCCTTTGAAAAAGAAAAAGCTATCGCAGTGGCAACTGGCAAGCAAGCAGCTAGCAGCACCCATAACAATCTAGCCACTACATTATTCTTTCCTTTTTCAAATCTGACAATCTACCCCATGTTCAACACGGCTGAGCCAAACTCTCCGCCCGTGCAAAACGTGCAGTAACCGAGTCGTAAAACCTCAGCGACGCGCCGTGTGGTGCCGTGTGGCCCTCCTCTTGGACCAGTATATATAAGGATGGACCTGTGTGCGTCGCTACTTGCAATCACAACTCAGCTCAGAGCTCACTCACTCACTCACCAAGCGGAAGAGCTCACTCACCAAGCCGAAGAGCAAGCACACAGAGCGAGGCAAGCTAGGCAGCGCCGCAGCGGTGGTCGCCGGCGGGCGGACATCGGCGTACGTGTACGTTTGTGAGGGGATCGTCAGCAGATCAGAAATCGGATGGCGTTCATGAGGTACCGCGCGCTGCCGCAGGGTGAGCTGACGGTGGAGGAGTTCCGGGCGTGGCTGGCGCAGTTCGACGCGGACCGCGACGGGCGGATCAGCAGGGAGGAGCTGCAGCACGCGCTGCGGAGCCTCAACGTGTGGTTCGCGTGGTGGAAGGCGCGGGACGGCGTGCGCGCCGCCGACGCCAACCGCGACGGCGGCGTGCAGGGGACGACGAGGTGGCGCGCCTCTTCGCCTTCGCGCAGAAGCACCTCAACGTCAAGATCACCCAGCTCGGCTACTACTGATCTGACTGATGAATCTGACTGATGATCCATCGGCCAAAATAAGCATCGTGCCATCGATCGTCGATCGATGTGAGTCTCTGCTGTATTTGTCAGGATGGATTGGGTGTGTTGTTATTTTTCGTTCATCCTGTGCTGGATCTGGATGTGTGTTACGTTGCTGGAGTACGTACTTACACGCTGTACGGGTGCTTTATTTGGCTTTTAATGTTCTTGTGTAATTTGTGGATGGTTTGAAAAGAGTCTGCGTACTCGAATTTCCAGCCCAGAGCCACGAACTTAATTTGTTCAGAATTGGTTAAGAAACGCACGTGTCATGCTGTGCCGTTCGTGCAGAGTTCGTACGTTCATCTTGAGAGTTCGAGCTATACATGAGGATTGATTTTCATGTAAGAAGGATCAACGATTCAGCGTGATAGATCCGATAACAATACGTAGTAAAAGTGGTGAAAGATTAACACTAGCAGCGCAACTTCAAAGAAAGATCAGGTAATGCATATAATAAATTAAATAGACACACGATTTGTTGCCACAGATACCTACTACTACAATCAGTGGCAGCATGAAGAAAGTCACTGAGGGACCCAGATAAACATAACTATTCTAGTGTTTATGTGACTAGTTTAAGATAATAGAAAAAGAAGGTGCCACGGTCACCTTGGGTCTCAAACAAGCTTCACACGTGTGCAGTGCGTATCAGAGAGGTACCCATTCGTCCTATCCCAGAAAAAAAAAAAAGGATAAGCATATTTTGTATAAAAATAATAAAAATAATAAAATTTCGATCAACAATTATTTGAATTATATAAGAACAAGGCACAAAAATTACATCAATAGATTATGTGTTTAAAGTATTACTGAGTTGGTGTTCTTTCTTTAGCAAATATAGTAGCATGTTCTAGTAAAACTATATACTAACTTTTCCTTGATCAAACTTATATTATTGTGACGAAAGGAGCTATACCAACAATTTCAAAGTCAAACCAAGGTTTGTTTTTTTTAAACTAAAGTCAAATCAGTTTTTGGGTCATAGAATGAGACTGAGAGAGATGGATGATGTGGTGGGGTGGGGTGGCAAATGAAGAGGGCCGAGGTTGTTCTGCTGTCAGCTGAGATGAAACAAGAACAAACATGAAAGAGAAACGAGAGAGGGGGAGACAATAAATGGGCTTGTATGGAAGCATGATTGCCAAAACCAATGTGATGAAATACTGTCAAAATGACACAACAAAGAAATCTAGAGTTCATTTGAACATTATTATTAAATGTTTTAAGGGATATAATATCAAATTTTATAGTTGATGAGCTGCCCCAACAAAAACATCTAGGGTTCATTTGAACACTATTAGATGTTTTAAGGGTTACAATATCGGATTTTATAGTTGATTAGTTATTCTATGGAGTCTAGATATATTAGGGGTTATATAAATCTTTTCTATGGTCCGCTAAACCTACTTTGAAACTACCTCAAGAAGTTATTGGTAGTTTTTGAGTAAAATATGTGGTTTTATAGGTGAGGGTGAAGTAGACCAACCACAAAGTAAGTAGACTTTTTGAAATTGAAATGAAAAAGGAAATTATAGAAGGTCAGGATGAAGAAGAACCGGAACCACCCAACCCATCTAACCGTAAAACCGGGCCGCAACCCGCAGCAGAGGGCCTGGGCCGCATGGGCCTGGGCTCACCGTAACCGGGCCTCAACAGAATCGGCGGCCCCGCCGCGCCTGGCGCTTCTCGTCGACGACGCCGCCGACCAACAAGACGCCTCGCACGCCACGCCACCACCGAAGCGCGCCTCTCACCACCGCAACCCACGCGATGGCGCCGCCCGACTCCATCTCCATGCGCTCCTCCTCCCTTCCCCTCGCCGCTGCGCCCATGTCCGACCCGACCCCTTCCCTCCGCTGCGTCGCCGCCTCCAAACCCGCTCGCTGCCGCCGCGTCCTTCCTCCAGCACCACCTCTCCCGCTTGGCTTCCCACCTGAACGCCCCGCGCCCCGCCCTCGCCGCCGTGGCGGCTCCGCGCACGCCGGGCCCCCAGGGCGCTGCCCTATCTCTCGCGCTCGCGCCCGATGAGGTCGCGCGCGCCCTCACCGGCACTCCCGTCTTCACTGTCTGCAACTCCAGCAACGAGTTCGTGCTCGTCTCCGACCCTGCCACTGGCCTCCGCTCCCTCGGCCTCCTCTGCTTCCGTTCGGAGGACGCCGACGCTCTCCTGTCGCACGTATTCCCCGCTCTCTCGCCATGCCTTGGGCTTTTGGTTTTGGATTTTTCACTGATTGTACGGAGGTTTGTGTGGTTTAGGTGAGGACGCGGCAACCGGTGCTAGGGAAGGGGGCAAAAGTGGTGCCTATTACACTTGATCAGGTTGGTTTCATTCTGTATGTCTTGTGGTTGATCATGCGACTCGATGCCCAATTTTTCATTGAATTGTGGGTTTTGTAAGGTTTTGTGTTTTGTTTCAAGTATGAAAGCCATTCCAGTAATTGGAGGCATCTTAACTTATTATCGAGGTGAGATGTAGGACTTCTAACTAGATTTGAGTAGTTCTATCTGGCTTATTGACTAGGAATTGTGGACGCTCTCCTGATTTAGGTAGCCAATTCCTTATTAGCTTATCTGGTTCATGCTTTTAAGATGCATTAAGCTTGGTTGACGCCACTGCAGCTTTGGTCATTCTAGTGCATGTATGATGATAGACATTATGTTTACCTTAACCTGACCGATGCTCTATTATATGTTTTTTTGAATTTTCTCTATTATATGTTTCATAATGCAAACATATACCTCATAACTTTGCTCTTTTATGCAGGTCTATATGTTGAAGGCTGAAGGTATCGCATTTCGGTTCTTACCCGACCCTCTTCAAATAAAGAATGCACTGGAGGTCTGCTCTTTAATAGATTTTTCATTCATTGCTCTATTATCTTATACCTGGACCTGTTTATAATCTACCCCCTCCCAACCTACAATGTGAGTAGAATTTAGATCCATCAGGCAGATTGCAATTGCTCTTGAAAGCAGCAATACAATGATTGTTGTTTTAGTTATTACTTTACTTTCCTGTTATTATTTTATTACAAATATAGGGATGGAACATGCATGTCCAGTTCTCCATATCTTGTAATTAAATACCGTAATATCATTGGTATGACTGTGGCCAATCATGTAATTACTAGTGTAGTAGCAATATTCCCATAGGCCATAGCACATTCAGAAACTGTACATAATTGGTATGACTTGGCAAAATGCATATCCATACCAGTTGTTTCAACATGTTCCAACATTTTAAAAGAAAACATATATTCGAAGAGATTTTGTTACTTTGAGCAATCCTAATAAATTGGTAAGAGATCACATTTGTAGCTTATTGTATGTCTTTACCATAATGTATGAATCCTAGACATATGGACATAGAACATGCGAAGTGTTAGTTCTTACTATAGTGCTAGGTGTAGAATCTTTTTTGTTCTTTTTCCTGGATGGACTTGTTGACCTAATGACCTGCATTGCTCCATAGTGCACATTTGTAAATCTAAAGTTAAGTTTAGGTAACACATACTTTTTCGCTTTAGAACAAGTTATGTCTTGGATATCAGATATGTGGATCATTACAGCCCCTTGATTATTCTTCAAGTACAAAGAAAAAAAAAGGGTACTTCATTCTTGTGACATGTATTACCCTTTTTTTATTTTTCAGATGAAATCAGGCTTGACTGCTTTTGATGGTGTTCCTGTTTTTCAGGTAGTATCCCTGATTTGGTCAGTCTAATAAGATATTCTACTTTCCATATTGACCTGTTCGATTTTAGTTTCTTGTGAGTCATGTCAATTTGATGCCATGAGTAGCTCTTGTTATACATGCTGAACTCAGTCAAATACTAGCATGTATTAATTCACTAGGATGCCTGTTCGATTTTAGTTTCCTGTGAGTCATGTCAATTTGATTCCAAGAGTAGCTCTTGTTATACATGCTGAACTCAGTCAAATACTAGCATGTATTAATTCACTAGGATGCCCACAAGGAAACCCTTCATTTGTACCACAATACATCCTAGCAATTAGTAAACATTTTATTGATTAGAAAATAACAGTAATTCATCTCTTGGGAAAAATTAAAGACCACTAGAAAATTGTTGATTGATGCCTTGGATCTAATAATTGCTAGTGCATTTAGCTATTGCTAAATCTGATGGATTACGGGTAGGCTCTAGAAGAAAAGGTGTGAAAGAAATTGAAGCTGTTTAGTTATTTCTATGATTTACTCGCCCATTCCTATTTATTGTGAAAATTAATTGTACGCCCATTCTGTTCTTAGCCGAGAAGTCATGCTGTGCTGTCTCCAATCAAATTCATTTTTTTTCCTTTTCGAGTTTATTATATTTATTGTCATCTGGAGCTTTTATGGACAAGGTGACAGCATAACTCTTTTTCTTCATTAAGATAAAATGTACTCCCTCCATCCCAAATTATAAGTCGTTTGACTTTTTTTTTTGACAACAAGTTTGACCACTCGTCTTATTTAAAAATTTGTGTAAAATATCATTTTTTTCGCTGTGGCTTTCTTTATTAATAAAAGTTCTTAAAGAATCGACTTAAATTTGACTATATTTGCGCAAATTTTTTGAATAAGACGAATGGTCAAACTTGGAGCTAAAAAAGTCAAACGACTTATAATTTGGAATGGAGGGAGTATGTGGTTTCTGGCATGGAAGAGAGCCCACACAGCAAAAACTGCCTAGAGAAAGTGAAAAATTGTACAAAACACAATCAAGCAAACTACAATTGTTTCATTAGTGTAGATAAAACAACTGCCAAGATGTTTAGAGTTTCACACATTGTCGCTTCAGCTTCATCAGATGGTGTCTATCTTTTTCCAGGAGATGGTCCACTCCACACTTTACTTCTGAGATTGTTGTGCAGTTCCTTTTAGTTTTATACTATTCTGATATTTATGCCACTAGACTTCTATTGTTTTGGGGTGTTCGTGTTCTTCACTGCTACTATGAATCATTAATTGCTGCAATGAAAATGTTCCAATTGCATGTGCAGTCAGATCTACTGGTTGTGAAGAAGCAGAAGAAGCGCTACTGTCCAATATATTTTCAAAAGGTTTTTCAGGCTGCATTTTATATCATGTAGTGTTCCTTAGACCTTGATTAGGTTTTTAACATTTACCTGGCGGTTCAGGAAGACATTGAAAGAGAACTTACAAGGGCTTCCAAAGGTTCAAGAGGGTCAGCCTTGTCTAAGCAAATTATGGTATGTAGTTATGCTCAGTAGTTATAGCTTGCGTAATTCTCTCATGACAGCTACTTTAACTCTTCTGTGTTTTTCTTCCAGGTTGGGAGTTTGGAGGATGTCCTGAAGAAAATGGAGGTATGATGGAGATAAAATGGCACAATGGACTGCCTGTACAATTGTACTAGTTCAGCAGTTCTTACCATTCTGCTATTTGATTCTGCAGATAAATGAGAGAAATTCAGGCTGGGATGATTTAATCTTTATACCCCCTGGGAAGAGCCTCAATCAACATATCAATGAGGTATCAGCGTGATTTTGTTCCACGGTGATAGCTCACGAGTTTGAACAGACCATTCACTTTAAATGCTATGATGGTCAGCCAAACAAAATATCAAATTGCTGCCTGAGCTTTTTCTTTGGATAGCAATTCATGGTTACCTTGGTGAGGGGAAAATTAACCAAGTCATAGAATATGGCTGTGACACAATTTTGTTGTTGCATCTATTCACAAAAAACTAACACATGTTATACAAGAAGATTTGATGAAGAGTAAGATGCGACATTGGTAAATCATCTAGCAATATATATAGTTTAATGAAAGTATTCTCAGGATTATAAAATAGGAAAAAAGATGAATGCTTTTAAAGCCCTATTTGGATGCAGAGTGGTGTTTGAACATCACAAGCCTTGTAGTTTTGAATTTTGAAAACCATGCTTTTGCTAAAACTTTAGTCTTTTTGTTTTTTGGAAACTCCATTCCAGACCTTTTTGTTCTATGTAAGCCGTAGCACGACATCCATAGGTCCTACACTGTTACTACTACTCTGTAGACCTTTTCTATGTAAGACGTAGTACGACCTTTTTGAGGATGCTTTTAGCTGAGTGCTTAAGCGGTTGTGTTGACAATCTCTGTTTTTGGTAGGCGTGATATATTTGAATTCCCCAAAATCTGTATTTCACTGCTTTTGGCCGCCATTTTTTTTTTTGAGATTACACGCAGTACAACTCGGGACCTTTCGACATGCACGCACACTCACCCCTATGAACACACGTCACGCAAAACCCTACCCCTATGACCACCTTCGGAAGGATCGGAGCCTGTCATCATCGGCGTCTCATTTGTCGACGACGGGGACGTCGCCTACCACTTAACGCTAGAGCGCCGGAAAATCTGAAATAAATCCAGGGATAAAGTGTCGCGACAGGGATTTGAACCCCGGGTGGAGCCCCCCCAATGACCTTTGCCATTGCGTTTGTGAATGTCACGAGGAGTTGCACTTGGTACTTACACCATCTAGATCTGGATCCAAAAGTGAACTGAAACCATTTGCTAGGTTGGGTTCCTCGTTCTGCATTGAGTGCAATTTATGTTTGTGGCGCGGAAGGACAAACGGGGATACGAGCGGCACAGATTTCATTACTCTTGGACCTTGGTACTGGTACTCTGCTGTTTTCACACGCTTTTCGATCTAAGTCAACATACAGAATTTCTTGGGCCACTACTGATTTGTAAAGTATAGCGCCTGAGTTCAAATTCGCGTAGTTTCCTTCACCTTGGTACTGGTAAGTTAATGAGCTTTATATTCCACACTTGAGCTTTATTATACGGAGTAGTAATGGTTCAGCCCAGAGCAACTTCGTCAATTGTCCTATATCCTCTCCCAATCAGGCCAGAGCAACTTAATCAGATATACTATCTCCTCTCCCTTATAATCAGGTGTAGAAAATCTCGTAAAAGTAATCTGAGGACATGGGGTACTGCACGAAAGGCGCACCTCTATCTCCTCACCTCACCTAGTTCATCAAACTCCTCTGGTCACACGTAGGGGCAGTCGGCGCACCTCCATGCCCATGCCCATGTGCAAAGAGTCAGCAGGCGGCACGGACAAACGGGACGGGCTTGGCAACAATGGCAAGCCATGCCTTGTGTTGTGGCCTTGTGGGTTGTGGGATGGCCAAATGGTCGAATTCCAAAGGGTGAGGAAGAGGTGGGGCCATAGATAGGGCGGTCGCACCCATGATACCATTTCTATATGCAAGGATCTCACAGCTAAGAAATCAATTCCTTACCATGGTTTGACCTCTCTATAACTGGCCGCTGTCCAGGACAAAAGAAACCTGGGCTAGGTAGACTCCGGCCGGGGGTAAGCGTTGTCGGCCATGGATTACGCCAGGTCGATCAACGGAGAGCGAAATCTGCCGGAGGCAGAGAAACGCCGGCCAACCGGTCCGGGGACTTTCACTGCCGTCTTCTTGCTCTCTTTGCCGCTCCTCCTCCTCTTCTTCCTCTTCGGCGACCGAGCCGTCGCCTCCATCGCCGCCGACTCCCTGGTTTGGCAGCGCGCCGAAGTGCAGAGTACATGCTCCTCTCCATCAACGCATCTCTTGCACGGTAATGACCCGTGTCTCACGCTTCCATTTTCGATCGTTTGCCGACCGAATCACAGGCTCCGGCGGCAATGCGTCCGTCGTCCCCGGAGACGACGATGCACGGCAACGCTCTCCACGACCGGCTCCTCGGCGGGCTCCTCTCGCCAGATTTCGACGCAGCGACGTGCCTCAGCCGGTACGAGGCGTCCAAGCGATGGAAGCCCTCGCCGTTTCCTGTGTCCCCTTACCTCGTGCAGAAGCTGAGGCAGTACGAGTCCAACCATCGGCGGTGCGGCCCGGGCACCGCGAACTACCGCGAGGCCATGGCGCAGCTCATGTCCGGCCGCAACGCCGACCGCGCCGAATGCAGGTACGTGGTGTGGTTCCCCTACAGGGTCTGGGCAACCGGATGCTCAGCGTCGTCTCCACCTTCCTCTACGCGCTGCTCACCGGCCGCGTCCTCCTCGTCCACGAACCCCACGAGATGGAGGGGCTCTTCTGCGAGCCGTTCCCGGGGACCTCGTGGATCCTGCCGGCAGACTTCCCCTACAGGGACGGTTTCTGGGTCGGCTCAAATGACAGCTACCTGAGCATGCTTCAGAACAACGTCGTCCACTATGACGACGATGACGGCGGCGGCGGCGGCGACGCCAGCGCGCTGCCGCCGTACGTCTACTTCCACCTGGAGCAGATACAGCTCCGTCTCCAGAAGCACACATTCTGCGACGAGGACCACCGCGTGCTCGACAAGTTCAACTGGATGGTGCTCCGGTCAGACAGCTACTTCGCCGTGGCGCTGTTCCTCGTGCCCATGTACCGGGCCGAGCTGGACCTCATGTTCCCGGCGAAGGCGTCCGTGTTCCACCACCTCGGCAGGTATCTTCTCCACCCGGGGAACCGGGCGTGGGGATCGTGGAGAGGTTCTACGACGGGTACCTCGCCGGCGCCGACGAGCGTCTCGGCATACAGGTCCGCCTCGTGCCGTTCCTTGAGCTCACGTTCGAGGTCATGTACGAGCAGATCATCCGGTGCACGCGGGAGCACGACCTTCTGCCACAAGTGACCGACACCAGCGAGCCGTCGAACGGCACGGCGGCCAAGGTCAAGGCCGTGTTGGTGGTCTCTTTGAAGCCCGAGTACTACGACAAGCTGCACAGCGTGTACTACACCAACGCGACGGCGACCGGCGAGGTCGTCACGGTGTACCAGCCGAGCCACGACCAGGACCAGCACACGGAGGCGCGGGCACACAACGAGCGCGCCCTGGCTGAGATCTTCCTGCTCAGCTACTCCGACAGGTTGGTCACCACGGGGTTCTCGACGTTCGGGTACGTCGCGCACTCGCTGGCTGGGCTGCGACCTTGGCTGCTGAAGCTGCCGGATAGGACTACGAGGAGGGCCGCCGTGGCTTGCGTGAGGGCGGCGTCGGTGGAGCCATGCCTACACTCGCCGCCGTCGCTCGTCTGCCGGGCGGAGCAGGACCTTGACCCGGTGGCACATGCGCCCTTCCTGCGACACTGCGAAGATGTGGACTTCGGCCTCAAGCTGTTCGATTGATTTCGCTCCTGCATAAACGCTTTGCTTCTTCGCAATGGATCTATCTATCTGTACATGAGTGGAAATGAACAAATCCGTAGAAATAGCACATGAATTTCGAGTCATAAAAAGATATATTCTTTTCATTGTTGTTGTTTTACTCGGGGTGTACAAGTTTGAGCCCCCAGCTCATGTCTTCACAGTGCTGGACATGGGGCACCAGCTTTCCCGTATCGGCGCCGTGTCTCGCCCTGCAGTCGTAGAACGGCGGCCCGTGCATGCACGGCTCCATCGACTTGGCCCGCCGGCACGGCGGGTAAGGCGTGGTGTGGTTCTCAGGCCGGAACATGATCCACGGCGTGAGCCCGCCGAGGCCGTGGCCGACGTAGCCGAACGTCGACCAGCCGCTGGTGACGATCTTGTCGGTCATGCCGAGGAGGTACATCTCCGCCACCGCCTTCATGTCGTGCGTCGTGTAGCCGGAGAGCTGGTGCTCCTCGTGGCTCGGCTGGTACACGCTCACCACCTCGCCGGTGGCCGTCGCCGACTGCCAGTACTTCCACCGGATGTTCTCGTAGTACCACGAGCTCAGGCCGGTCATCAGGACAGCCTTCGACCGAGCACCGGCCGTGGACGGATGGGGCGGTTCCTGCGTCACCACGTCGGGGAGAAGGTGTTCTTGCGACGTGCAGGCGAGAATCTGGTCCAAGATGTGCTGGAACGGAGTGTCCCCGTCGAACACCCTGACCTGGATGCCCAGCCTTTCGTCTGCGTTCCTCAGGTACGAGCTGTGGAACCTCGTGATCAGTCCCCAAACTCTGTTCGTCGGGTGGAACAGGTAGTGCGCCAGGAGGTAGAACACCGAGTCTTTCCGAGGGAACATCCTGTCGAGCTCGTCCTGGTGCGCCGGGTTCAGGAACAGCGCTGGCACGAAGTACCCGTCCGTCCTCATCACCAGCCACGGCGCACGGCGGAGGAACTGCCGCTCGTCGTCGCAGAAGAAGAGCTTGTCGTGGTACGTGCAGGAATGGTCGAGGTCCACGAACACGTACGGGAGCCTGGACGCCTGCGACGCCGCGCTATCGTTCTGCACCAGGTTCCTGTAGCTCTCCGGCACGTCGCCGGTCAGGTTCTGGAGGTTACCGATCGGGAAGCGCCGTGGCAGCAGCCACGACGTCTCCGGGAACGGCTCGCAGAAGATGTCGCCCATGGACGTGTTCCCGTCGAGGAGCAGGACGCGGTCGGTGAGCACGGCGTAGAGGAACGCCGACGTCACGGCCAGGATCCTGTTCCCGAGGCCCTGGTACGGCACCAGCACGAGGTACCTGCAGTCGACGCCGTCGTTGGTGCCGTTGCGGCGCCAGGACCTGAGCCGCGCGGCCGCGGCCCTGTACGCCTCGGTGCCCGGCCCGCACCGCCGCTGCAGCGCCTCGTGTTGGCGCAGCCGCTTGATGAGGTGCGTGGACGGCGACCGCGTCAGGTTCTTGCGGTAGAACGCCGACTGGTACCGGCTGAGGCACGACCGCTCGTCGAACCCTGGCACGAGTAGGCCGCCGAGGAGCTTCTCTGCATCGAATTTCGCACGCGGGAAGGTAGATTAGATCTCCTTTCAATCGAAATCGTTCCAAAGCACGCGGTTCGATCCAACACCATGTCACACGACGGCGGAGGATGAGATAGATGAAGAGTGCGTGGATCACTATATACGACCGACGTTACCTTGCCGCGCGAATGTCGCCAACGGCCAAAAGGACGCGGGCGTCCACGGCGCGTCCCACCGCCGGCTAACCGTGGTCATCAGGACGGGCAACGCGACGAGGCAGATGGCGAGCGCCGTGACCTTCTTCCTCGGGATCCATGGCGTTGTGTTGTGCTCCACCGTACCCCTCTTCTGCGTCGGCACGTCGGGCCGCGTTCTCCACGGCGTCCAGGGCCAGGCATTGCTGCGACGGCCGCTTGGTTATGCCAATGCCGACCACGCCCTCCACCAAGGCCATTGTTATCGGGCCTGGCGGGCGATGCGTTCTTCTCGGGCCCGGAGATCCCATTCTAAAATAAGACTCCCAAGGGATTAGGGAGGCATGATGGCCTCTTTCATTTGGAAGGAACTAATAAAAGGACAAAATGAATGAATAAATAAACAAAACAAAGGAAATGTCATCTTTCTGGATTTTGTGACGACTTCATCACTAACCTCATGCATGATCTGGCAGATGTTGTTGTTGTTGTTTTTTTTTTAAAGACTCTTGTCATGAAAAACAAGGGTCCTAGTTCAAACCGAATTGCTCAAAAAAGCCCATAAGTGTTTTGATTAGACAATAGTACAAACTAACGGTCCAGTGGGGACGACGCTACCAGGGGTTCAAATCTGGTGCTCTTTCAGACCTTTCTTGGGAATTTTCCCGGGATTTTCGGCGTTATGCATTAAGTGGTAGCGGCGTTCCGTCGGCGACGACGACGAGGCGCCCACGGTGACTTCGAGAATCTCTAGATCGCCCGGCTGCCCAATCCTTGAGAGGAGGTGCTCATAGGGGTAGGGTTTGCACGTGTGTTCATAGGGGTGAGTGTGCGTGCGTGTTGTGAGTGTCTACGGCCAGACTGTGTCATTCTAAAAAAAAAAAAAACAACAAACAAACTAACGGACAATAATCGAGTATGGTGGACCAAGTTGGGTTGTTAATGGGCCAATCCTGTGTGTTGAGTTAGGCTAAGATGAATTGTACTGCCAATTTGAACAACTATTTTAACTGCTCAATGCTATGCTCCATGTCGCTGCAAACTTTATCGTGATCCTAGTGGGATGGGGGTTAGCGGTGCTAGCGTGATCCTATATATAACATATGCATGAACATTAGACCTCTAAACGTGGGACTTTTTTGACCTAAAATAATTTAAGATTTCAATTACGGTAGAGAAGACGGAGTCCGTATCCATATGTTTTATACGACATATTACCCGCGTGGCTGCAGGCCGTATGTAAAGCCGGTCGAGCGCTACTGTTGCCGCATCCCATTCACAGCGCACCGCTCGGCCTCTCGCTCGCCTCTCCACAAGAAGTAAACATTTGGTTGTTTGGTTGGAGTGGGTTGGTGAATCATCTCCATATAGTAATCCTACTTCCAAAAACGGGCTCATGGAGTCACGTCGCCCGTTAATCCGCTAGCTGTCGGATCAAGCTAACTTACGATGTTGTCGGTGTTTTGAGAACCGCGGTATCCCAAGGACCGGCAATAATTTATAGGTTGTGCGCTCCCCACCAGATGGCGTGTGCGAGATGGAGACGAAGGGTTTATCCTGGTTCAGGCCATGGGGCCCTACGTCCAGCAGTTGCGACTTCTCGTATTACCTCGCACCAATGTGCACGGGAACCAAAGCGGTTACAAGCTGATTTGGGGGTGAAGGAGAGCTTCAACCCCGGGATTTGAGATGGCTAAGTGTGAACACCTAAAGAGTCGGTCCGTCTTCCTGTGTCATTACTCCCCCTTTTATAGTATAAAGGAGAGATAATGTATACAATATGTGTCGTGTACATGTGCTAAGGTGTCTACTATCCGTGCCTTCAAGTCGATGCATGCCCGAGGCTAGGGCTCGGGTTTCCTGGTTGGAGCGTTGGCCTGTGGACGCGCGTCCTTGGGTCGTTTGGGTACGTGTCCTTCAGCCGGAAGAGGAACACTAGGAGCCCGAGGGCGGTCCCTTGGATCCTGCCGGTGGATGGACTTCTCTTGGTAGTGCGGTTGCAGCGTGTTAAGACCCCGAGGGCCGTCGAGTACGTGGTGAGGAGGTGGAGCATTTGGCAGATGAACAGTGCGATCATGGTTTCCCGTGCGAGGTGGCGTGTTAAGCAACCGCTCCCTTTACGTCCCATCAACGGGGGACGCGAGGAGATAACGGAGCAGGCGAATCGGCAGGGGCAACCCCTGTGGCCCGGGTGGAAGCGCAGGCATTTAATGCGGCTGGCCCCCACTACTCGGCCGGCGTTTCCAAGGTGCGCCTGGGGGCGTCTGCCCTCAGGCGAGACGGAGATGTTGTACCCCGAGGCAGAGTCACAATTCGCTCCAGATCTACCCAATCAACGCTGATCTGCATGATCATATACTTTCTTTTTTCCTGTACTTTAGTTACATATTGATTTAATCCTTCTAAGAAAAGTTAATTTTATAGTTCAGTTTCGTCAAGAGATTCAATCAAATGCAAGTATAAAAAATGATTTGATATCTAAGCTTGTAAGTAATTAGTTTTCCTAATAGTTTGCGGGACAAATCCTGAACAAAGCCCAATGCTGTTCAACTTGATCTGTACTTACAAATTTACCTAGAGAATAGAATCAATTTGGTCCTCTAATTATACGATATGAGTTAAAACAAACCACAAATTCAGTTGTATAAGAGATTTACGTGAGCCTCTACCACATTTCACCAAGATTATGTCTGAAGTATGGTTCACAGATCAAATAGTGTCGGTGCAAGCTTTTTTTTTTTTTTTTTTGAAAGCAAACGGGGAGAGCTTCCCCACCTTAATTCATTCATACCAAACTCATGAGCATATCATCCAGAGTTATTACAGGAGAGTAGATACAAGCGCCATTGATCTAGTTTTGGTACAAGCTCAGCCCTAAGCCGCTTACGCCAAGTAACTAGGTCATCGCATATTTTACTAAGGATCGATCTCGTAGTAGGATGCTCGTGCCTGAAGATCTCGCCGTTCCTGGCGTCCCAAAGTCGCCAAAGTATTGTCAGAAGGATGAAGGGCCACAGCGACGCACAAACTGCTGCTGGCACAGCAGCATTCCAAACATCGACGTCACCTAGACTAGCAACATGAGCAAGGCCTATTCTGGCCCATACAGCAGCACTTCTTGAGCAGGCGAAGAACACATGGTGGCGGTTCTCGTCGTGAAGGTTGCAACGTTCACATACTTCGCTATCAAGGACGTTCTTGGCGAAGAGGTTGGTCCGTGTGCTCAGTCTGTCTTTAAAATAAAGCCATGCGAAAAATTTGACCTTGTTCGGCACCCGGGTCTTCCAGATACGTTCGCCGTGTAGGTCGATGTGGTCAGCATCATTGAGAGCCCTGTAGGCATCTCTCACCTTGAAACGTTTTCCGGTTAGCTTCATCGTTCGCTGGTCTGGCAAATCGTCCAACTGAATATCCTGCAAGCACAAAAGGAGGTCGGCAAGCTGTGTGCTAGCTGCCGTGGTTAGCCGGGGACGAAGGCACAAATCAAAACCTGACTGGAAAACACATTGTACCGACACATTAGGCCTAGTGGTGTGAGAGAAAAGAGCGGAGTGGGAGACGGACAGAGGGCCATCTGGTAGCCAGGCATCCAGCCAGAAGGATGTGGCAGCTCCATTGTGAACCGTGACGGTGGTAAGAGAACGATAAGTATTGAGCTCGTCATTGATAATTTTCCAAATGTACCCGTTGCCATCAGCAGATAAAAGGCCATCAGGGTGCACCTCACGCATGATCCATTCTTTCCAAGGAGCATCAGCATCTGTGAAGAGCTTGTCAATAAACTTCATCAGCATGCAGCGATTCTGCAACTCTAGATCTTTCACATCCAGCCCACCTTGCTGTTTGCTTTGCTTCATAGTCTCCCAGGCCACAAGACATTTGGAGCCGTGGCATTTATCTTCCCCTGTCCAGAAGAAAGCTCTTCTGCGGCGATCGGTTGCATGGATTATGGTTTTTGGAATGGACATGACCGCCATGTAGTGTAGAGGAAGAGAAGCGAGAACGGCAGCGGATAGAATCAGTCGGCCAGCCCGATTGAGGAGGGAGGCACTCCAACCGGAGAGATGTTTGTCAACAGAGCAAATGAGGGGTTGGCAATCCGCGACACTAATCTTATTTGGGGAGAGTGGAAGGCCAAGGTAGGGTTGTGGGAAGGTGGAGACGGTGGTGCCAAAAGAGGAGGCCAGTGACTGAGCAGTGTCTTGGGAAACAGCAACTGGCAAGAAGGTTGTTTTGTGGAAGTTGATAGACAGCCTGGTGGCCTGCTCGAAGATAAGCAACACTTGTTTGAGCTGGAGGACGGCTTCAGAAGTGCAACGAATGAAAATGAGTGTGTCGTCGGCGTACTGCAGGACAGGACAGCAAGCATTTTGGATGAGAGGATGCTCAAGGGAAGAGGAGTAAGAGGGGTGGTGTAGGAGTCGGCGAAGGGCATCAGCAACAATGATGAAGAGGTAGGGGGAGAGTGGATCGCCTTGGCGAAGGCCATTTCTACATCTGATCCACTTCCCTGGTTTGCCATTGAGGAGAACAGCGGTTTTGCCCGTGTCAAGGAGAGAGTGGACCCAGGAGCACCACTTGTCAGGGAATCCTCTGAAACGCAAAATGCGAAGCAGGCTATCCCAATTCACACAATCAAAGGCCTTGTGGAAGTCAAGCTTCAGGATGATGGTGGGGGATTGGCGGCGGTGGCAGCATTGCAGAAGGTCGGTTGCATATGCAAAGCTTTCCGAGATGCAACGACCGAGAACAAAACCGGCTTGATCGTTGCTGACAAGCTTGGTGATGAAAGGCTGTAGGCGCGTGGTTAGGATTTTGGATAGGCATTTTATGGTGGTGTTCTGAAGGGCGATTGGCCTGAAGTCTTTTGCATGCCTGGCTTCATCTTTTTGGGAATGAGGACTAGGTAGGAACGATTCAAGCGTTCGAGGTCGGCATTGCCATCATAGAAAGAATGGCAGAGGTCTAAGATGGAATTGAAAGTGATATCCCAGGTTCTTTTGTAGAAGTAAGGACCGAAGCCATTTTATGGTGCAAGCTCAAAGTAAATTCGATCGTTTATGACTTCTCTTAACTTGTTATTAATCGATCTTGCCATTGCTAGAAGTATGCTAAGTACACGAACTACAATGCATATTTTAGCATAATTCTTGCGTTACATCAGCAGACACATATTTTGTTACCTGTTGCTTCTATATGTCATACCCTTTCGAGCTCATGTGCCAAGACAAATCAAAGCAGGGCCCCCTACCTACAGGGTCAACAAAGATATAGAGACATCCACTGGCCGATTTACTCCAGCAAGGGCGCAGCAAAGCTGCGCCTGATTTCTAGTCCAGTCCTAATTCCGAACCCAACAATAAGTTTGGTTTGAGGACACGAATGGAATGATTTTATCCAATTCACACAATTTGATATATCATCAAAAAAGAGGAGATGGTATGTTCCAAAACTATGAGTACACATAAGAGATGGAGGCATATAATAATAAGCATAACCAGTGTTTATACTTTACGAGGACGAATCTCGCCAAGCGGCTTATTGGATGGTGATGGCTGCTGCCACAATGGCTGAGAATTTTCATGCTGCAGTGTCTGAAACGTCATATGTTAGTTAAAATCTTGCCATACGATGATGAGAAAATGACATGGGGAACAGGGCAAATGGAATACAGCATACCAGATTGGTGTGAACAGGTTGGACTTCTGAAACGTGACCGTTCTGAACAATACCGTGAGGTTCATTTCGAGCACGCTTGTTTTTCCGAGCCGTGGGCATAAAACTGAAAAACAGGCAAGTCATATATTAATCAAAATACCTCCAATATCAGGTAAAACTAAAACTAAAACTAATACTAATAATAATAGATGGTAAGCAAATATAGGTATCAGAATGAACTAAACAGGATCATTGCTTGGTGCACGCAGGCTTTATAAAAGAATAGAGTTCCCCTTACTAAGAAAGTTGCCGGCATGGTGGAGGTTGAGCATGGAACTACGCACAGAGAGAGAGTGAGTTGGAAACAATTCATTGAAATAAATATGGAACTATGCATACTTACCCATTCCTCCAAAGTAAAATTGTCATAGGGGAAGCTCCCTGTGCCATCTTGTGACATGCCGAGACTTCAGTGCCTACAGAAACCACAAAGTTCATAAGTAATAATACCAAGTCACATTCAGGGAGCTGCAAAGATGCAGGAAACGCATGAACAAAGATTGCAGCATTGCCAGGTGGCTTGTTGTCAACTGGGACCAAACACAAAAATAAGATGAAGGAAAGGATTGGAAGCAGCATGTTGGCATATTCAAATTCGAGCAGTGTCTGAAACAATTACCTGGAGTCATGTTCAAATACTGGGACAATGTACAGGGACCGAAAGCATCATGTTCCTTGAAAGAACATTCTACAGCAGCTTTCACAGTCCTGTTTCCGAGATCAACAGCCACCAACCATCCACTCTGATCACCAGGTTCCGCCACAGACATGAGGTAAATAATATTGTCACCATCAGTGCTCAGGTTGGGGAAAGCCAAGTACAGATCACTGAGTGTCAACTTCCCGCAAGCATTGCCCCTTAGCCTTGACACCAGTGTTGAATGCTTTGTTTCTTCGAGCAAGATGTCATCACCACTAAGAGTGCATTCCTTGCGCCAACAGTTTGAGCCAACTTCCCGACTCCAGGTCACTGCTCTCCAACAATCCCTTGGCTTGGGCTTTTTGCGCTTGAGCGATGTTATCAAGTTTGAATCGTGCAGAACATCCTTGTCACTAGGATCATTAGGCTGTTCAGTCATGTGACGCTCCATCTCGAAGAACTTGAGCACCCCATTGAAACATGCCAGATCTCGGAACGACCTTACAGCATCTCCTGGGATTGGTGGTGACGCTTCTAATTTGTCTATGTTTCTAGGCAATGGCTCGGGCAATGGTATGAAACGAACAACAGGGAGTTCTTGAAGCAAGTCACATGCCACCAAGCCGCATGAGAAATCAACCCAACCTAGTGAGCCTTCTCCAAGCGCAATCACCTTATCAGGTATAATCTTGCGTACTCCGGAGCATGGATTGAGCAGTTTCCTACATCTCCATGCTTTGGTCTCTGACGAGTAGATTCGAAGGTGATAGTCTGCGGGGGCGTCACATAGAGCGGCCAGGAGGTAATGATCCCCGTGGTCATGGGACACGACGCCGAACTCAGAGACCCTGCCCAGAGCGATGCCCTCAACGTCGTCGTCGGGGAGCGGAATACATTCGAGCGACGGCGACGGCGACTCGCCGGAGCCAGCAGCCTTGTACATGAAGTACTCATTCATATCGTAGGAGTAGAACCGGGCGCGCAGAAGGACAAAGCGGCCGTCCGCGCCAACCACGTGAGGCAGAACAGTGAATTCCTGGGGCAGATTGCCGACGGAGAAGCAGGAGGTGCCCGGTGGCTCCGCCATCCAGAAGGAGACGGATAACAAATAGTCACCCTTGGATTCGGCAGTGGCCGTGGTCTCGTTTCTTCTACTGCCGAAGCCGTTGGTGATGTAGGCCTCTCGCCAGTCGAGGAGAATCGAGCCCAGCCGGCGGGAGGCGTTGGCGGCGCCGCCGAGGGAATTGACGGAATCGATCGACCCGGACGCCATCGCCATGTAGGATCCGAAGGCGTTGGCGGCGGCACCGGGGGGATTGACGGAATCGGTCGGCCCGGAAGCCAGGTGGGGTGGATTCGGTGCGTCGCCTCGCCTTTGGACTGGGAGATTGGGAGAGACAGTCGGCAGCAACTCGTAATATAGCATGAACGTTAAACCTCTAAACGTAATATAGCATGAACGCTAAACCTCTAAACGTGGGACTTTTTTTTGACCTAAAATAATTTCAGATTTCAATTGCGGTACAGATGACGGACTCCGTATTCATATGTGTTACGACATGTTACCCGCGTGGCTGCAGGCCGTATGTAAAGCCGATCGAGCGCTACGGTTGCCGCATCAATCCCATCCACAGCGCACCGCTCGGCCTCTCGCTCGCTCGCTCGCCTCACCACAGCCGCTAGGGTTAGTTCTCTTCTCCGCCGACTACTTCCTTCCGGCGTCGGCAGCAACTCGTCGCCGTCTGGTAAGTGCCGCCTCCCTTCATCGTCCACCTTCTCTTTGTTCTGTCTCGTTCCCCTCGTTCCTTCTTTTTTCTCTCTGCTGTTTCGCGGCATGGCTTGGATTTAGGTGGTGTTCTCTATGATAGGGAAATCCAGTTACCCACGTTTTCGCCCTCCCAGTTTGGGGATTTAGGTGATGCTTCGTGTTCTTCCACCCGGTCCTTCCAATCTGATTTGTAGTCGACTTGGAAGGCAATCTTCCATCTGGGTCTCATGCATGCATCTTGATTTCCTCAACGCACGCAGACTGGAGCTCTTCTTTTCCTCTTCGTATCCAACTCGTACTGATAGTCTGATGCACGCAGTCGCAGACAGGAGCTCTTCTTTTCTTGTAGTACGTCTCCAACTCTATACTGATGCGTGGATAGAAAAGGAGGTCAGGCAGGCAGAAATCGAAGGTGAACAGACGGCGCCCTCGTCCTCTCCATCGAGAAGCTCCAGGAGATCCGCTCTCTGAGCCTATTTTTAGGCTGTGCGTGGTCGGTACTGTCGGATTTGGTACTGGGGTTTGGGTAGGAAGCACAAGGTCCTGTGGAAAACCGCTGCGGTCGTGGTATGCGGGAATTTTCCGGCACTGAGCAATTGTACGGTCGTGGTGCCGTACAATTGCGTACCAATTGTGCCACTGGATGTTGGAGGATGGAATTCTAGTGGCAGGCTTGTGTCCTGGCTGATACGTTAGTTGCTTCTACTGGCTGAAGTTAGTAACTTTTGTTACGGTGCAGAATTCTTTTATAGCGTTACAAAAAATGGTACAGATTTATTATTAGGTATAGATATGTCCCAAAATACTATGCGGTGATTGATGACATTCTGCAGTGACATTCTATTTGCTAATCTCTCTTTTTTTCAGCTCTTGCTCGAGGAATCAGCTGATGGATAAAGTGTGGGATGGAGGCAACGATGATGCTACAACTCTCCCGGAGGGTCACAGGGATGGCCCTGAGGATGGCAGCAGCACTGGATCTGATTACGGGGATGGATCAGATCATGGGGATGGCCCTGAGGATGATAGCAGCAGTGGATCGGATGAGGATAAAGTTACACTTGGTGCACGAGCAGTGCAATTATTGTCCATTCGTGCAAACTTCCGTATCAGAGGTATCAACGGATTTGACTGGCGCTACTACGAGTACATCTACAGGGCGCGGAAGCGGGAACTGAGGGCGCGGAAGCGGGAACTACATGAGGTATACCATATGTTGTATCTAATATATATATATATACTTTATGCCACTTACATTATATATTATTTATAAATTAAAACCCTTCACATTCATGCTTTCATGTGTAGGAAGGAATGGTGGATTTGGTACCCATTGGACCAGATAGGGTTCTAGAGGCTTACGACATCTTTGGCTTTAAGGTTTTCCCAGCCAAGGGCAGTTCCTTCGTACAAGGTTGGGATGTTATTATGAAGGATGAGGAAGTTGAGGAGCAGACAAAAACCATTGATGGGGGCCGTGGTCGCAAGTTGGAGATCACATACTTGGCAATTCCCAACGCAATTGAGACCCATGTTGAGATCAGGTTGAACCTCAAAGACCTCGGTTCGAGAAGCCGCGCCGTGTATGGTAGCATCAAGGCAAGTGCCATTGACTATGGTGGCAAAAGCGTCCATCTCTTCAGTCGTTACCGAGGGAGGAGCTTGTCCTTTCAATGTGGCTCCACATGCATTCTTCCACTGACTCCATCTGTGATTGCATTGCCCTATCGTCGACATTTCAAACTAAACATAGAAGTGGACCTAAGAGTAATCACAACCCGTGATAGCCAAGAAGAGGGTAAGAATTTGAAATACTGTCTAGAATTCACCCGTAGAGTTACGAGTCAAGAAAGAGAAGTTGATGGTGATCAAGTTGAAGCGAACGTCACCTGGTACCTTGAAAGGAAAGCTTAGTGAACATCACCTGGTACCAAGGTGGTGATCATGTTGAAGTGAACTTCACCTCAACCTAGATCGTTGGTAGAAGATGACTAAAATAAGTGAAGGGATGTGCCACATCTGGAACTTTTTGCGTGTGTTTGCACGTCATCATATTATCTATTTCCTTTTTTGTTTGATCTATGAATGTATTTGAACTGAACTAATCATGGCATTGGGTGAGTGGGAATCAAGAATAACGAAAGTTTATACAACAACAACGACATAGCCTTTAGTCCCAAGCTAGTTGGGATAGGCTAGAGATAAAACTCATATAAAACAAGTATAAAAGAATGTAAAAAGATAAGGTAAAGATACGGTAGATAGAAAAAGAAATAAAGGTCATGGTTTATGCATGTTGATAGCTAGCCTCCATGCGCTCCTGTCCATAGCTTGTAGATATTCTACTTCTTAAAGTCTCTCCTAACCTACTCGTTCCAAGTCAGTCTAGGTCGATCTCTACCTCTCTTTACATATCTATCCGCTTTAAAACATCACTATGAATTGGCGCCTTAGGAGGCCTCCGTTGAACATGTCCATGCTATCTTAACCGATGTTAAATTAACTTCTCGATAGAGGGTAAGAATTTGAAATACTGTGAAGGGATGTGCCACATCTGGAATTTTGTGTGTGTTTGCAAATCATCATATTATCTGTTTCCTTTTTTTGTTTGATCTGAATGTATTTGAACTGAACTAATCATGGCGCTGGGTGAATGTATTTGGACTGAACTAATCATCTTTTGACATACCATTCCAATTTATCTACTGTGTCCGGCTCCTTCGACCGTCCACGGGTGGCGACCCGGGCCCCCGCGCGACGCCGCGCGGCTGTGGCCTCCGGTTGAGACAAGCACGGGGCTTGTGGAGGGCGGCCGCCGTCGACGCCCCTTTCACGCCGACGCGGCGGGCGCGCCGGGCATGCGGTCACAGGAGTTCAGCATCCTTGTGTCCCCGGCCGCCGTCGTCTCCGATCCGTTCTTTGGTGCTGTGCAAGGGTGTCGAGCCTCACGCTTTCGGGCCGACCCGATGCTTGATGAGCTCGCCGCCTCCCTTGCCACACATTGGCCTACTCCGTCGCTACCCCTCGGCGGACCGACCGGGCGTTGTTGGAACATTGTCACCACCACGAATGACCCGGCCGCTTCGCGGGACGGAGGCATCCGGAGGAGGGTGGCGACGCTGTGGCAGCTTGCTCCCCACGGCCGGATATTCCCGCTATTGGGGCGCTGGCGGAGGATGTTGGGGTTGCAGCGGCACCGCGTTCGACTTCAGCCACAACTACGACAACTCTGCAGCATTCGGGTACACTTGCGGTGGCCTCGACAACAACGCTCATCGATGTCGCCATGGTGGAGGAAGACACCTCTTCGACACCAGCACCCCGTCTTGCGCCGGCTCCTCCGCCGACGTGGGCTCTTTGCGACCGCTGCGTTGTCGTCGTTGGGGGCTCGATGGAGGTCCCTCGTTTCGGAACAAATTGAGTCTCAGGTGTGCCTCCCCTTCCAAACCCCGCTTCTTCGGATGGACCGAAGTTGCGGCGCTCTCCTACGCCTGCCTCCATTCACACGTTGAGGAGAAGCGGGCGCATTGCGGCCCAGCCGCGAGCGCCCAACGCGACGCGGCAAGCACAGAATGTGCTACTCAAGAAGCTAGGAATGCAGGTGCAAGAGGACGCTCCTAATGCTGACGTTGAGGCCCAGTTCATACAGGCGTTCCGTGGGGATATGTCCTTCAGGAAGCAAAACGCCCCGGTGTCTGCTCAATGGGGAGTTTAACCCGCGGCCTTTAAACCTGAATACGGTCGGTCAGGGGATGGGATGGAGTGAGCAAGCGTGCTACCCTTTTGTCGCCGATTGATTTTTATGTAATCACAACCTCTTGTCTCTTGGGTTCCGAGGTTCGGTAATCTTGCGACTACCGTCTCAAATGCGTCTCAGAACAAAACTCTTTCTCGCTTAATGAAATATGCGCCTAGGTCATCATCAAAAAAAAAACTATGCCATTATAATTTGGGATTATAATTTTTTGGTTGCCTGAGATATGCCACTTTATACACTTCTTGAGACGTCATGCAGCTACATGTACTCTCGTATTGCCCCAAATACCCTCACCACGTCTCTCTTTCTGTACTCACCGACACACCGGCCCCACGCGAGGAAGATGCGTTCACGTGTTGTGGGTTCTATGCCCGCCGGCCTTGCTAGCGTCGGTCAGCAGGCCCAGCTCCTCCGGGAAGGTCTCCGCGAGGTCGCGTGGTTCAGGTTGAACCCGGCCATCTACCTGAACACCCTCTTGAAACATGAATTGTTCCTTATTTGCAAAAAGCATCTGTATAAATAAGTTAGAAGCATAAATACAAGCCCATCCCCCGTATATCAATATCTGTAGTTTTGTCATCATTTTTAAATTAGTTTATCTGGTTTTCTTCAACGTACACACCAATCTTTGAGCAAGACACTAAAACATCTGTTGACCTATTGATCAAGATGTCTTCAAAAACAAAAAATCTATATCTCCAAAACCTTGTCTTCTTACTACAAAGGGGCATTGGCGTTTTTACCCCGGTTTCGGACCTAAAGGTGATTTTACCCTCGTTTTTTTTGAACTTGGCACTTTTACCCTCACTTTTCGAAACGAAGGGAGAAACTACCCTTCCTCTGTTATGTACACGTAACGGTGTTAAAAGGGACAATTTTGCCCTCCTCTTCTTTCTCCTCACCTCCTCCTCTCTCTCTCATCCAAGCGGGCCCCACATGTCGGCCTTCTTCTTCCTCCTCTTCCTCTCTGTCTCGGCGCAGGAGCTCGCCGCCGGGAGCCGCCAAAGCAGCCGGGAACGCCCTGGCGCGTTGGGAGCTCCCCTTGGCCGCCAGGGCGCTGCGATCTTGCTTTTTAGGGTACCTGGCCTCAAACCCTAGCACAGCGGGAACCCTAACCTTCCATGGTGCGAGGCCGGGAGAAAGGGGGGCGGGAAGAGAGCGGCGGGGAGGAGGGCGGTGGCAAGGGAGGGGCGGCGCGGCCTCCATGCCGGCTGGCGGCGCGCCGCCTCGTGACGGCCGCAGACGAAGAGAAGTCCGTCTCTGCGGCGAAACAGTCCCTGACCACGACCCCGCCGGTGAAGGAGCCGATGGTGGGAGGGACGGTAGCGGAAGGAGGAGCCCGGTGAGCAGTGGCGCCGGCCGCCGGGATGTCGCGTCTTGCGGGCGGCCCATGTCTTGCGCATCTGGCGGGGTGATGGGGAGAGGCCGATGGGAGCGATTGGATCCGGATGGGAGCGGGCTGACTTGTGTGATGGGGCAATTTCATCAATTGGCCCCGCCGTTCTTTTCTTTTTTTATTTTTTCGCGCTTTTTTATTCCCATCTGCGCGGACGTCGTCAAAACTAAGGGTAGACGGAGCTTCCAGAGTAAAAACGGAGGGTAAAATGCCAAGTTGGAAAACAGGAGGGTAAAAACGCCTTTAGGCTATATAAAAGAAGGGTAAAATCGCCAAATTCCCTACTACAAAACATCACAAATCCAATTTAAGATAGTATGAAGTGGAATCGGGAATAGTAGGATAGATTTCTGCTATTCGAGTAATAAATCTGACCGTGTACACAGTTTAGTACTTTTTTCATAATATAAATTGTTAGTTGATGAATTCAGATTAGTAGTACAGGCATTTAGAACATAGATTTTGACAGTAGCACCAGCAAAGAACACAAAGTTAATATTGTACGTACCATGGTAAACATTTGACAACTCTTGGTAGATGATATTGAGAGATCAGCATGAAAATCACAAGGCTTAAAAGGCAGAATTAAAAAGATAACATGAGATTTGATAATCAGTCACATGACTAAAGTGCACAGGATATCCATTACTGATCCCTCCAGAGGCGATCAGCAGTCCAGAGGATACATACATCAGAGTACCCAGCCGAACACATTTTTCACCAGCTTGTATCGCTTGGATTTGTGTGTCACCATCCTGAGCCCTCCAGACATCCTGCAGCGCTCCACCTCGACGCCGGTGAGCACAACGAACTTGTCACATTCCCGGCGGAAGAAGCCACGATCGTCACACTGCACATCCTCCGGCGTCTCGAAGAACCTGGCAACGCAGAACTTGCCGGATCCAACATGCACCGCGTACGCCATCCCTCTTACCCAATCCTCACGGGGCTTCAGATTGTCCTTCCACTCCCAAACGTGGCGCAGCGTTGGTGGCCTGAGCTCCAAGATGTCAGACAGGTCTGACGCGCAGAAACGGTTGTCATCACCATACGAGAGGCCAAACCAGAGGCAGTGCTCAGGGATGTACTCGGCGCCACCAAAGAATGGAAGCAGCCAGTCACCGGCTTTGGTCCACGCGTGGCTCCCTGTGTCGAAGGAGTAGGTGCCAAATTCCTCGGTAGACATACAAATGGTGGAGGAGTCCCCGACCACTGCGTAGGACGTGATGCCACAGTTGGGCAGCTTGTAGCTCGGCTCAAACAGGTATGGCGGCGGCGGCAGGGAGCGCCAGCGCCAGTCCAGCCTGCCCAACGGGTTGAAAGAGGGGCGGTCGGGGAGAGAGCCTCGAAGCACTTGGCATCAGATGGCCCAGGGAGTAATCCATGGTGTAGAGGCTTTCACCGATGGTGAGGGAGATCGGTAGCCTCTTCCGCTGGTGCAGGCTAGGCAAGACTTGGATGGTGTGAGAATCAGCTTCGTACAAGAATGCATTGCGCCTCTGATCGGTGCCAACAATCCGATTGTTGCCATCATGGCTGCTAAAGAGCATGAACTCCATTGTCCCCCAGTCGAAGTCTGAAGACGGGGGCCGGAAGGTGATTACAGGCCTAGGCAGCTGAGCATCCTCGATTGTTGCTGTGTTGTTTACTGATGAACTGGGTGCAGAGTGTTTTGCATCTGCAGCAATTCTTGATCCGTTTCCTGGTTTTGTCCGGTAGAAGAAGCCGGACATGTTGATGCGACGCAGTGGGTAGATGCTCTGCCCCTGCCAGATGTCGTCCACCAACAGATACACAGACCTCCGGTTCATGGTCAATTGCAATCCAAGCCTCTCCCACCACCACTTTCTCTCCAAACACTAGTTTCTTTCTCTCTGTTAGATCTCTACTATATATAATACATCAAAAAAAGCTTTTCTAAAGCCACACAACACACCATAGTCATTATCTCTCCTAATCTTTCTAAGTGTATCTCCACCAAAATACACCCTAAAACTAAGCAAGTTTTTTAAAATAAATAGGCTCGTGATCTATTCTTACATCTTTCTCTCTCACTCACCCACCAAATCCAAAGGCCAAAATTGTTGGGATCAAACCTCATCTACCACCGTCCTAATGACCCCGCGCAGCGCGCGCGACTATTCTCCCGTCCCGCACGCGTGCGACCCTCCGTCTCCCCGTCCCGCTCACTCCCCGACGCCACCCCTCCTCCACCCGCCCACTCGTCCAGGCCGGCACAAGAGAGCGCCGCCCGTCCACCCGCGCGTCGTGAGGCCAGCCGCCGCCTGGAGGTCCGCCCGCTGTGCGACGTGAGCCAGCCACCGTCTCCAAGATCTGGTCCAGGCATCCCGCCGGCCTCCTCCAGGATCAAGACGCGAGCGCCGGTTGCCTCCTCCTGACGACGACTCCTCTGAGCGCGAGCATCCCACCATCTTCCCTGCTCCACGCCGCCTCCAACGCGACCCGCCCTAGGCCCGCTCGACGTCGGAGAAGCCCTAGCACCGGGCCGCCGCCGCCGTGAGGCTCCTAGGGCCACCTCAGACGGAGTTGCCCCCTCCCGCGCACAAGGAACTCAGTTGGGCGACGATCCCATGCGCGCGCGTCCCGCCTCGATTCCGCCCGGCGGCCGGCGCGCGTCTCCTCCCCGAATCTGAGTGGATGGCATCGCGAAGAGGAGGTCAGGACGCTGGCCGCGAGGATAAGGTGCGTGTCGGTCCATTTTGCTACCTCATTCTCTCCTCTCGGCAGCCAGCGCGCGTCCTTCCCGATCCGGCGACCCGCCGCCCCCGCTGCACACCGAGCTGGACCAGTGTCGGCTCCTGTCGTGCTTGGTGCCACCTTGGCCTGATTTACGGGTTCTTGTTCGATTGGTTACAGATTATAGATGTGGCCGGGATTGAGGATTGAGATGGAGATGGAGGACGTCGGGGACACGGAGATGGAGATGGGGCTCAGGAACGTGACGTGGCCTGAGGTCGCCTACCCCGACTGCTACGAGGACCATGGCGAAATGCTGCTCGGGCATACTGCATCTCGGGCGGCCACGGCCAGGAGGCGAAATGCTGCTGCAGCATGAACGCCGGAGCTGTGGCCAAGTATGGTGTAAGCAACATTCTACCTGCTATGTGTTTGTTAAAATGACTTTCCATAACTAGATGCTAAATCAACCCTCTTGATTGAGAATACATGTTTGTGCCAGTTCACCCCTGCCGGCTCCCATTATCTATCATCTCCACCACATCCGTTAAGTGCCATACTGTCAAAGTCTCACATCTTCAATATGAAAAATGAATCCAGCAAAGGTACACAACACAAAGAAAAGTATTGAATTTTTTTTGCTGCTGACGTTTTTTTTGACAAGAATTTTACTGCTGACGTTAGTGTCTGTAGGAAAGGCAATATGTAATGTTTGCAACTGTAACCCTGCAAGCAAGGTCGCTCACATCTTCAATCATGGAGGAGCAAGGATGCCCCTGATAGGTCCCAATCGATGAGCTCACAACGGTTAATGTGAGTGAAACAAAATTCTACCTCAAGGTACTTCTGACTTTTTGGTAGTAATTTTAAGAAAATAGCTAGAGTATGGAACTATGGGTTGACTATTTATGATGCATTGTTTCAGTGGAGGTGAAATTTTATGATGCATTGAGCATTTGGTTTCTAAATCCACAATTTTTGCATTGAAACACTATATTATATTTTTGCCATGTGAAGGAACAATCCTTGTAATTAGAATTTCGTATGTGAGTTTCCAAATATTTTTGGCTGCTGCTAAATGTGAGGATGTTCTTTACTGAGACACTATTTTTTTTAAACTATAACTCTTGCTTCATCAGTACGCCAGTCGCCACCTGAGTTCTGATGATCTGTACTACGAAAATATTTTGATAGCTGTCTTTGGAATCCAACATTTTTTTACGTTAGTTTTTAACCCAAAAGCAATGTCCCTAATGGATTGTGCCATGAATATTTCATATTGCCCAGCTATACCTTCAGCAATGGGCTGTCTATTTTATTTTCTATTATTTGCCTCATAACTCTTTATATGCTGAGTTCCACATGCTGAAGCGAATCGGTCTGTTTACTAACTTGAATGTGAATATTACGCGGTCAGTGATCTTCATGTGCAATGCCATGTTGTATATTCAAGATAGAACTTTGAAACTGTTAGTTTGTGCAATGCCATGTATATTAGCAAAACACTAAAGTTTCAATGTTCAGTTCAGTCCTATCGACATATATTTGCTATGATTGGCGCCGTGGCAGTGCGCTAGGCACGGGCGGCAAGGGCAGTGCTGCATGACAGCAATACAGCAGTGGCAAGAGCAGTTCTGCATGCATCTTGGCATCCCTTTAGCAATAGCCATCTAGCAATTTTGAAATCATATGCCATTTTTAGGTATGCTAATTGGACTTTGGTGCTATGTTTGGATTGTGGAATAATGTCGTTCTGATAGAGCAAATAAACAGGGAGGTGGAAAGGTGCAAGGGCGCCGTGGAGGACATGCCGGGTTTCAGGTCTGGCCACTTGCTCACTGCCATCGCTTCAGGTCTGTATCAGGTACTTCCATGTTTCTAAATTCTAATTATGAGCTTTCTGGTCTGGTTCAATCCATATCCTATACTGGTGGTGGATACACTGGATTCAAAAAAAGGGTGGGCCAATGTTCTAATGCACTCAAAGGTTGGCCTACACTGGATTCAAAAAAAAAAAAAAGGTGGGCCTATACTGGGGAGAAATTCAAATTTGACGATATTCAGGTCAGCAATTTGCAGCTTAAACTTGAGGCCAGATTTATCTATTGTGTGGTGTGATTTATGATTAGCCTTGAGATTGAGCTGCAGTTTCTATTTCAGGCCTATCTACAGTCTTGCTAGGGCATCATAAACCTATATACTGAATCAGTGTGTTTCTAACAATAACACTGCATCCAACTTCTGTGTTAGATTAGCCTTGTGGATGATTTTCATTATGTCTGAATAGGAATGATTTTCATTATGTTCTCCGAGTCCATATTTTCATTGTGTCAGAATTAGTTCTCCGAGTCCATATTTTATAACCATTTTTTTAGTTAAGGATGATTTTCATTATGTCTGAATAGGAATGACCGAATGACTGCTACATTTATGTGATGATAAATTTCTCTCTCCAGTTATTTGAACCATTTGGGCAAGTGGATCTTGTACTGCTACCTATTTGATGCACTTGTTAAACATGTGCAGGCACTAAATGCAAGCTCCGGAGCTGCTCTTATGCTCAAATTGGACAGAGTCGTACTGCTACCAGGTATATGTTAAGTCTTTCCCGGCAGAGTGCACTTGACATGATTTGATCCATTTGTCTGCATTCCTATCCTAACTTCCTTCAGTTGCTAATTTCTTTAACTAGGTTATTTATCAGTAGTGGATTAAAAGTACAGCTACACTTGAATCAGGTTAACTAGGTTGCACTGCACGTACACCTCTAGCTTATGATGTCCTATGGCGTTATTGCTGTCAACTCCAACATACCGTTGGGGTTAAGTTCATTCTTCGTGGAGCTGTTTTCATTATCTACAGAGTTGGTTGCCTCAGACATTTTTTTCTTGGTTGTCTACAGATTAACTGGTGGTACTGGTGTTACTGGATTGGCTGTACCAGCTACTTACCACTCAGAATGTGATCATGTTTGACCCAGCTTGAGAGGTATTCATCAGTCACGCATGATCTGCAAATTACCCGACTGATGAAGTTTTTTCTTTTTTATTTTTCAGACAGATTCTGATTTTGATATTAGAGATGATGTCCAAGAAGAGTGTTGCAAGTTTGGTGCAGTGAAGCAAATTTTTGTAGTATGCGAGACATGTCTTTATACATGAATGTATTTTGGATTGCCTGAGACAAAAGCTATGAAAAAAATATTAGCGCCTGATTGGTTTTAATTAAGTGTATTTTTTAAATGAAACCGTGGCAACGCACGGGCACTATACTAGTTGAGATAAATTGCTGTTTTTTCTCTTTCATCAGACTGAATGTTCCAGTTACGAAGTTACTGAGACCTCTTCTACAAAGATCAAATTGCCAAAATACCCTGCTTTGTTCACAAGAGGAGAAAACGAATCTAATTGTTCAATCACGGTTAATGTAATACGAATACACAACTAGCAATTCAGTAGATGACCTTTGATCAGCGATGTGATGGGGATGAAGGATAGATCCAAGCGGTCGTGGTTCGCCGCAGAAGGAGGTCGGCCCTCGAGACGCGGAGTGTGTTGGGGGTGCAAACCGGAGGGAGGCGGCGCGTGATGGTGATTGGGGTGGGCGGCGAGGCGAGGAGGAGCGTGCACCAGCCGAGCCCAGGCCCAGCGCTTCGGCGCCAAGTCGCACGACGCCAAGGTGTGGGCCGAGATGTACCTGCTGAGCCTGATGGACGCGCTGGGCCGTGGGTATGTACAGGCCAGGCCGGACAACGACGCTCATGTGCCAGCCAGATCCGCCGTGCGGACGGGACGTGTCCATGGAGCCGTGCTTCCCACGCGCCGCCGGCCGGTCTGCATCGACATGAGCTGGGGTTTGAAGATTTTTTTTTTTTTTTTAACAATTTTAGGGCCGCATTGCCTCTGTCTTTAGCATTATTAAAAAACTTCATCATTCATCGTTATTACAGTTCTTGGGTGGGTTGCACCCCTCGCATCAGTTCTCAAAATGAAAAGCACTACCAATAACCACTAGCGCAAAGGCCAGCTAACTCAACATAGTCTAAAACCGAATACATTCTACTCCAATCACTTTGACACCATGCCGAAAGCTTGTATCAGAACATGTGCTTGTTTTCCAGCAAGACCCACGCCTTTCCTCTTGTTTCATCCTGATCCAGAGCGCCACCTTGTAGCTTTGCTTTTACTTCTTCAGGCAGGATCATATCTCCGGTGTCAAATGCATGATTGTAAATGAAAGCATCCCAAGGATTCCTCACTTGCTTCAACAGCATATTCTTGATGACCTGTGGCAATAGATTTCAGCTTCTCCATCTTCCTTGAGAATTCTTGTTTTGCAGCTTGGGGACATAGTATTATCCAGGCTTGACACATCACTGTTATCTCCATCACCAGGTTTTTCACACCTAGCCAGCATGTACCCTGCATACATATTCTACACCTCAGTTTCCAGAGCCCCCATAGGGCAGAGGCACAAATAATACTATCAACTAAAACTTTTTTTTTGTTGCTCAACCACATCCGACCAATACTAACAAAAATCTTTGCCTACATTTCTACTTAGCACTTCAGAAATGAGTTCCCACATTTGTTTAGCAACTTCACATTCAAAGAAAAGGTGTTTGACAGATTCAGGTTTGAACAGAACAAGCAAGATTTATCATCTAAGTTAACTCTAATGCTAAGATTGTCTCTAGTCAAGACCTTATTCTTTGACAATAAACAAAGAAAAAAATGTACCCTTGGTGGTACCTTGAGATGCCAAACTGCAGGAACATGAACAGGGGTTATTCCTCTAAAATTAACAACTTTATACAGAGATTGGGAAGAATATAGACCATTGGTGTTGAATTGTCATATCAAAGCATCATCATCTTCTATTAACACTATTGTTGAGGCTAACTGGACTACTTCCAGCCACCTATTCATCTGATCCTGACTTACACATCTTCTAAATGTACACCTTTAAATTCTCCCCATCCCACAGCTCTGCTATAGTACTAGATTTTTTTCATTGACTAACACATAAATGTCCCAAAATTGGATAGCTAGGTTTGACTGTCCTAACCAATTGTCTTCCCAAAACTTTATGCTTTTACCATTCCCCCACTTGCCATCTACTATATCCTAATTGTGATGCCTTAGCAGCCCACATCACTGCCTTAGCAATCTAGGGTTTGAAGATTGTTCATCCCAGCAGCTAATACAGGCCGTTGTACCTTGTAGTAAAAGATGTACATTGGTGGCTTCAGGGCGAAGATAGAAGATTTATCATGGGAAAGCACAGATTGCTGTGTTGACATGCATGCGTCAAACACCTGAACGTAAGAAAAATGAAGAAGAGAAGGTGTTAGGCTAAGGCAAGGATGATGCCTATGGATGCAGTGAATGGCACACGAAGAGGAGGACAACTATAATCAATCAAACAAACAATAGTATTTTTCCAAATTATTTCAAGTAAAAACGAACTTTAGAACCCTTTTAAAGCCGCCTCCCTCCGTTTTAAATTATAAATCGTTTCAACTTTTTTTTGTTTGATCTACTTTCCTATATATCGAGACATATTATTGAATGTACAATAGCATCAATCCTCTTAGAGCTTTGTAAACTACAATGTCATTCCTGCTCTTTGAAAAAATGATAAATCTTAAATTTGATCAGTGTATTAAAAAATGTTAATATATTTTGACATGTAACAAGTATTATTATTAGATGAGTCATGAAATATATTTTTATAATAAATCTATTTAGAGACATAAATATTAATAAAACTTTATATATATATAATCTAATTGAACCTTAAAAATCAACTTAATCTAAATCTAGGATGCTATTATTTTTTTTTAACGGAGGAGTACGTAGAGCAGTCAAATAAAATGGAACAAGTTGCGTAAACTACATTCTCTACGTTACATTTATTTCACAGCCTAACTTGCTGCGTGCGTACTACAACGTGCAATCGAGCCCCGAAAGGCACGAACCTCAACGCCAAGAAAAGAGCCCAGTTGTCACTGCACAGCGTTTACTTTGAACATTAGTACTAGTAATTATTAGTACAAGTTAGTTAATCTAAAGACACTTGCGTTTATCATCGGGA